>JALGBA010001032.1:22500-384246 GCA_023970755.1 Azemiops feae | reverse complement strand
AATAGGATAGGATAGGATAGGATAGGATAGGATAGGATAGGATAGGATAGGATAGGATAATACTTGGAAGGTACATTGGAAGTCTTCCAGTCCAATGCCGTGCTCAGACAAGAAACCCTATACCATTTTAGACAAATGGCTGTCCAGTCTCTTCTTAAAATCTTCCAGTGTTGGAACATTCACATCTTCTGGAGGCAAGTTGTTCCACTGATTAATTTTCTAACTGTCAGGAAATTTCTCCTTATTTCTAGGTTGCTTCTCTCCTTGATTATAACAATTGGCTAATATCTGTTGGGCATTGGTTCATATGTCTCTCATATATACACACATACACTGAGCAGCCGAACCAAGTAACTAGCATTGTGTACAGTTCTAAGACTATAGTACTGCAGAATATGGGCTAGACCCTCTTAAGTGTAGTTGAGAGATCCCACAAAAGGTTGTGGAGAATAACAGGACTACTGTAAGATCTTATGGGACTCCCAGATCCAGACCTATAGGCAGGTACTGGCCAATCAACTAGACATCATGGTAGTAGACAAGAACCAAAAGATAGCAGTAGTGATAAATATAGTAGTGCCAAGTGACAGCAACATCAGGAAGAAGGAGTATGAGAAGCTGGAGAAGTAGCAGAGTCTGAAGGAGGAACTAGAGAAGGTGTAGAAAATAAAGGTTAAGGTGGCCCCAAGGATGGTAGGAACAGTCAACATTTCCTAAGCTGGGAGAACAGCTCTAACAGATTGCAGAAACACCCTTGGAGGTCTCTGTCTAGAACAGTGAAGTGTTAGGAACAGCTAAGATACTGTGCAGAACCCTTAAACTCCCAGGACTCTATAAATGTCTTAAAATTCTACACAATGTTTGCAGGAAAACAGGGGAAAGCAAAGGGTGTGTGTGTATATATATAAATATTTCACTGACAAATCAAATTTACATTGTACTAAAACAGACTTCTGTACAATCGCATTGCACCAAGATTCTTATGAATAAAATTGGGATTTTAAAATCAACTACGAATGCAGTGCCATATAAATATATGTGATTAATATGCTAATATACAAAGCTACATAGCTAACAATAACAATGATAGGTATGAATGGTAATGCAGAACATAAAATCACTAAAATCTGCATATATATTTAGAATGGAATATTAACTGTAAGTTATGGTGTAAAAAAAAGTTAGGCCAAGCATAGAAAGGGATATGGAGGAAGTTATAAACTAAAACCTAAAATAACCTAAAGCAACAACAACAAATTTATGGGTGTTGCTTTAGTCATTCTATTGGCTCCAGTGTAAGGGAGAAAATGTGCTTTTTCACAACCGTTATGTTAGTTTCCCATCCCTGTTGTTTAACCCTGTGATAGAACACCAGTTTATTCCTTCCGGGTGCAAGAACAGTCATTCCAAGGATCGACATGTGGACCAACTAAAGACTGCTAGTTTAGGTTTCCTACAATAACCCTAACCCAGGGGTGTCAAACTGTCGGCCCGCGGGCTGGATGCGTCATGGCGAAACCATGCTCAGCCCATTGCCGGCAATGGGGAAAAAAAATAACGATACGTCGCGACACGTCACGTGACGTTGCAAGTTTGACACCCCTGCCCTAACCTTTCATACTGAAAGATCCAAATAAAGCTTGAGATGGAAACAATGAAAGAAAAAGTTGTCCTTTTGAGGAACGTTCAGTTGCAGGGTTAGATATGCTCCACTTAGTTCTCTGGATTGGTTTGCACTGAATGGACATCTGGTTCAAAGAGGCAATAGATGTCCTCATCGGACATCTGGGATGGACAATTAGTTTATAAGCATTGTCCCACCTTGGCAAATTTAAGACCTGTGGGCTTCAACTCAGAGAATTCCCCAGCCAGGGGAAGTTGCCAAGATTGGACACCACTGCTCTACAGACACCTAGTTGGCAGTGCTTCTAAAATGCTTCTTTATATATTGTCAAGGAAAATTTATGGGTGCTCCCATGAAGTCACAAATAGATGGGTTTGACTCAAGGGAGTCTTTATTGCTGGATGAAGGGAAGGGGAAAGGGGGTTCATGATGCAAAGAGGTACAAATGAAGGAAAGAAGCCCTGAGAAGGAAGGAAGTATATATATATATATATATTGTGGAGAAACAACAACAACAAAAAGGACAATGCTTTCATAAAGAGGAAAATATATAGTGTAACCTGCAATTGTGACTGAAGTTTTTTTTATCTGAAAGTGAAGTAAGCTGCACGAAACACATCTCCTTATGAAAATATTAAGTAAATATTTACTTTTTATTTCTGTTTGCTTGCTAGTGCAGTTGGCAGAACACTCCCCACTTTATCTGTGTTCAACCTCGAGGGAGGCTGTGCATGCTTAATGCTCTGCTTATCATGTGTGAGATGAATTCCTCACTGGATGAGATACATTATGCTATTTTTGCCCATATCTTACCCAATTAAAGTAGAAAATTAGTGCGGGGCCCATCCTTATGCGGATGAAATAGAATATAGAATAATAGAGTTGGAAGGGACCTTGGAGGTCTTCTAGTCCAACCCCCTGCTCGAGCAGGAGACCTTATACCATTTCGGATAAATGGCTGCCCAGTCTCTTTTTGAAAATCTCCAGCGATGGAGCACCCACAACTTCAGGAGGCAAGTTTTTCCATTGGTTTATTGCTCTCACCATTAGGTAATTTCTCCTTAGCTCTAGGTTGCTTCTCTTCTTGGTTAGTTTCCATTCATTGTTTCTTGTCTTGCCTTCTGGTGCTTTGGAAAATAGTTTGACCTCCTCACCTTTCTAGGAGCCCCTCAAATATTGGAAGACTGCTATCATGTCTCCCCTAGTCCTTCTTTTCACTAGACTAGACATATCCAATTCCTGCAACCATTCTTTGTATGTTTTATCCTCCAAAGAAAAATCTCTCTCTTTTTTTTACCAATGCCAGTAGCTAAGAAATCTCTGTGGGTCTTTTTTTTTTTTTTTATGGTATCCATTGATCAGGATGTGGGAGAACACAGCAGAAACTTCCCCTAACAGAAGGTCTAATCTTCCACATGACATCTTGCTGAGCTTTCAAACTGCTCCATTCCGCTCTTAATTTGGTATCTGTCAGGGGACCTCCTCCTCCTCAATTTGAAATTGCTAAAGTTGATAGTTTTAATTTGATGAGCAATTGAACGTTCACAAAATGCATGGGGAAAAATCTCAAAAATTCATCCCTAGGAGGTAGCACTGTGTTTTTCTAAGAATGAGAGAAGAAACAGAATCAGCAGTCTTCTCCAACACATTTTTTTGAGAATATCCAAAATTAAATATTTAATATTTAACCATATATAGCAGTGATGGCGAACCTTTTAGAGACCGAGTGCCCCAAAACTGCCCCCCTCCCACCCCTGACCCACCCGCGGGGCCACCCACCACCTCCACGGCCCACCACAGATCACCCAGGCGACCCAGCAGCGCCATGGCAGCCATGCCCTCCACCCGCGCCCCACAGCATCAACTGCGCGCAGCAGGTGTGAGGGCGACGTCTTGTCCCCGCTGCTCAGCTGCCATGTCCTTGGCTGTGCTGCTCCACGTGGGCTGCGCTCGGGGGTGACTCTCCTCCGGGGGGGCTGCTGGTGAGGAGGGGGCTGCGGGGGCAGGTGGGTCTGCGGCGATGGCGCGCGTGCCCACAGAGAGGGCTCTGAGTGCCGCCTCTGGCACACGTGCCAGCTGACAGCCTGGGTTTTAGACCCTAGCGCCACGTGATGAGGTAAGCTCCCATCACTTGCCCCAGCTCCTGCCCACCTAGCAGTTTGAAAGCATGATAATGCAACTAGATAAATAGGTACCATTTCGGTGGGAAGCTAACAGCATTCTGTGTGCCTTGGCCTATAGTCATGCTGGCCACATAACCATGAAAATGTCTTCAGACAATGCTGGCTGCCTCGGCTAAGAAACATAGATGAGCACCACCCCTTAGATTTGGACACAACTGGACAGGGGAAATCCTTATCTTTTTAGGATTTAACTAGACTCCATGCTTGGTTTTGGAATCCAAAATTTTCATTTTATTGTAGACTTCTTTTATCTTTTCTTTAGGCTGTTGGTCATGTGCTAGTATCACTGAGATCTTCTACCCTAGATATACAATGTAGGATAGCACTCTTTATTTCCTAAGTCAGTTTCCTGTATAAATGAGGGTGACCACATCAATCGTAAAGCAGTGCTGACCAGAAATGGCAGTTACTTTGCATTTAAGCAATGGACTTAACTATATGCAAGACACCAATTGTGGTTAAGAGATTAAGAGGAGTTAGAAGATTGGGTTCAATTTCTGCTGACTTGTCTACCTATACTAGAAATACCCCTGCTGCTGCTATGACAAAACAAATATCTGTAGCTGGATCCACACAGGTAACTTAAAGGAATGCACAATTGCTTTCTATAGTATATGAAAATGTTCATTTTGCCTTGAATTGTGATATACATATACCATGTTTTTGTTGTTAGCTGCAAAGTCGTGTCCGACCCATCGCGACCCCATGGAGAACGTTCCTCCAGGCCTTCCTGTCCTCTACCATCTTCTGGAGTCCATTTAAGCTCACGCCTACTGCTTCAGTGACTCCATCCAGCCACCTCATTCTCTGTCATCCCCTTCTTCTATTGCCCTCAATCTTTCCCAGCATTAGGCTCTTCTCCAATGAGTCCTTCCTTCTCATTAGGTGGCCAAAGTACTTGAGTTTCAACTGCAAGATCTGGCCTTCTAAAGAGCAGTCGGGGTTGATCTCCTCTAGGACTGACCGGTTTGATCGCCTTGCAGTCCAAGGGACTCGCAGGAGTCTTCTCCAGCACCAGAGTTCAAAGGCCTCAATTCTTTGGCGCTCAGCCTTTCACATATACCATATGTTTATCCAAAGTGCTGCAATTTAACTTTTTGTGTCAGGTCAGTCATACATGTCAGGTGGAGCCAAAAATGATAACAATAATTTATTTATTTTATTTTATCTATCAGATTTGTTGACCACCCATCTTATCACACAGGGTAACTGTGGGCAGCTTACAATATTAAAAAAAAAAAAAAGTAAAAGCATATAGATAAAATACAAGATACAAATAATCAAACAGGATCTTGGGTTTCATTTCATGTAACTTACATTTACAGTTAATTTAATGTTAAATTAAAGGTGGCCACTTACTTCCCTCGTTTTCAGTTATTTCTTTCTGCTGACACAATTTTGTGACAGCAAGTTAGAAAGAATCGGGATGGTCATCCAAGGTTTCAGAGTGTTGCGGTTTAAGCATCGGCCCTAATCAAAAAGCTTTTAGTCCCAAAAGCACACTGGACAGCAATATTTTATACCACGTGGTTAGAAACCTCTATTCCATAACACCATTAAATGGTAACTCAGCCAATTCTTTTGTCGAACAACGTTGGAGAAATGATAAATGCCCCAAAATGTTTTTTTTGCTAGAACTATACTAATGTCCGTGGATATAGAACATCCATGTAGGCAACATTTTGCAAACATTCATCCTCCTCTTTCTGGAATAAGAACATATTCAGAAGATACATCTCGACAGTGTTGCCATTGCGAATAAAAACCAATTGCTTCAGGGGTCGTAAACCGGGTTTGTGGACAAATGTTGTACAGGACACATCGCTGAGTAATTAGCGGCTTCTCAGAAGTAGGCGAAAAAGTGTTAAGTTGTTTATATTTGGAACTTCCCATCTCCTGAGAAAAGCACATATTTTACATCGTGATGGAATTTGATAGTGGTTATTGCCTTCCTCCGTAGAGCAGCTGAATCTATCTGCAGAGCCGTTAGCCGTTCATCAAATTGTTCCAGCCTGAAACCATATGACATGAAACTTGAACTATAGTTATTATCTCTGTCCCTAGCAGGGAGAGGAAAATAGGTTTGCTGGCAGTCAATTTCCCATTTATTTAAAAAGTTTTTACCATCCTGTTTCAGCCCCCTTTAGTAGAAGATGACACTATTTCTCAAAATGTATTTAGCATGTTTTGGAAACTAGGAGCAACTTCAAAACGGAAATGGAATACTGTAAAATTTGATAGGTAATAGTATTTTTTTTGCAGAATGCAAATTCATCCCGGAATCCCAGTTAGTCTTCCTTTACATCATTGCATCTCTTTTGGACATAGGGACTGTTCCCCATATAACTAAGATTCCTACCGCTGGGAAAATCTGTGTTGTCTCGTACGTTAAATAATTTCTTAGTCTAAATATTTTACAACTTCCTGTTCTGTGGAAACTACATGGCAAAAGAATGCTGTTTGAAGGGTCCTTAAAATTCGGAGCAACAGATCCTTCCTTCCTTCCTTCCTTCCTTCCTTCCTTCCTTCCTTCCTTCCTTCCTTCCTTCCTTCCTTCCTTCCTTCCTTCCTTCCTTCCTTCCTTCCTTCCTTCCTACCTCTCTGCATTTTAAGCACTCAAAACGGCTTACACAATAGAATAAAGTACAAAGAGTCAACCACTGTAAAATCAGCACAAGGTCAAAGTTAAAAGAAATCACCTTAAAATCAACTAACATACAAAAACTTGGCAGGATATGCATGTCATTTTCCTGAGCACTGAAAGGTACCCAGAGGTCAAATTACCCAAAGGTACCCAGAGGTCAAGTTCAGTTTGCTTAGAAAAGTATTCTGTACCCTACAAACCACACTTTGGATGGTCCTTTCACACATACCAAGGAGTCAAACTTCCCTATTCATTTAAGTAACCAGGCAGGTTATTTATCCAAGAGAACTGGATATTGTTGTTATTGTTGTTGTTACTGTTTTAGGGTCAATGCTAACAACTGAAATTGTAGCTGTTAGGTAACCAACAAGTATTTGTAATACAGACGTCATATCATCCCAAAAAAGAAAAAAGAAAAAAGAAAAGAGAGAGAGAGAGAGAGAGAGAGAGAGAGAGAGAGAGAGAGAGAGAGAAATATTTGTATGCTGAACCACCCTAGATCAGGGGTCCCCAACCCCCGGTCCATGGACGGGCACCAGGCCGCAACATGTCCGAAACCGGTCCATGCAAACAAGCAAAGTCCCATCTGTGGGATGCAGGCAGCATGTGAAACCACGCCCCCTCCAGTCCACGGAACCAGTCCAAAAGAGAGAAACATTTGTATGCTGAACCACCGTAGATGTTCACCCCCAAAGAACCAGCTCTTCATATTCTAAGCCAATGGCTTTCACTTCCCATTTTGAAGTGGCCAAACTGATCAAGAGTAACAAAGGCCCCAGGCACTGGCTGTGTTCCACCTGAATTGTTTAAATACAACTGTGATGACAGATATCCCTTCTTGCATCCTTCTTCGCTCATTGAACAAACAGGACATAGCTCCTGTTTGTTGAGGACTGGTGATAGTAAGCCAAAACACTCTTCTCAACCTAATCTCCAAAGCACCTGAGGGCAAGACAAAGAGTAACTGGTGGAAGATTATCCAAGAGAGGTCCAGCCTAGAATCAAGGAGAAATTTCCTGGCAGTGAGAACAATTAATTGGCAGAATAGCTTGCCTTTGGAAGTTGTGGCTGTTCAATCACTGGAGGTTTTGAAAAGGAGACTGGACAGCCATTTATCTGGAATGGTATAGGATCTCCTGCTTGAGCAGGGGGGTTGGACTAGAAGACCTCCAATGTCCCTTCCAACCTGGTCTGTATTAGAAAAGAAGCAGAGAAGATCCAGCCAGCAATAGAGTCATCAGTCTCCTGAGCATGGTTAATTGAGTTATACTCCAAGTATCTGAATCAAAAAGTTCTAGATTGGATGAAGTTGAAAGTTATGGTTGGACAAGTAAAAGCTGGATTCGTAGAAGGATGTTTTATCATAGACCACATTCTCATACTCTAACATCTCAGAGATAAGACCTAAAACCTTCACTTTTTGTGACCTTCCTTGATTTCCTGCTTACCTTTGATTCCGTTTCATGAGTAATTCTACGGGAAAGACTTCAAAACACAAATATTGATCAACAGCTCTTCTTCCTAATTCAGAAATTACATTCAGACCCTTCTCTCAGGGTGAGGTTTGGTCCATAGGGGATACTCTCTAGAAATATACTTATACAGAAAGGAGATTGCAATTGGTGTAAACGTGCATGCACACAAATACAGGCATGACACATACCCCCCAGAAGCTACAGTTCACTGCAGTTTTATAGCACTTTATTAGAGATGGAAGGTGATCCAATTTTAAGCTGAAGTTTTATTCTTCTGGTTTGACTTACTCACAGGAGTATCAGCTGCCCCAGTGGTGCTTGACTGATAATTCATTTTCATGATTTAAGATGCCCTTAATTGCTTTACTGAAGGGAGAGAGTACACCTTTTAACCAAACAGTTGAGCGATTTGCTATGACAATCCTGCCACTGTGCATTCACTTAATTTCCAATTAATCAAATATTCAATAAATCATTAGTATAATTACACCTCCTTCGATTACCCCCACACACATACTCAGTGCATTAGCTATGCTCAGGCAGATTCCCCCTTGGACAACACGATTGGATTCATTTATTTGACCCAGTTGGTTGCATGTCCCCCTGAGCCTTGAAAAATGATGACAATTTTTTTTAATTATTTGTAGTGCTGTAAATTTGCCTCTCTTCCATCTCTCTCTCTCTCTCTCTCTCTCTCTCTCTCTCTCTGTGTGTGTGTGTGTCTCTGTCTCTCTCTCTCTCTGTGTGTCTCTCTGTCTTTCTCTCTCTCTGTCTTTCTCTCTCTCTCTCTCTGTCTATATTTCTCTCTCTATCTCCTGTCTGTCTCTCTCTCTCTCTCGTCTCTCTCTTCTCTCTCTTCTTTCTCTCTCTCTCTGTCTTCCTCTCTCTCTCTCTCTCTCTCTGTCTGTCTTTCTCTCTCTCTCTCTCTCTCTGTCTTTCTCTCTCTCTCTCTCTCTCTCTCTCTTTCTCTTTTAACGTCTCACCCGAATGCTCCTGCAGCAGCTTAAAACAAACATCATTGCAACAGTGACTGGTTAATTTCTCACACTTTTTTTTTTAATCATTTTTATTCCCCTACTGTGCCACTTTTCTAATTACACTGTCTCCCCAGGTGTGCAATAATTCCCTCATCACCATATATCTCAAATACAGATTATTAAAATAATATAGTTCGTGTCGTTTAAATGTTACAGAAAGTATCTGAAAGTATTGAAAACTAGTAAATTCTTTCAACAAATTTTTGTGTCTCATATATGTGTATGTGTGTGTGAGAGAGAGAGAGAGAGAAAGAGAGAGAGAGAGAGAGAGACTGTGGTGTGTATGTATAGTCCTCAACTTACAACAATTCATTTAGTGACCATTCATAGTTACAACAGTACCGGAAAAAGTGCTTTATGACCTTTTTCACAATTATGACCACTGCAGTTTCCCCATGGTCAGGTGATCCAAATTCAGATACTTGGCCACTGGTTCATATTTATGACCGTTGCTTTGTCCCAGAGTCATGTGATCATTTTTGGTGACCTTCTGACAAGCAAAGTCAATGGGGAAGCCAGATTCATTTAACAACTGGGATACTAATTTGTCAGCTGCATGATTTACTTAACAACTAACAGCACTTTTGCCTGTGTATGAGAAAGTACACCTGCAAACAGACCTGCAGAATGACTGTTGCCTAAAAGAGAGTTGAACTGAACATATATTTAAATTTACCTGTCACTAGAGAATACAAAGCATAAAGCAATAACACAGGTGGTCCTTGACTTACAACCATTAGCCTAGCTACTGTTCGAAGTCAGAAAAAATGACACACATACCGGTCCTCACACTTACGACTGTCACAGTGAATCATTAAGAGACCATTTCTGTTAAAGCGAACTGACTAGCTGCTGGACAGAGTGGGAAAGCTGAACAGCTAAGATAACCCTTTATTGCCATTTTTTTTTTACTGTGAGCATACTGGCCCATTAAAAATGAAATTACCTTGAATCCTCGAACTCTGGGATAAATAAAAATAGTTGTTTATTGCTAAAAGTAATAAAACAATAAACAACTATTTTTATTTATCCCAGAGTTCGAGGATTCTATATTACTAGTACAAATATGCCTGGGATTCGTATTTATATATATATATATATATGTCTTTGATAACTGCAAAAATACGAATCCCGGGCATATCTGTTCAATAACACAGTCCTCGATCTCCGGGAGAAATATAAACCAGCTGTTTATTGTTAAAAAGTTTAAAACAATAAAAACAACTATTTACAATATTAAAACAACTTAGCTTTCGCTGGTCCTCTGCCAGCGTCCTCAGAGTAAAGTTTTGGGGTGGAAATTACTTTTATAAACCTTGCTAGCCTAACTGCTTACTCATTGACCGTGTGATAGGGCCATCCGTCCTGGCTGACCGTAATTGCCTTAATTGTCCCGCCTCCTCTTTTTTTGCACTCCAGTTCTCCAACCTTCCTCCCTCCCATCCTTGTCAATCCCCTCCTTCCTGGCGTTGCCGCCGTTGGCTTGCTTTCCAGCTGCTCCCCCGTACTCGTTCTGGGCCTTACACCCAGATCCGGTGTCTTAGATGCCTTCCCATTGCCGCTCCCCTCCTTTCCATCCCGTTTGTCTGCCCGTTGTTCCTGTCTTCCACTATCTATCCCTATTAGTGCTATTTCCTCCGATTTCCTTCCGCGCTTGGATGTGCGTGCGCACAGCTGTATCCCGTCCCTCTGCCTCGTCTGCCTACGATCAGCTGGGCTATCTGCCGGCTCACTCCTGAATTCACCTCCTCTCATCCTTGCAGATCCTATCCTTCCTAATGTTGCTGCCGTTGGTGCGTTAGCCAACTGCCTCACCTTCCCCCCCTCCTTCTTATCCCTTTGAACCATCCGCTGTACCTGCCTTCCATTATCTATCCCCCTGGGTCCTATTCCTTCCAATCTTTCTGCATGCCTGGGTGTGCGCATGCACAGCCGCATCCTATCCTTCTGCCTCATCTGCCTAAGCTCAGCTGAGCCACCTGCTGCCTCGCCCTCAGTTCCACCCTCTCCCTTCCTTACCGATCTTATCCTTCCTGGTGTCATCGCTCCTGATGCGCCTTCCACCCCCACCCCCACACGCGTTTTGGGTCGCGCGGCTAGGTCTGGCATCCTCACTGCCCCCCCATTGGCCATTCCGGGCCGCACGTCCAGATATGCTTTTAATGTCTGATATGCCGGGGGCAATTCTACGTGTCGATTAATCGAGCCCGCATCTGAGAACCAGGCCTCTACATGGAACACTTTGAAACCCAAGCTCTAGAAAAATCTGATCATAAACCCAAACTCTGGCTCAGATACATAGACGACACCTTCATAATCTGGCCACATGGGAAAGAAAAACTAGACAACTTCCTCACACACCTCAACAGCCTACACCCCAAAATACAGTTCACCATGGAAACAGAAGCTAACAAGCAACTTCCCTTCCTGGATGTCTTAGTCTACAAGAAATCCAATGGCTCCCTAGGACACACCATCTACCAGAAGAAAACACACACAAACCGCTATCTGCACGCACTCTCACACCACCACCCAGCACAGATCAACTCCGTAGCCAAGACACTCATCTCGAGAACAAAACGCTTAGCTGACGAACAACACCTAAAAACCGAACTACACACTCTCACTAATGTACTAACATCCAACGGATTCCAAAGAAATAAGATTACCAACTTAATCCAAAAAGAAACCCCCACTAAAATCCAAGACATAGAACAAGAAAACGGCAAAGCCCTCCTCCCATACATAAAAGGCACCACAGACAAAATCAGCAAGATCCTCCACAAACACAACATCAAGACAGCATTCTGCACAAACCGAAAAATATCCACCATCCTAAGAAACCCCAAGGACAAAATTGAGTTAGAAAATCAAGGAGTATATGAAATCCCATGCACCGCCTGCCCCACCACATACATCGGACAAACCAACAGAAGAATAAGTGCACGCATTGAAGAACACAAGAACTCAGTCAGAAAAGAGGAACCAACTTCCTCCCTGGTCCAACACCTCAAAGCCACAGGACATAAAATTGACTTTAAAAATACCAGAACTATTGCTAAAACCGAACACTTTAACAACAGAATAATCAGAGAAGCCATCGAGATAGAAAAACGCCCACACAGCATGAATAAACGAGATGATACCTCCCGCCTACCAGCCATTTGGAAACCCAGCCTTATTGACAGACGAATCCCTAGCACAAGGAGCAACACTGGACCCACACTCACGAAGACCACACATGATGTCACCACCACACATCCACACAAAAAGCAGACTCAAACCCGCACCGATGATGAGGCACGACCGCGGACCAGAAACCAGACCACAGCTGCATCATTGGCCATTTTAAACCCCTCCATTTCATACGTGAAGCAAACTGACACCCACCTTGAAGATGTGGCACGACCACGAACGCGAAGCCAAACAACAGCAATGCAGCTCTCCATCTCAAATCCCCCTGCAACTCAGACTAATCTGAGCACAACAGGGCCCCCACCCAAGCAGAGCACACCCCCCGCCAATCAGAGCACAGCCAACCCCCCATCCAATCAGAGCACAGCCAAGCCCCTAACCAATCAGAACACACCTCCACCCAATCAGAACGCAGCCAAGCTCCCATCCAATCAGTTCATACCTCCACTGGCAGTTAAAAGGAAGAAACAGCTGCGATCACACATTGCTTCTAGAAGCACGAGGCCGAAGAGACACCAGCCTGAAGATGACGAATGAGACTTCGTCGAAACGTCGCCAAGACACTTTCAATTTTACGCGGGAGAAAACCCGAATTACCAAAGACATATATATATATATATATATGTGTGTGTGTGTGTGTGTGTGTGTGTGTGTGTTTTCTGAGGTTTTCACGGGTGTTTGTATGTAGGTCTTTGGTAATTCGGGTTTTCTCCCACGTAAACAAAGCCCCCACCCAAACAGAACACCCCCCCATCCAATCAGAGCACAGCCATCCCCCCATCCAATCAGAGCACAGCCAAGCCCCTAACCAATCAGAACACACCTCCACCCAATCAGAACACAGCCAAGCTCCCACCCAATCAGTTCATACCCCCACTGGCAGTTAAAAGAAAGAAACAGCTGTGATCACACATTGCTCCTAGAAGCACGAAGCCGAAGACGCCAGCCTGAAGATGACGAATGGGACTTCGTTGAAACGTCGCCAAGACACTTCCAATTTTACGCGGGAGAAAACCCGAATTACCAAAGACCTACATATATATATACTCTTCCTATTGTGCCGCTTCAAAATCCAATAGCTAGGAAGGACCTTATTTAATTATAAGTGAATTATAATTGCAGCCATACCTGGTAGACAGAGCTCTGAAACAAAACAAATAAGTAAAAGCTCAGCTAGGCTTTTATCCCTTCTAGTGGACTGCACTGGAATGTGTTACTCCATAAGGCTGCCTTTGTAGACATGCTGAGGTTTTCATTATGTGAGATTTGGAGAAAGGTAGCTAGAAAATCCAAAGGTTCTTTTTCAAATGGCAGCTGGACTTTGGAAGTTCTTGGGGAGCTGAAGAAGCTTCTTGGATGAGAAACGAAAGGTCTTCAAGGAAAACCAAAGTCCAGTTGCCTTTTGAAAAAGCATCTTTGAGACAATCATGACCTGGATGACTGACAATCCCCATAGACAAGAAGCTAGAAAACTGTTTTGTTTTGTTTTTACAACTGGGTCTCTATCTCTATGAAACCAGATGGGTGTGGGTCTTTCCTTCATGATTTTCAGACAGGCAGTTAAACAGAATATTCTGAAGTACTTTTGATCTTACTGTAGCCAGGTGGGGATGCTAAGTAGCATATTATCATTATCAACGTAATTTTCACGAAACATTTCACGGCTTAAGGACGCATCTAAATAGGTGGGAGTTGCATGGAGTTGGCAGGGCACTGAAATAATAAGTAAATAAACCTGTGATATTTTAAATAACACCTTCATGATTACACAGAATAACTCACCTTGTAATAAATGTGTTACCCTCAAATTACATAAAACTCTTGATTATGGTTCGTCACACAGTCAGCCAGATGCTCAGACTGGGTTTGGCATTTTTGTCCACCTATCGAGTCCTTACCAAGGACCTGGGATAGACAGATTTGGATGTTTGATGGTGTTACAGATATTGTCGCAGGATGGAAGCTGTTCTGCAATTGACTGCTGGTGAATTTGTCAATGCCGATGGTGTTTAAGTGGGTGTTCCAGCTTAGCTTTGTTTTGTTTTGTTTTGAAATTACATCCAAGGTGCCTGTTACTCTTGGTACTACCTTTGCTTTCATTTGCCACAGTCATTCTACTTCTATGTGCAGGTCTTTGTATTTTGTTATCTTCTCCAGTTCTTTCTCTTCTATTCTGCTGTCCCCAGGTACTGCCATAGACAGTACCATCCAGACTATTACTAATATTATTATCTTGCATTACTGTATGTCTCAGGTGCTCCACACCTGCCATTTTGTTTTGGCCATCTTTTGAGATGATGGAATGAAATGGAGATCTGGACAATGGAAGTCCACTTAAAACATTTCTTTAAGGAGAATGAATTTAGAAAAAAAAAATATCCTGTGCAGATGTGTGAAGTACCAGGCAGAATGCTTTTCTATCATCGTCTGTTTATTTGTGAACTCAGCTCCCAGCTTGCAAAAGGTTTTTTTGCCTTTCTAGCTTTGGACACCCCCCAAAAAAAAATGCCACTCCAGGGCAAGAAAAGAACCCAGCCCATCCCCCACAACACCACTGCAACCCATAAATCTATTTCTCAGTTTCTCTAAAAATGTGCTCTTCTCATTTGTGCCTACACGAACGCGTGTCCATTTTGCTAACCGTGTCAGTTTTTTTTTTTTTTCAAGAGAAACTGAATGAGGAAATTGTTTAGAAGACGAGGCCATTCAAAAGACACGCCAGCAAAAAGAAAAAAGAAAAAAAAAAGCTACTTGGGCTTTTTCCATTAGCTCAAATTTAATGCTGTGCTGATGTTTCCTTTGCACTTTCTCCACATTTTTCTCCCCCTTTTTGAAACAATCTTGCTGCCTAAGAATTATGGAAGTTGTAGCTCAGCACAGTTGAAACCACCAACTTGAGGAAGATTAGACTTTATAATATCACCCCAGATAGATGCAGTAAACAAGCTAAGACATTCCAAGTGTTGGTCAGCAGCTTTCCCAGAATCCCTATCCAGCCTGGCCTGTGATGAGATACGCAAAAAGAAGAGAGAAAGAAAAAAGTTTCATGTGTTATTCGGAACTACTTTAGGCTTTGGGGGTAGTCCTTGCCTTACGGCCACAATGGAGCCCAAAATTTCTGTTGCTAAGTGAAACAGACGGTCAGAGAATTTTGTTGTGTTTTACGACTTTTCTTGCCACAGTTGTTAAGTGAATCACTGCAGTTGTTAAGTGAGCAACACAGCTGTTAAGCGAATCTGGCTTCCCCGTTGATTTCGCTTGTCAGGAGGTTGCAAAAGGGGAATCACATGATCCCGAGACACTGTGACCGTCATAAATATGAATCAATAAAGGAGAACATTTGTAGCTCAGGGTTGAAATGAGGGGTCCTTGGTGCTCTCTGAGCTTGGTTGTTTTCTTGCAGATGTATCATTACCCAAACTAGGTAACACCATCAGTGCTAGAAGGGAGGAGGAGGAGGAGGAGGAGGAGGAGGAGGAGGAGAAGGAGGAGGAGAAGGAGGAGGAGGAGGACTGTAGGGTCCTTGGTGCTCTCTGAGCTTGGTTATTTTCTTGCAGACGTTTCATTACCCAAACTAGGTAACACCATCAGTGCTAGAAGGGAAGGAGGAGGAGGAGGAGGAGGAGGACTGTAAGGCCCTTGGTGCTCTCTGAGCTTGGTTGTTTTCTTGCAGATGTTTCCTTTTTCAAACTAGGTAACATCATCAATGCACTGATGATGTTACCTAGTTTGGGTAATGAAACTCTGCAAGGAAACAACCAAACTCAGACAGCACCAAGGACCCCTCAAATATGAATCAGTTGCCAAGTGTGTGAATTTTGATCACATGACCAAAGGGGTGCTGCCAGAGTCATAACTGTGAAACACAATCATGACTCACTTTTTTCAGTGTAATTTTGTAATTTCGAGTGGTCACTAAATGAACTATTGTAAGTGGAAGACTACCTGCACATGAATAAGATATGTCCAGAGTCGTGTTTTTGTGAGATGGGCACTCGTATAAATATGATACCTAAATAGCTAAATGGATAGATATTGCTGTCATGCTATTCCATTATTAGCACATTGTTCCGTTACCATTAAAGTCAATTTAATTAATAATAAATGTGAAATAAAACATTTTAAAAGATGAGAATGTGCCGTCTAGATTTCTCAACAGTCTTCTGGCAGGGCTTGTCATAGCAAAATGGCGCTTGGATGTAGAAAAAGAGACCTTTGATGAAGAACAGGTGGATGGACGTATAGTTCAGGAACCTCTGGGGTGCCATGAGTTGCCTACGCAGAACAGGACCGGCAAACCATCCAACTTAGCTAAATGTCTATGGAGATTCTCAGTCATCCAGGTCATAGTTATCCCAAAGGTGCTTTTTCACGAGGCAACTGGACTTTCTTGTTGTTGTTTTTTGAAGACAAAGAGCTTTGAACCTGAAGAGCTGAAGAAGCTTCTTGGATGAGAAGCGAAACGTCTTCAAAGAAAAACAAGAAAGTCCAGTTGCCTCGTGAAAAAAAGCACCTTTGGGACATCCAACACAGCATAAAACACCATCTTAAGATGTTATGGTTCCTGAACCCTTTTTGTTCAGCGGCTGTACAATCAAGTTGTACACAACGAGGGTACATTTCCATGGGAGAGTCAGTTTGACCCATTCCAGAGGCTACTGGCCAAAAATCACTCTTTCAAAGACCAAGTTTTTTTTTATTATTATTATTTTATATATATATATATATATATATTATTGGATTTTTATAGGGGTGGGAAGGTTACATCAAGGTGCTTAGGACACAACGTGGAGATGGGTACATCAAACATCCAAAAGAAAAATCATAAATATATAGCTCAAATTAATTCATTATAAGTTCCCTCTCTATTTCCCTCATATAATATTACATATTCAAATTAATACATTTCTAAATAGAATTCAAGCAATCCTATCAAACATCAATCACGTTTCAGTTATAAAGATCCAAATCCTGTTTTTAGGCTTCACTAATTTACAGTTACCATATTCCAATTAGCCTTAAATAAACATATTATTAACACTTCGGGTATCCCTCATTTCCCTTTTCCCTAACATAATAATTATATGTGAAATGAATATATTATTCCCACAATAACATTCTTATAAGACCAAGTTTAATGGACCTTAATTTGATCCACTCGGGCAATTCTGACTTTTTTCTTTTTCTTTTTTTTAAGGAAGATGGAAGGGTGCAGTGGGCTGTGCTGTGCCCTCTTCACCAAACGTTGATGGCCACCTCGGGCTTTTTTTCTTGCAGAGAAAGTGTGATGGAAAAAATCTTTGAAATCTGCATTGCAGCACTGCCAAGATCTTCTCTCTTTGCTGCCTGCCTTTGAAAAAAAAGTTTTTTCTTCTGTTGATCATTTTAATTAGATTGTAAGCCACGTGTGTAAAAAAAGCAGGATAAATATACGGCAGGCTGCCTTTGGAATTAGGGAGCAGATTACTTTGAGGAACAACTCTGGAGATAAATAGATGCTACGGCTTTCTTTCTTTCTCCCTCCCGCCAGCCCACAAATTACTTAAAATGGTTAACAGTATCACATTTGAGTAATCTGCAATTAGGTGATTTGTTTTAAGAATTGAAAGGAAAGGGCAGTTGCTCATCAGCTCTCTGTGAATTGATGGAAGGTTCCTACTTCTTCCCCCCCCCTCTTCTTCTTCTTCTGCTCTCATTTTAATTTCTTTCTCTTTGCCCCCCCCCCTCCAGCTCCTGCCTTCCTAACAGATGGATATGTAAAATGTGGCAGCAAGTCAGCAAAATATTCATAATGTATTGTGACTGCCGTGCAGTGTAAGAGTGAATATAGTTTCAATCAGAATAGAGCTGGAAGGGACCTTGGAGGTCTTCTAGTCCAACCCCCTGCTCAGGCAGGAGACCCTATACCATTTCTGATGAATGGCTGTCCAGTCTCTTCTTAAAAGTCTCCAGTGAAGGAGCACCCACAATTGCTGAAGGCAAGTTGTTCCAATGGTTAATGGTCTTCCCTGTTAGGAAGTTTCTCCTTAGTTCTAGATTGCTTCTCTCCTTGATTAGTTTCCATCCGTTGCTTCTTGTCCTGCCTTCAGGTGCTTTGGAGAATAGCTTGACTCCCTCTTCTTTGTGGCAGCCCCTCAAATACTGGAACACTGTTACCCCTCATCCTTCTTTTCTCTAGACTAGCCATACCCAATACCTGCAACTGTAGTTCACTCAAGAACAGCATTATGGATGGTTGGGTAAAGGGAAGGGACTCAGGGTCAGGCTTGACCTAGACCAGGGGTCACAACCTTTGGGCTGCGGCCCACTACTGGACCGTGGCCTCTTGGACATCGGGCCACGTGAAGGGATGGCTAGTGTGCCCATGTGTATACATGCACTCCCCCCCACTCGCAGTAGCGCTGCTCTGAGTGTCGCATGGGCGCTTGGCCTGTCCCAGTGGTGGGGTTCAAATATGTGAACAACTTGTTCTCTGTGTGGATGCCGCTTCCAGAAGTCCATTCTGGGCCTGGGCAACAAAATATTAGCTAGCGGTTCTGCCGAAGTGGTGCGAACCGGCTGAATCCCACCACTGGCCTGCCCCCAGTGTCGCATGGGCTCACACCGCTCCCAGCTTCGTGCAGGTGCTAGCCCCATACTCAGCATTGTGTGGGTGCCAGCCCCGCCCCCAGTGTTGCACAGATGCTAGCCCCGCCTCCAGCATCATGCGCACACTTGCACCACCTCTGTTTGTGTCGCGTGTACGCACGTGGTCCCATGCCTCCCCCTTCCTTTCCCTCTGGGCCACCATCCTATAAAAGTAGGGGACCTCTGACCTACACCTTCTTTTCCTTAGAGTTTGCACAAGATGCTAAACCATGATTTGTTTAATTATGGTTTGCTGCAGTTGACAGGACTCATACAGCCCATTGAAACAAAACATGGTTTGTGTAAGAAGGACTGGATTTTGGATGGTATCATTGGTTATCGAACCCACTCACCTCTTCCATGTTTGAAAAGGATAGGCGGAAAGGTAGTGTTAAAATATGGGTTCTTCCACGTTATGGCTAAATCAGATGCGCCATGCTTTTCGCTCAAGGATGCACTACCGGTTTAAAAAGAGAGCTGTCATATTAGAATAAATTGACAAGACTGAGATCCACTGGAAAAGAACAAGAGCTAGGAATTTAAACCAGCAAACGAAGCCACATTCTAACTGCAAGGGAAACAGATCCCTTTGCTTGCCTTTGCATTGGAAAGAATATTAAATGTTGCATTTGATTAAACAAATAACACCAGGTTATTACAACACATTCAGAGGCAACATTTTTCAGTGCTGCATTATGCTTAGTCTGTTGTTCACAGGGCCACGCAAATTATATTTTGCCTGGAATATGAAAAACAACAGCAACAACAAAGGAGCAGCTGTGTGTGTGTGTGTTTGTGTGTCAAATACAGCAGTTCAGATAGTCTAATATTCTGTCATTAGCAATTCCAGAAATGAAGTAAATGAAAGATCAAATGAAGCTTTCTTGCTCTAGATATCTCTTCCACAAGTGTGGTGATTCAGTTTGAAATACCCCAGATGCACACCAGGCACACAATGTAACATGTTAAAATGTGTGTGCCTGTGTGTGTGCGCGCGCACCCTCCCCCCCCCAAAAAAAAAGAGTGGGTGGCATTTTAACAGTTACGTGAAACGTGCAGTGTGGCCCCTTCATTTATTTTCTCTCTCATTGCAACTGGTCAAAGTTTTCACGGGTGTCACAAAGAGTAACTTTTACTGTTTATCATTTTCATTAATCAAAATAATATGCTGAACCTTTAAAAATGTTAAGTGTTTGGGGGGGGGGGGTCAGATTAAGTCACACGATTAGGTTAAATGAGAACTAGTCTTTGAATTAAGGATAGTAAAAATGGGTTTTTAAATGGGTTCTCTACTTTTTGAAATGTTTTTTTTTTTTTAAATGTATTGATTGCTACAAAACGAGTCTTCGGAGTTTACGACCCATTTACATTTGAAAACAAATCCCAGAAAAATCTTAAAATGTCAAGACTTTTTCTTCCTTCCTTTAGAAAGTCAGGAGGTTTTTAATTTCCCCCCCCCCCAAAGGGTCAAAAAGTATAATCTAGGCTCCTCTGTTCCAAAGTAAGAGAGGAATCACTGAGGGCGCTATTTCCCAGGTGTCTGCCCTTTTTGCTCTCTCTAGAGGTTGATACCATAAGAAAGGCTGAGCGCCAAAGAACTGAGGCCTTTGAACTCTGGTGCTGGAGAAGACTCCTGCGAGTCCCTTGGACTGCAAGGCAATCAAACCGGTCAGTCCTAGAGGAGATCAACCCTGACTCCTCTTTAGAAGGCCAGATCCTGAAGTTGAAACTCAAGTACTTTGGCCACCTAATGAGAAGGAAGGACTCACTGGAGAAGAGCCTGATGCTGGGAAAGATGGAGGGCAATAGAAGAAGGGGACGACAGAAAATGAGGTGGCTGGATGGAGTCACTGAAGCAGTAGGCCTGAGCTTAAATGGACTCCAGAAGATGGTAGAGGACAGGAAGGCCTGGAGGAACGTTGTCCATGGGGTTGCGATGGGTTGGACATGACTTCGCAACTAACAACAACAACAGAGGTTGGTACACACAACCTCTTTTCCTGCACAGATAATGTAAGGTGGGCAGATTCTATCGAGCCCCAAAGTGCTTAGAAGGGGAAAGGCAGTGTCTTGAGCTGGGTTTAGAACCTACTTTTAGCCAGTACAGCCTCCTCCTCTTCCCCCTCTTGCTCCTCCTCTTCCTCCCCTCCCCCTCCTCCTCCCTCTCTTCCTCCTCCTCTTCCTCCCCTCTCTCCTCCTCTTCTCCTCCTCTTCCTCCCTTCCCCCTCCTCCTCCCTCTCTTGCTCCTCCTCTTCCTCTCCTCCCCCTCCTCCCTTTCTTACTCTTCCTCTTCCTCCCCTCCCCTCCTTCTCCCTCTCTTGGTCCTTCCCCTCCTCCTTCCTGCTCCTCCTGTTCCTGCTCATCCATTTCTCCCTCTTGCTCCTCCCCCTCCTCCCCCTCCTTTTCCAGATCCAAAAAGGGATCAAAAAGACCAGAACACCTCCTCCTCATCAGCAATCATCACCCAAATGAGCAGAGATTTATACCAAGGCTAACGTTAGACCAGACATGTCAAACACAAGGCCCGGGGGCCGGATGCGGCCCGCGACGTGGTTTCATGTGGCCCGCGAAGCCATCCTGGAAACAGTGAGGGAACGGCCCCCGCTGCCTTGGCCCTGGCCCAGGCCGCCCAGGAGCCAATGTACAATTTTGTGGTGGCCATCTATGCTGAAAGGCATTCAGTCTTAGCTCCACAAGGCCATCTGGAAACAGCAAGGGACCGACCCCCGACCCCTGGGCACGCGCTGGGGAGGTGTCACCCTTTGTGAGGAATGAAGAAATGCACCATCGCCTGGAAGTGGCCAGCAAATGGCCCTCGCCTACTTCACATATCCGGCTTGATGGGCTCCTGGGGAGGGGTTTCAGCAGGCTCTTCCAGTGGACCATGCCTTGGCGCTTGCCGTGGTCCCACCCCCTTCTGCCAGAGACCCTCAGATCTGTCCCACTCCTGCCCAGGCCCCCACAGGCACCCTTGACGCGAACGGTGTAGAGCTGGCCATGCCCACCCAGTAGGCCACACCCACTTCAGCCACGCCCACCCAGTAGGCCGCACCCACCCTGGCCACACCTACCCAGCCCCCCGAGGACAACCGCAATGCTGATGCGGCCCTCAATGAAACTGAGTTTGACACCCCTGCGTTAGACCAACTGTCAAGCAGCAAGCAACGCCCCAATCAAGCAACATAGAACATTAGGATAATGAGTGGATATAGTTTCACTCAGAATAGAGCTGGAAGGGACCTTGGCGTTTTAATGTTTCTAATCTGCTTTGAGTTGCCTCAAGGTGAGATGGGCAGCAAATGAGACAAACAAACAAACAAAGAAAGTAAGATCTGCTTGATTCTTACAGCCCTGTCTCTTCTTCCTGCACGGAAGTAAGTAGTTTCCCTTTTGTAGCTGTGTTAGGTTGTGTAATTCTCTGGAAACAGTTAACATTTCAAGCTTGCTTCTTTTAAAAACCTATAATGGTGTATGGTACCTTTTATTCTTTCATTAGCTGAGCTACAGCTGGGGGGGGGGAAACCACACACTGGGGTAGTTTGGTAAGACTGAATGTAATGTCTTCCCTTGGAATCTGCTTCTTTACTGTGGAAATGATCCTTTTGGCCCTTTGATATAAATATTGACTCCTGGCCAATTTTTACTTCTCTAAAAAAAGTTGCTGAGGATGTTCTGGGAAGCAAACAACTACCCCACATCTGGGTAGCACAAACAGCAAGCAGACGTCTATGGCTTGCGGTCTGTGGAACAACATTTCCAAAATGCTTCCGAAGGCAATCTTTTTGCTTTTTTTTTTTTATTATTTATACAAAAAGGCTTGTAACATCTCCATTTCAAAGGTGTTCAGTTTCCAGATAGTGATCTATCTATGGTGCATCATGCAGAATAACGGTGTGGCTTCTCTTTGGCATAAGTTGCTTTGTGGCTGTCTGTTATTTATTGTTTCTATTGTTGTTGTTGTTATCGTTACATTGTGGGGAACAGGAAAATAACCTATCAGGACATGGGTGGCAAAGATGAACCATTGCAGAGTTCATTCACATCCCATTAGCAGAGTTTGAAAACAGCACTGCAGAGATCAGATAGACTTCTCTAATGCTTTTTCTTTAGTTTTAGGTTTGTATCCCCTTGTTGATTCTGACACTGGGGTAGTGGCACTGTTTTTTGTGAGGAAGGCAAAAAAGTTTTCTTGTCCAACCTCTGAGTCACCAAGGAAGATAACGTTTGGATTGCACTTCAGAGATGGGAAGAAGATCAAGTTAATTTAGATAATTATTATTTGCTTCATGGAATGCTCTAAATTTACAAACAACGAACTGGTTGGTATATCCTTAGCTTAGCAGCAGGTTGGATCTGAGATAGCCATAGGGCATAAGTCTAAAGGGAATGAAGAAGGAAAGCACAGTCAAAGGATAAAGGGATAAATAAGACCCACATTGGAGAGGCAAGGAATAGAAACAGATTCTTCTTCTTCTTCTTCTTCTTCTTCTTCTTCTTCTTCTTCTTCTTCTTCTTCTTCTTCTTCTTCTTCTTCTTCTTCTTCTTCTTCTTCTTCTTCTTCTTCTTCTTCTTCTTCTTCTTCTTCTTCTTCTTCTTCTTCTTCTTCTTCTTCTTCTTCTTCTTCTTCTTCTTCTTCTTCTTCTTCTTCTTCTTCTTCTTCTTCTTCTTCTTCTTCTTCTTCTTCTGCTTCTTCTGCTTCTTCTGCTTCTGCTTCTGCTTCTTCTGCTTCTTCTTCTTCTTCTTCTGCTTCTTCTGCTTCTTCTGCTTCTTCTTTTTCTTTTTCTTCCTCTTTTTCCTCTTCTTCCTTTTTTTCCTCCTTCCTCTTCTTCTTCCCCCTTCTCCTCCTCCTTCTCCTCCAAAGAAGCTAATTCATTCTGCTTATAGGATTTCTGCCTGAGGCATGCTACTAACACCGTAATTCATTATGTTTAAAACTATATGCAATTACTCATTTTGAAGGGGGAGGGGGAAATTGTTTATTTTTAGACTCCTCTTTCTTTTTAAAGCTTCCCAACCCCACCTCATGCCTAGTATTGATTCTGAATAATTTAAAGAGCAATGCAATTGGGTTTTCATGACGGTCAATCAAATACATTTTATATTTAATATTCATTTAAATGAGCAGTGCTTTTCTTACCTTTTGAATTTCAAAGTCTTTACAATAATGTTAGGTAACTAAACAAAATTCTTTTTAAATATAAACATTCTAACTTGTCTATTATTCAAATCATAGAAAGCAAAAAAAAAAAAGAGAGGCTTGTATAAGCTCTTAGAAACACTCTAACCCAGGGGTGTCAAAATGCCGGCCCACGGGCCGGATGCGTCACGCCAAAACCGCGTCCACCCCATTGACGGCAATGGGGAAAAAGTAGCGATACGTCACGTCACGTCACGTGACATTGTGAGTTTGACACCACTGCTCTAACCAGATAACTGTTTTTTCTTCCTTTTGGTCTTCTGAATGTTAACATTCATTTACACCAGTGTTCATCAACCTTGGCAGCTTGACGATATGTCCACTTCAACTCCCAGAATTCCTCAGTCAGCCATGCTGGCTGGGGAACTCTGGGAGTTGAAGTCCACATATCTTCAAACTGCCAAGGTTGAGAAAGACTGATTTACATTGATTATAGCTAGAATAGAATAGAGCTGGAAGGAACCTTGGAGGTCTTCTAGTCCAGCCCCCCCGCTTAAGCAGGAGAACCTACAGCATCTCAGACAGGTGATTGTCTAGTCTCTTCTTAAAGATCTCCAGTGATGGAGCGCCCACGATTTCTGGAGGCAAGCTGTTCCACTGGTTAATTGTCCTCACTGTCAGGAAGTTTCTCCTTAAATCCAGGTTGTTTATGGATTCTGATAATATTTCTTAGAGTTGCGTTGCAGTTTAAGTTGAATTTCCCCCCCTCTCTGCTAACTACCATGTACCGTTCAACCAATGTTCTAATAAGATCTGTCTCCAACTTCCCAAATACCTTCTTTTCCCAATAATAAAAAAAAAACTTCAATTTTTCTATCCCATTCCATTCAAAAACAGTAGGACTTTCTATAAACTTTACCTACACATGATGGTATGTGTGTGAGAGACCAGACTTTCCTTCCTTATACCACACAATCATTAATTGTAATAATGAATGTAAATAATGGATTTGTTTAGAGTGTGTACGTGCATACAAAACCTCACCATATTGTGATTTTTTTAAAAATATTCTTATGTAGTAAGGAAAATCAATTGCTAACCGATTCTTAAAAAGCGAAGGACAAAAGTATGGAAAAAATTATCTTCCCATCTGTTTCAGTTCAATTCGCCTTCCTTCTGTACTTGGGGCTCTCAATATCAATTTCTTCATGCAAAAAGAATCTCAAATTGCTTGTTTTTTTTTTAAGCAATATGTATTCTTCTTCTATTGGCAATTGTTATTGCTTGAAATTCTCCTTCGAAGAATTGTTATCCTGAAAAGCGAAATATATGACCGCATAGACAAATGATTGTTTTCATATTTCTAACTATTCTGATTTTGATTTTTTTTTTGCTCATTTCTTCTGTACATAATGTATTGCTTTAAACATGAGACATTTTTCTCCAAATAGAAAGAGGGTATATTATTTGAAAATCTCTCTCTCTCTCTCTCTCTCTCTCTCTCTCTCTCTCTCTCTCTCTCTCTCTCTCTCTCTCTCTCTCTCTCACTCTCTCTCTCTCTCTCTCTCTGAATATCTCCCTCTCTCTCTCTCTCTGAATCACTCTCTTTCTATCGCTATCCTTCATATATATGAGCAATTCTCAGTCATGTTACTTCATCTATATAAATGATCTAGCAGGACTGAGAGTTGCTCAGACTTAAAGCAGGAAGTGGCAAATATTAAAATCCTGTGCATTTGTTTGTTTTATGAGTTGGGTTGTGGAAACTGGATGAGACAAATGGTGCACGGAAATCCCATAGAACAAAACAGACTCCTCTCTTCCTCATCAGCAAACATCCATCAGAGTGAGTCCATGTCGCTGGCATTGCCTTGATCTGGTATTCCCCAGTGATCCAATTGAAGGTGATTTCCTGTTGGGGGGGGGGAAATTGAGTTACTCTGCCTTGACACGAAGCATCAAAGTGGACAGCTGACACGATCCCGCTAGCCAGAAAGAGGCCTCCAGAACATGTGAAGTGCTGCAGAGATGCCTTTTTTAAGCATCCCGATGAAAGAAATGCAGCAGCTCCAATGTGCAGCTTCAACCGGGGTGCGTCTTTGAAGAGGGGCTTCAATCAAAGCTACCTCGAATGAAAGCTTTCTCTTTTGAATGTCTGTCTGCACGCCCCTCGTGGAATTCGCCATCTTCTCCCACCGGAATCAAAAGAAAGAATCACAGACATTTTCCGGACTCACGACTAGATCAAGAAAGCGTGGGAACCCACAGATCTTCTTGTTTTGTTTTGTTTTCCTATTGAATCCTCCCTGAACTCTCTCCTTCATCTTTTCCCCCACCCCACTCCACCCCTCCCCGGGATTTGCTCTTCTCCGTGCGTAGACCCTGAGACATAATTTAAAGTTTAAAATCGTGGGCCTACCGTAGTAAATCTGAAAGGCGAGGCTGTGATTATATGACAATGCAGCTCAGTTTAATTATTTTATTTATCTATCTATCTATCTATCTATCTGTCTGTCTGTCTGTCTGTCTGTCTGTCTGTCTGTCTGTCTGTCTGTCTGTCTGTCTATCTTATCTATCTATCTATCTATCTATCTATCTATCTATCTATCTATCTATCTATCTATCTATCTATCTATCTATCATCTATCTATCTATCTATCATCTATCTATCTATCTATCTATCTATCTATCTATCTATCTATCTATCTATCTCTATCTCTATCTCTATCTCTATCTCTATCTCTATCTATCTATCTATCTATCTATCTATCTATCTATCTATCTATCTATCTATCTATCTATCTATCTATCTATCATCTATCTATCTATTATCTATCTAATCAATCAATCAATCAATCAATCTATCTATCTATCTATCTATCTATCTATCTATCTATCTATCTATCTATCTATCTATCTATCTATCTATCTATCTATCTATCTATCTATCTATCTATCTATCTATCTATCTATCTATCTATCCAGCACGTTTGACATTTTCATTCCTGTGCACAGTGTGCTGGCTGATCGCTGAAATATAGGGTAATTAATTTTAAAAAAGAGATAATTTATCTTCATTTTGACGGGGCCATCGCAACAACACAGAACATTTCTCTCCTGCCCGTTTCATTGGGAAATAAAAAAGGAATTATTATTATTATTTTTTTGTTCCATTCTTTATAGAATGCTGGTGCCCAGCCAATATGACACTTCTTTTTCTACAGATGAATCACCATTATAAGTAGTTCTCAACTTATGGACCACAATTGAGCCCCAGGTTTCTGTTGCTAAATGAGACATTTCTTAAGAGCCCCATTTTATGACTTTTCTTACCACCATTGTTAAGTGAATCACCACACAGTTGTTAAATTAGTCACACAGTTGTTAAGTGAATCCGGCTTCCCCATTGACTTTGCTTGTCAGAAGGTCGCAAAAGGGGATCATGTGACCCCAGGGGGACACTGCGACCGTCATAAATATGAGTCAGTTGCCAAGTGACTGAATACTGATCCTATGACCACGGGGTTGCTACAACAGTTGTAAGTGTGAAAAAATGGCCACAAGTCACTTTTTTCAGTGCTTTTGTAAGTTTGAACAGTCGCTAAGTGAAATACTCTTAAGTCAAGGTCCAGCTGCACAGAAAAAAGCAGTTAGGCCCATATATGTTTTGGTCCTACGTTTAAGGCTGTATTTAACAATCCATCACATATTAATTCTCAAACACCACACCATTCTTTAGCGTGGGCTTTTGACCATGATACCTGTCTATTGAGAACAGACTTTTGGTGCAGAGAAGTTACAATTTGGTTAGGACAACATAAGAGATAAATAATGTCTTTTCTTTTTTCCTACCCATGAGGTAATCTAAATAGAACATAGACTAATAGGGTTGGAAGGGACCCTGGAGGTCTTCTAGTCCAACCTCCTGCTCAAGCAGGAGACCCTATACAGTTCCAGACAAATGGCTGTCCAGTCTCTTCTTGAAAACCTCCAGGGAGGGAGGGAGGGAGGGAGGGAGGGAGGAAGGAAGGAAGGAAGGAAGGAAGGAAGGAAGGAAGGAAGGAAGGAAGGAAAAAAAAGAATAGCAGAATAACAGTTGGAAGGGTCCTTAGAGGTCTTCTAGTCCAACCCCTGCTCAAGCAGGAGACCCTATATCATTTCAGACAGTGACTATCCAGTCTCTTCTTGAAACCTCCAGGGAGGGGAAGGAGGGGGAAGGAGGGAGGGAGGAAGGAAGGAAGGAAGGAAGGAAGCAAGGAAGGAAGAAGGAAAGGAAGGAAGGAAGGAAAGGAAGGAAGGAAGGAAGGAAGGAAGGAAGGAAGGAAGGAAGGAAGGAAGGAAGGAAGGAAGGAAGGAAGGAAGGAAGGAAGGAAAAAAAAGAATAGCAGAATAACAGTTGGAAGGGACCTTGGAGGTCTTCTAGTCCAACCTCCTGCTCAAGCAGGAAACCCTACACAATTCCAGACAAATGGCTGCCCAATCTTTTCTTGAAAACCTTCAGTGATGGAGCACCCACAAGTTCTGGAGGCAAGATGTTCCACTGGGTTAATTGTTCTCACTGTCACGAAATTTCTCCTTAGTTCTAGGCTGGATCTCTCTTCTGGTCTCTCCAGAAGTTCTGGGTGCTCCATCACTGGAAGGCTTCTAGAAGAGACTGGACAGCCATTTGTCTGGATTGGCATAAGGTCTCCTGCTCAAGGAGGAGAGCAGACTAAAAGATTTCCAAGTCCCTTCCAGCTCTGTTATTCTATATCCTGTGTTGCAAAGTATTTCATCAACGTAATTACAAAAAGGCAAGAGCAGCTATTCTGTCAGCCAGGTTAAGTAGGGTATGGCTACAGATCCTAAATATAGACTCTTTTATTCAACGACGAGGTATTAATTTATTGATGCTAATGCTTTAGGCCACATCCCAACCGAAATAGCTTTTAAAAGGCTGTATGGAATCAGCAATTTGAAAGGGTGAAAAAAGAGTAATACAAGCATGTAACATGCCTAAAGAATTTTAAAAAAACACAGACTATAAAACTATTAAAGACTGCAGCATTTGCTCCCCTCTGAAAGTAAAGAGAATTGTGTAAACTTACCTTCTTAAATATGGGATTACAATGGGATTACATCTCTAAGGATTCTCAAATTGTCTTAAGTTCCCACACATTTGTTAGGAACACTAGTCTGTGGAGAGGGGTTCATTATCCAGCAAGAATTTTGAGGGATCCACTTGAACATTTCTATAAAATGTTTGTCATCCCCTTCTTAGGGAAGGGGTTAATAGAAGAATTGCAGAATAAACTTACTACATATTTTAGATACCTAGGGAAACTAAGGAGAACAGCCTAACAACAACAACAACAAAAGAAAACAACAAACCAAAAACCTACCCTGGAAAGCCCAGACTAGAAGGAGAAGACACAACAGTGGATCACACAGTAAACTGCTGCAAGAAGGTCACATAGGCTGACTAGAAACAATGGCATGGCAAATTAGCAACAAAGAGAGAATCACAAAATCATAATTAAAAAAAAAACTGCAAAAAGAAGTAGAAAAACTATGGCAAAATAAAACAAAGATAGTATCAACAGTACCAATAGAGGAGAATATTTTAGCTCAGGGTTGAAATGAGGGGTCCTTGGTGCTCTCTGAGCTTGGTGGGTTTTCTTGCAGACATTTCATTACCCAAACTAGGCAACATCATCAGTGCTGGTGGTGGAAATGTGCCTGCAAGCAAATTCTTCCCATTTGTGTGCTTTCTGAAGCATTTGATGCCCATACGTCATACCAATAAAGGAGAATATTTGTAGCACATGGTTTAAATGAGGGATCCTTGGTGCTCTCTTCTTTCATAACAAGTTTTATTAGTTTTTGTTTGTTTTACAGCCAAGTGCTTATAACACATCGTGGAGATAGGGCACTCCTTAGAACACAACAAAAAATACAGTCATACATATACAATTTAAACTACTACTTTAAAAGTTCCCTCTTATGGTATACAATTCGAGCATTCCTAAAATATAAATTGTTTCTCACCTCTATCTATTATTCCAATTTCAATTTATGCTTCTCAATCAAATTATATCTCTTATTCTATTTCACATACATATTATGTAAATAAACATGAATTTATATATTTTAAAACTATTGCATTAGACATAGTAATATAATAACATTATAATAATAATAATAGGACAATAATTATTTCTATCATAAACAAGTAATATAACTATTATATCTTAATATTTCTCAACTATATTCTATTTCATATATTCTATCCAATATTTTCATAGATCAGTCCACGTCCCTAAAAGATTCCTCAATTGTTTCAATTTAATCCATTTAATACCTCACTAATTACCATTCAATTCTTAAATAAAAATAAATAAATTTCACCAGTCTCAATCTCAATCTAACTCCTTTAATTATAAATTTTCCAATTTTTCTTATTGCCATTCCAAATCATAATCAAATCCATAATTTAAATCTAGTGTTGACTCATACCAAAGTAACCTTAAAAATCTCAAAAATATTAGTTCAATCAACATCCAGAAGCCCTTTTTACCCATCAAATAAAATTTTAACTCTTATTTTTAAATCTAATTCTAGCTTTCTTTTTGTGCCAGGTAGGTTTCCACAACAGGGCCTCTAAATCCTCCCATCTTAGTAACTGGCTAAAGGCCTTTTCCCACCATTGAGTCCAATCATATTCTTTTTCTCTTTTATCCAGTGTTGTCTGTACTGTCATGTTGTCAACGTTTTTAGTGCCTCGTATTTGGAAGTCCAATCCTGTTGCTTTTAAAGTTGTAAATGTTTTAGTTGAGTTCTGCCTTTCTCCATCATGTAGGATGTGTCCTCTTCCTCTTCAATAAATCCAGTAGATTCAATAGATTGTAAATGTATTCCATCCATCTCATTAAGTTGTAGATCTGATTGTGTATCATAGTCAATCAAAGGTTGAGCTTCAATTTTTAATTCTGAGTCCTCCTTGAAACTAAGCGATCTAATATGTTCTTTAAGTTCCAGTCTCGCTTCCAAGATTTTTTCTAATATAAGTCCATAATTAATCTGTGAGTAGGATTCCATCTTCTTTTTTTTTTTTATAAAGAAATTCAGCTTAAAGAATAGATTGCAGCGTTATAAAATATAAAATGCAGACAGAGATATATTTCCAAAGAAAAATAGAGAAAAAAAAAACCAATAGTCAAGTCCAGCACAGAGATAAAAAAATAGCAGTCAGTTGTTATGTTGTAATCCAGTCTGGGCATCACGCCAAAATCAGGGAGTGGGAGTTCAAATGAAGAAAGTTAGATTGTATCAGTCATAGTTTCTGGGCTTCATGCCAAGTCCCAGGATGCATTGTATCCAAAAGAATCTACATAAGTCCGCCCAGAGAGCAAAAGGTTTTTTAGGCAGTACTGTTCAGGAGGGGGGGAGAAAAAAAAGAACATTCCACCCCCTCCCTAAGGATTTTCACCTAAACTGAAGATAAACAAGCCAAAAGAGAAAGTCACAATAATCTGGATGCCCGAGTTCCAACTGCTTATGTAGACAAAATAAAATAATAAAAAAAACCAACAATAATTGTTTTTCCAAAGCCCGTTTTCCCCAGTAATCAAACGCTGCTTTCTCAAAATAGGGAAATAGTTCTTAAAGCTGTTAGCAGGGAAAAAGGTAAATTAACAAGAGGGAAGGAAAGGTCTCACCCGGATCTTCCACGGTGGTTCTTTTCGCTTAGATGTTGCTGTGACTTTCGGCTGGAGCAGCTGAGTGGTCGGCCATGTTACTGGCCGATCTTTTCCCCGTCGGCCCAAAGGTGGTTTTCTCGGACTGCAGAGGGAGCTGCCGCTCCCTCCGCGATCAACGAGTGCCCTCCTCTATGGTGGTCGCCCCTCCAGGGCGACTTTCGACCCTATCCAGGGTCTACCGGCGGGGGGAAACCGGACGGCCAAGAGAACGAGTTCTCTGCACGTCCGCGGGCGCTGCGACCGGAACCGGAAGTCAGGGATCCTTGGTGCTCTCTGAGCTTGTTTGTTTTCTTGCAAACGTTTCATTATCCAAACTAAGTAACATCATCAGTGCTAGTCTAGTACACTGATGATGTTACCTAGTTTGGGTAATGAAACGTCCGCAAGAAAACAGCCAAGCTCAGAAAGCACCCAGGACCCCTTGGTAACAACTGTAAAATATGCTTTGAATGCAATCCCAGAACATCTGGAGCACTACTTGGACAAAAGTAGTGCTCCAGCTTTTGTCAGCCTTGACAAAATCACCATCAGTCAGTTGCAAAATGCAGCTGGACTTGGAACAGCTTACATCCTGCAACAATACCTTTAACACATCGAACAACAACATCTGCCTTTCCCAGATCCTTGTGAAATGCTAAATCCAGCATGAACATCTGGATGACTCTGTGACTAACCATAATAATAAAAAATAATGGTCCCAGTCACCCAAAGCTTTCTAGCGTTAGCATAGTGCTTCTACGTATAAGAGACATTGCAGATCAAACAAAGAAAAGTAGCAGTACTCGTGCACATTCCACAATAAATAAACATCATTACAATGCTTGTAACTAGAGGGGATACATTTGTAACTATAACCTGTTTTGCTAAACTCAATTTTTTAAAAACAAAACAAAACAAACCTGTTTTATATATTTTGTGTAAAAGATAGGACTTTGTTTTACAAAGGGAGAAAAAAGCTTTGCATTTTTCCCAAGCTGCTCTGTTATACCACTGGAATACTTTAGAATTGGACAGTACAAAAATTATTGATTGATCCTTTACAGTGACCCATTGAAATAAAATTTGGATGCCATCCAGAACTCTTAACAATGCTGACATTATTGGTTGATGCTGGCTGATTTAATGAGTGTGTGATGGTTCTGTGAGAACTGTTGCAAGAACGGATCAGAAGAGGTAGTCATAAGGCAGTCAATACGAAGACCTGCTAAGTGCTCAAGTATTCAAAATGATGACTAAGCATTGCTTCCGTCTTTCTTGGGAATTCAGAATTGCATCTTTATCTCTCTTCTGCATAATGTTGGATTGTTTGAAATTAGTGCTGGTCTGAACAATTTTTTCTCTCTCACCCAGTTGTTCTCATTGCAATTGATGGGTAAAGAATGCTTTGGACATGTTTTTTCAAATTAGCATACAAAGTTGGCAAAATCTCATGTATTTTAAGCATTCAGTTTATGGGCTGACTGAAGATACCTAAAAGGGCATCAGGCAAGAAAAATCAGGATCACCCATTAATTTTCAGTTGAAAAGATTTATTGCTGAAGCATATACACAAGTTTCTAGTCAACTAGGGTCAGCACTAATTGGTGCTAGATAACAATTAATGTCAGTTGTTGTAGCATCTAACGACCTTGGTTGGTTTCAAAAAGCTTAGAAAAAGGCAAAGGCAAACTCTATCTTGTTTCCAAGAAAACTACATGGAACCCCCAATAACAGATGCTATATTCTATATTTGTTACAGAAAGGTGTAAGCATGTACTTTATCCTTTAGATAAAATGTTAGATTTTCAGGATTTCTACTTCTAAGGGTACAGTGACATTGCTTTGGCTCATGTCTTCAGGATCTCAAGAACCACTAGGAATAGCTGTACATTCAAAGATATTTCTGGGTTGTGTTGGACAGCATTCGGTTCACTAAGATATGCAAGAAGATGTGCTATCTTCTTTAGATTGCAGAAATTTGTTCCTCTCGTTATCTTTGCAGTCCAGAAGCCTGGAGGGAAAGGATTATGGATGCACACAGGGGTATCCAGAAGAAGCCAAGATTTTGCCCCCCCAAAACTAAATGTCCACTGTGATCTCATGATGCAGACCCTGTTGTTTATCTTGTCATGCAGTGTGTCATCCCACAAGTAGAGAAGTAATGTAATTTACATAATGCATGGTTTGTATGTCCACGTCCTTGTTTTCATCAATGAAAATCCTATTTTCCAGAGTGACCCATTAAGTTAACCTGAGGTACCAATGAAGGAGAATATTTGAAACTCAGGGTTGAAATGCGGGGTCCCGGGTGCTCTCTGAGCTGGCTTGTTTCCCTGAAGGCATTTCATTACCCAACTAGGTAACATCATCAGTGCTAGTAAGGAGTGCAGTTTGTGTCAGTTTATAAACTGACGGCCAACAGCACTCCTTACTAGCACAGATGATGTCACCTAGTTAGGGTAATGAAACATCTGCAAGAAAACAAGTAACCTGAGGTACATTCAAATTTGGTTCTCCCTAGGACCCATCCAGTCCCAATTCTTTAATATTAATTAATGCATTTGATTGTAAACAGCAGGTATCTATTTTTTTTAATTAACACCAATTTACTGCTTCCATTTTGGCATATGTGCTTGGCTATTTCGATTAGAGGTATTGTGCCTATTGGGATTTTGTGTTCCTATTGCGTTTGTGCTGTCGTATTTTCACTGGGGCTCCAAACAGGTTCTTTAGAGTATTTTTCTCTCTCTTCATGATTGTAGTGAGACACAGACCTGAGAAAACGGAAGGAGCTTTGAGAGTTTCATTCATTACTATTTCACGATAAATTACAAATACCTTACAATGCTAATGACAGTAAAGCTTGTTTTAGTCTGGTAGAAATTCACAGGCATTTAAAAAAAAAAAATACATTAAGAAAATGTCTTGCGCTAAAATAGCGTTGTGGGGTTTTTCACCCTAAGCTCACTTCAAAGATGATCTTAAGCTGATGGGTTGTTTTGGGTTTTAACCATCTAGTCGTGTCCGACTCTTGGTGACTTTATGGGCAAAGTGCTCTCCAGGCTACCTTGTCCAATACGGCTTCTTTCAATTGTTGTATGTTCAACTTTGCGTCAGATTTAATGTTTTCAAGCCAGTGTGTGGTTTCCTTGCCCCTTCTTCTTGTTCCACTAACCATTCCTATCAACATTTCCTTCTCCAGTGAATACACACACACAACAGGGCCAAAGTAAACCAGACGTAGTCTTATGGTTTTAGCTTCTAGTTATGTGTCTGGTTTTATATGATTTTAAACTTCTCTGTTAGTTACTCTGGCTGTCCAGTGGTGGCAAACCTATGGCACGCATGCCAGAGGTGGCACTCAGAGCCTTCTCTGTGGGCACGTGCGCCGTTGCCCCAGCAGAGTTCGCCAGAGTAGTGAGCACGTGGCGTTTGGAAGCGACAGGGCAGGAAGTGAGTGAGCAAGCGGCGTTGGCCCCCCGGGGATGCCCCGGAGATGGCGAGGGACTGGCCCCGGCCACGCTCACCCAGTCTGCCGTGACACTGCAGCCATGCCTACCCAGTGGGTCACGCCCCCACCCCCCCTGAGGGCACCACAATGCTGATGCAGCCCTGGCACTTTGCGATAAATAAGTGGGTTTTGGGTTGCAGTTTGGGCACTCGGTCTCTAAAAGGTTCACCATCACTGGCATACACAGTGATTTATGCCAGCACCACAATTCAGAGACCTCAATTCTTCTTTGATCAGCCATTCTTAGTGTCCAATTCTCACACCCGTATACCATGATAGGGAAGGCTATTGCTCTAACTACCCTGCTTTTTGTATTTATATCAATGTCTCTGCTTTTCCAGGTCTTATTCATGTTAACCATTGCCGACGCAGGTTCAAAGCCCGTCTTCGGTATTTTAGACCTTAAAACCAGCATTGCTAATTTAGTTTCAAGAGTTGGTGGCAGCGTGGAGATTTTCCTTCTCAAAAAATAAAAAAGAAAACAAAGGAAGAGATTTACCCAGTATGCAGATTTACACAACATGGTAGTGGACTTTTTATTCTGTGTGATTTTTTCTACTCCGTGGAAGCGAGCTGGGCTGGAATGGATGACTTTGGGTAGACTTCTAGGACTTCCATGCTTTTGTCCTAAATCAGGAAGAATGTGGAAGCGTCTTTTTCAACACGGTTATTAACTTTTGGCCTCTGCAGCTCACAAAGGCTTCTTCCTTTGAATAAAATAAGTTCACTGGAAAAAGTGCTACTAGGCTTACCTCTGGAAGTTGTGGATGCTCCATCACTGGAGATTGTCAAGAAGAGTCTGGACAGCCATTTGTCTGAATTAGTATTACGGTCTCCTGCTTGAGCAGGGGGACGGACTAGAAGACCTCCAAGGTCCCTTCCAAGCTATTATTCTATGTTCTTGGTTTTTTTCTGATTTTTTTTTTTTTTTTGCCACCATTGACCGACATAGCTCTTCTCCTACGAGAGAATGGATGGATGGAAACAAATCAAGGCGAACACCAACCTAGAATTAAGGAGAAATTTCCTTGACAGTTAGAAAAATTAACCATTGAAACAGTTTGCCTCCAGAAGTTGTGGGTGCTCCAAAGCTGGAGGTTTTTAAGAAGAGATTGGACAACATTTGTCTGAAATGGTATAGGGTTTCCACCTTGAGCAGGGGGTTGGACTAGAAGACCTCCAAGGTCCCTTCCAGCTCTGTTATTCTGTTAGTGTGAAGTTCCCACTAGTAAATTCCCTGTCTGTTGGATCAGCCCTCTTCCCCTCCTGGCCTTCTCATCCAAACTCCCACCCTCTTCAACTCTACTTAAGGTTATTTAGGGTGGGTTGATTGCACCTTCGTTAGATTAGCTTTTTTATGGCTGTTATGTACCGCCTGTCTTCAGGAGAGAGAACCCCCTCCCATGTGGCTAAAGCCCCCAGGCCCGCCTGTGTTTGTCAGCAGGTAGAAGTTAAAGAAGGAAAATTCCCTCTTCTGACAGGCAGAAAAAGCTGGGGGAAAGAATGAAGTGGTACAGAAAAATGCCCATCTGACCAATAATTTTCATCTCGGTTATAGGTCTAAATGAAAATTATTGGTCAGATTATAGTTTGGAATTGTAATATGGAAAAGGTTTTAAATGAGGAGTTATTAGGATAAGAAATAGAATATATATGTGAAATAGAGTAAGAATGTATTTTTTTGGAATAATATGTTTATTTTAGGTATATGATAATCACTTTGTAATGGAATGAGAACAAGGAAATGGATTGTGACAATGGAAGGCATGCTATTAGTAAACGAGGAGTTATTAGAATAAGAAATAGAATATATCTGGGAAATGTAAGAACGTAACTGTTGGAATAATATGCTTATTTTAGACATTATAATTATTATGTCACGAAACGAGGGAAATTAGGGATACCCGAAGTGTAAACAATACGTTTATTCAAGGGTAAATTGGAATTTAGTAAAGCTTAAAAACAGGACTCGGACTTGTATAGGTAACATGTTATTGATAATTCTATTGATTGATTGAATTTTATTTAGAGATGTATTAATTCGAATATGTTATATTAATTGAGGGAAATAGAGAGGGAACTTTTAAGGAGTTAACCTGAGCTATACATGTATGACTTTGTTTTTGGATAATTGATTACCCCATCACCACGTCGTTTCCTAAGCACCTTGAGGTAAAAATTGAAAAATTAATTAAAACTTGTTTAAAAAAAAGAAAAAGAAAAATGCCCATCTGTATTGCAAGAAGTTTCAGAAGCCAGGATGATCCCCCCCCCCCAAAAAAGAGTCGATTTTACATGTTTGGTTGTTAGTCAGAAAATAATCCCAGCCAAGCTGTTTACTGATTGGAAAGCTTAATTACTGCCATGGTGGGGAATGGCATACGTATTACACTCTCCCAGAAAACCCATGTAGAAATGTTAAAAAAGAGTTTCTAATTATCTCCTGCATATTCCTTCTCCCCCCCCCCCTTAGTGGATATTATGTAAGCACCACTTTCAAATCCTAGTTTGTCTGCTCGAAATTCTTGATCGTGCTGGGAGAAACCGGGAGAAAGAACAGAGGCTTCTGTGGAAAGCATGAAATGGGTTTAGAACAAACAATGTAGACGGTATTATTATTATTTTTGTATTTAAAGGTGTAGTCCTGTATTTTACATAATGCTTTGCCCGAGGTCCTTAAAAACGAACTTGCCAACACAGCCTAGAACGTTCTTTAACAGAACAGAATAACAAGAGTTGGAAGGGACCTTGGAGGTCTTCTAGTCCAACCCCCTGCTTAGTCAGGAAACCCTATACCATTTCGGACAATTGGTTGTCCAATCTCTTTTTAAAAACCTCCAGTGTTGGAGCCCCCACAACTTCTGGAGGCAGGTTGTTCCACTGATTAATTGTTCTAACTGTCAGGAAATTTCTCCTTAGTTCTAGGTTGCTTCTCTCCTTGATTAGTTTCCATCCATTGTTTTTAAAAAGTAAATGCCGCTTTTCTTCCATATTCCTCTTTTACCATGTGCATTCCAAGCCTTCCACCCATGCCTAAAAGCAAAGAGGGATAGAGGTCCCATTTGCATTCTTGCACTTATGGAACATATATCAAATGGTTGATATAGAAATCAGTGCTTCCAAGATTAGAGTGGACCACTATAGAATAGAATAGAATAACAGGGTTGGAAGGGACCCTGGAGGTCTTCTAGTCCAACCCCCTGCTCAAGCAGGAGGCCCTATACCATTTCAGATAGCTGACTGTCCAGTCTCTTCTTAAAAGCCTCCAGTGATGGAGCATCCACAACTTCTGAAGGCAGGTCCTTCCACTGGTTAATTGTTCTTGTCTGGAAATTTCTCCTTATTTCTAGCTTGGAACTCTCTTTAATAACGTTCCACTCATTGCTTCTTGTCCTCCCCTCCGGTGCTTTGGAGAATAAGCTGACCCCCTCTTCTCTCTAACAGCCCCTCAAAGTACTGGAAGACTGCTATCATATCCCATCTACCAGTCCTTTCCCCCCTCTTGCCTGCAATATACAACACTTTGGCCATACCGGCGAGGCATATTTTATTTGATTCCCTTCCTTCCTTATAAATTCAGTTTGTCACTTTTAGGAGCGAATAAATATGTATGCATGTGTATACTGTATGCATGTATTTATATCTTCTCCCGAAGCGAGAAAGTCAGAAAATGAATGTTACGATTTCAAGGTGGCTTTGCAAGACAGTGTTAACTATTTGCACCCGTTTTGATGTTTCAGCAAGAGTAAGACTTTACTTTTTCGTCCAATTTTCATTGTGCTGTATTGCAATTTTTAAGTTAACCTTAAATGAGGGAAACGGTTCCTTTCGGGGGGCCAAGAAACAACTGCGCTATTACGTTTCCCCCCCCCCTCCTAGTAGTTTCCTTCTGTATTATTAAAAACCAGACCTTACAAAGAAAAAGAGGGGGGAAAAACCTCCTATCTTCTTTATTGTGAGCCGTTACACTTAAAGTCATGTAGATTCCTTTAGGGCTGCCAAAAGATGAAATTGACTTTTAAAAGAATGTATTGCTGAAAAGTGCAAGATATGCAGTTTCTTTGCCCCTCCAAGTAGAAAAACCTGAAAGGGACAATTTATAGCCAGTTTTAGATTGTTAGCTGAGGTCAGGAATTGAAAGTCCAATAAGTGTCCAGTCTTTGCAATCACATCAAACTTGTTTAGATGCCAGCATATAATAAAATGATTTGCTATTTGGACAATATCATGACTTGGGAGGGGAAAGATTTTTGTTTTATTCGATTTCACGTTTTAATAAGAACTTTCCCAATCAATAGAGGTACCAGAACAGAGTGATGAAATAAATAATGATTCACAGAATTTTGTGATGCAATTCTTATGCGCTGTCTCTCTCTCTCTCTCTCTCTCGTGCACACACACACACACACACGTACACATATGCACCTGTGCAATTGAGGAAAGTGAATATAAAATTACCATATTATTAAAACGGATATAAAAAAAGAAATATATAAAAGAGAATACTGCTTGAAAAGATGTATAAAATAGAGAAACAAATTTTTTAAAAAAAAATTGGAGAGAAAAAAATATTTGGGGAAATGTTTTTTGCAGGATTGAAAAGTTTGAGATCAAATGCAGGAATGAAATAGAATCGGTTTGAAAATTTGAAAAATGGGATATAGTTCTCCCTTTCATTGAACAATTCAAAGCAAATGCTAAACAGCTACTTGTAAGGGATGCCAAAGATCAGGTCCACATGTGACAGCCAATTAAACTGATTTAATCCTAAAAAGCCTATACATTTTAATCTTCTCAGCTACTGGTTAGCACCTCCTTGGAGTTATATAAGGGTCAACAGAATTCAAATGCGTTGGACTTAGTTCATTTGTGATTATGTAGGGATTCTAGGCTGATCTCTCTTTTAACTCCACACCCAGGCTCTTCCACTCCTCCTACAAGAATCAGTCTAACAAAGTTAATGTCCTTTGTTAGAGGTAACAGTAATCCAGTAATGTTGCTGGATCCAAGACTGATTTTAAGAATCTCCCAACCCAAAGATTTATGTGTTGTGCAAATGTTGCTTCTATCACCTTCGTAATTATCACCTTCCTGATTGGACAGCCAGACAAATATAAATATAATAGAGACTCAGAAAAGCTAAGCCAGTCCCTAGTCATGTCAGTGTGTTCTGCTGTGATAACCTAAATCAGTGGTGGCGAACCTATGGCACGGGTGCCAGAGGCGGCACTCAGAGCCCTCTCTGTGGGCACGCGCGCCGTCGCCCCAGTCCTAGGCCTTCAGCTGGGTTTTATAAAACCTTTTCGCTTTAGGCCTCCGCCGCCGTGTGCAAAAAAAAAAAAAAGGTTCAGTCAATTTCAACTTCTCCCGAAAAAAAAAAAGATCTTGCAAAGTTGGAATTGATTGATTGAACTTTTTAGTCCCACCCTGTCTGCCGTTACCACCACAGCCACGCCCACCCAATTGGCCACACCCAGCCAATGGGCCACACCCACCCGGCACTCGACGATGCATAAGTGGGTTTTGGGTTGCAGTTTGGGCACTCAGTCTCTAAAAGGTTCGCCATCACTGACCTAAATAATGCAGGAGATCTATCTTTTAACCTGGACCTCTGAAGGAAAGCGGAATAGTGGACTTGACCAAACCACATTGAGCAAAATCCAATCAGCAGGAGGAAAGGAAAAACAAACAAACAAACAAAAAAAAAACCTGTTGACCAACACTGTCCTAATCCCAGGCTTATGAATTACAAATGTCAAGGTGAATATACCAAAGGCTGATTCAAAAACTATATAGAATGCAGATAGGTCCTATAAACTGTTCGTTCTGCCTGGAAACAGCTTCTGGATTTTGTGTCTGAGATGGGGGGGGGGGGAGGGAACACCAAAACTTTGACTTTGGTTTTGCTGATTGCATAAGTTGTTATAGAAACGTCTAGTACATATTAGTATGTAAAAGTAAAAAAGTTGAGTCTGTAATGTTAGCATCTTATTCTACTGCAATGAAGAGTGTTGGAAGTCAATCTTTCTTTTTTACCCTACATTCCTTTCTCTTCCCTTTTTCCTCCCCCATTTTCCCCACTATTTACATTTTGTTTTGAATTTTATAACTTGATAAACTTAATAAAAAAAAACCATTTTTTTAATAAATAAATAAAAACCTGCTTCCTTACCCACTTCCACTGAGGGAGTTGCCTTACATGCTTGCTTTGTTCACGTCACCTATCCAATGGGGCAAAAATATCTACTCCTGAATGTCTGTGGAGACTTAACGGTCACTCCCTTATAAGAGGAAATTTGGTACTTTTCTGCCAATCCAACTCTTTAAAACACACACACACACGCACATACACACACACACACACACACACACATCTTTAATTGGCTAGCTGACATTGTAATAAAGAGAGTCAGTGTGGTCTCTTAATTAGGTGTTCAAATAGTAGTGGAAAGAAGCGAGTCTCCCCTCACCCTTCAAACGTTCATTCTGGGCCAGTTATTCTCCAAGCTCTGTGAACTTCACACAGCGATTCTTTATGGGGGAAATAAGTATGAAAGAAATGGCCGGATACAAATCTAATAAATAAATAATGCAGTGACATGGTAGGTAACCAAGAATAACAGAGATGGAAGGGCCTTTGGGGGTCTTCTAGTCCAACCCCCTGCTCAGGCAGGAAACCGTATACCATTTCAGATATATATTTGTCCAATCTCTTCTTAAAAGCCTCCAGTGATGGAGCACTTCTGGAGGCAAAGTCATTCCACTGGTTGATTGTTCCCCCTGTCAAGAAATTTCTCCTTAGTTCTAGGTTGCTTCTCTCCTTGATTAGTTTCCATCCGTTGCTTCTTGTCCTGCCTTCAAGTGCTTTGGAGAATAGCTTCACTCCCTCTTCTTTGTGGCAGCCCCTGAGATATTGGAACACTGCTATCATGTCCCCCCTCATCCTTCTATTCATTAAACTAGACATACCCGGTTTAACTTTGTCGACATTACCGCACAGTTTGACGATTTTAATAATGTTACTCCTAGTTACTTGAAGTCTTCAGCTCACAGTTAACAGTCAGCATGGAAGGTGTGACTTACATGGCATGTGGAAAAGGGAAATATCATACTAGTAGGAAACAGATTCAATTCAGACACTTAAAAGATCAGGGAATCAGCATTGGCTGACAATACCTTCTGGGAGTACCAGCAAGGTTTTGCTTTTTGCAGAAATGATGTTTTATTAATGTAGAGTTAGTCAGTATGACAGAATGTCAGGAATATGCAGAACTTTAAAAAAAAAAATCAATCCTGGGAAAGAAAAGAAAAAATGAGAAAGAAATTCAAAACAACCCCACCTTGACTGGGTTAGGTGTAAGATAAAGCAAAAAGGGGGTTTGACAGGCTTTCAACACTGATGCAAGCTCTTCAAGATAGACAAGGTCAGGAAAGCGGAGTTGCTAAGAGTCTTTGAAAGTACTTTAATGTGGTGTGGATATTTGTAACAGAATCCTGAAAGCTTGTCAAGACCTTCTGTCTTTCGACGTATACCTCACCCAATCAAGGCAAAGTTGTTTTGAGTCCCGTTGCTCGTGCTTTCTATTTTCCTGAGACCGAGATATCTTTTTTTGTGTAACTGTTCCACATTCTCCTAGCGTTTGTCACAGTTGGGCAGTCCTCATCTCAGCACATGTTTCTCCCTTCTGTCCTGGCCACTTTTTACAGAGGCATGATGGAGAGTATTTCAACAAACTGTACCACTGTTTGGTTTGGGGGTAGCAGAGCCTCAAATAGAAGGTCCACACAGAGAGTGGTAAGGACAGCTGAGAAGATTATAGGAAATCCGCTTCCCATTATTCAGGATACGGCTTACAAGCGCTTATATGTGCTTAGAGCTCAGAGCATTATTAGAGACCCCAGGTCTGTTCCTGTTGCTCCCCTCTGGGAGGAGGTTTTGAAGTATTTATAGTAGAACTACTACATTCTGTAACAGCTTTGCTCCTTATGCCATCCGTCTTGTAAATTTGCAGGATTCCTTTTTTTTTTTTTTGCCATGTATGTGTATACATTTGAACTAGATTGTGATGTTTCTCTGTGTCATATATGTCTGTGTATGTGCGTATATGCATAATGGTATTTTTTGAGAGCTGAATGCAATACAATTTCATTTTAACGTACGCTGATTAGTGAACATTTAAAGTGACAATAGAGATTCTATTCTATTCTATTCTATTCTATTCTATTCTATTCTATTCTATTCTATTCTATTCTATTCTATTCTATTCTATTCTATTCTATTCTATTCTATTCTATTTTCTATTCTCCATTCTATTCTATTCTATTCTATTCTATTCTATTCTATTCTATTCTATTCTATTCTATTCTATTCTATTCTATTCTATTCTATTCTATTCTATTCTATTCTATTCTATTCTTGTATACTGTTCCATTCCATTCTATTCCTCTCTACTTTACCCTATTCCTCTTCTCTTCTCTTCTCTTCTCTTCTCTTCTCTTCTCTTCTCTTCTCTTCTCTTCTCTTCTCTTCTCTTCTCTTCTCTTCTCTTCTCTTCTCTTCTCTTCTCTTCTCTTCTCTTCTCTCTTCTCTCCTCTCCTCTCCCCTCTCCTCCCCTCCTCCCCTCCCCTCCCCTCCTCTCCTCTCCTCTTCTCTTCTCTTCTCTTCTTCTCTGATAATCATACAGTCACCATTACACCATTGAGTCCAAATATCCCAACTTCAAATATATCCAGTCTGTTTAAGTTATTCAATGAAGGGTCCTCCACTTCTTAGCCCTTCAGTTCCGCTATTAAATTGTCCTTAACATTACAAATCTTTTTTGAACATTGAACTGCAATCTGAATGCCTGTCAGTTAAAATCCTTCTTCTGTGCCCTGCATTGTGAGATGACAATTTATTTACAGTTGAAAGACCAAACTAGTACAACAAAATCCCATAAAATCAAAATAAAAAAAACTTAATTTAATAAGAGCCAAACAGTTACAAAAATGAATTATGTAATCTATCCAAGTAGGAATAAATCAACCAATAGAAATGTCCACTATTAAACCTGGACCCTTCTTACGGCAATTAAATTAAGAAAATGTGCTGACCTTCCTAGGTGCTTCTTAAGAAAAAAATCAAATAGCAAGAATAAAGTATTCACCTTTAATGTAAATGATTTATTTTTTTTAAAAAAGAATGTGATTAATTCAGAATTCAGGTTTTAAGCAGCAACACAGAAACACAAGAGTCTTAGTTGTTCCAACTCAACCAGGCCACAAGAGATCTTGAGATGACATATTGGTAAACCTACCTTCTAGAACTATGGATGGCCAAATACTTGCTGGGGAGAATGTTCTCCTATCTGAGGTAGAATAGACCAGTGTTTCTCAGCTTGAAGATCTATGGACTTCAACTCCCAGCTGGTTTGGGGAATTCTGGGAGTTGAAGTCCACATCACTTCACGTTGCCAAGGTTGAGAAATGCTGGAATAGAAAAGCAAATAGGTAACATTTGAGGTGTACCAAAGACATCCCTTCTACAATAGTGAGGATCTAGGATTTGCTTCTTCCTTTTTAAAGTGGTTCCGTGAAACCCAAAATTGAAGTAAAAGAGATTAGTCCTGACATAACAGTGTTCTGATTTAATATGTCCATGCCCCCAGACTGTTTGTAGAATGAATTACCCATGACTTGGGTAGGGAAAATCATCCATGACTGAATGATAAGAACATGTGGAATCTAGACTTGGACCAGAGTGCAAGGCCATGAGAAGTTTTGCCTATTTTCCATTTTTTTTAAATAACATCCTCACTCTGCAGGCTGCATTGGTTATTAGTGGGTTCCAGGAATAATAATAATAATAATAATAACAATAACAATAACAATAACAACAACAACAACAACAACAACAACAACAACAACAACAACAACAACAACGATGTTGGAAGGGACCTTGGAGATCATCTAGTCCAACCTGCTGCTCAGCCTGGTCATCTCCTATATTATTTTAAGCCAATCTTTGGGTTTGTTTGCCAACAAGACAAGCAGAGAGAACATGGAATAACAATAACAGAGTTGGAAGGGACCTTGGAGGTCTTCTAATCCAACCCCCTGCTCAGGCAAGAAACCCTATGCCATTTCAGCCAAATGGCTGTCCAGTCTCTTTTTAAAAACTTCCAGTGTTGGAGCATTCACAACTTCTGGAGGCAGGTTGTTCCACTGATTAATTGTTCTCACTGTCAGGAAATTCCTCCTTAGTTCTAAGTTGCTTCTCTCTTCGATAGCCTATAAAGCCCATTGTAGCTTAGTTACCTAGATGACTGTACTCTTATCTTAGTGATGTGACGGAGATTGAATTTTGTTTACTGTATTCTATTCCTGATACACTTTAGGTACTGCCTGTAATTTTAATTCAGCAGTGGAGATCAAAGCTCGAATCTCACGGGCTATGGTTTGTTTATCTGTCCTCTGTGAACCGCCTCTAAGTAATTTTCTCTCATGCTTCATAATGCCCAGTAACACTGCAACTGTTAGATCAAAGTAAGAGACAGTTTGATTGAGAGCCATTTTGTTCAGTGTTTAAGGCACCCGGCTAGAAAGCAGAAGACTGTGAGTTCAAGTCCCGCTTTAGCCATAAAAGCCAGCTTGATGACTTTGGGCCAATCACCAGGAGACAGTGAGTTCTAGTCCCGCCTTATCTATGAAAGCCAGCTGTGTAACTTTGAGCCAATCACCAGGAGTCTGTGAGTTCTAGTCCCGCTTTAGCCATAAAAGCCAGCTTGATGACTTTGGGCCAATCACCAGGAGTCTGTGAGTTCTAGTCCCGCCTTAGGCATGAAAATCAACTGGAGGACTTTGGACCAGTCTCAACCCAATAAAAACACACACAATAAAGCCAAGATACAAATAAATAAAGTGTGTCAGGAATACAACGTTGTTAGACACTGCAGTTCCTTCTCTTGATGTGGCAAAAAAAGGTCATTTAGAAAAGAGAAAATAATCGCACGAAGAGTTAGAATAGGGCACTCCTGCAAGAGGCAGCCACGAGGATATTAAATTGTGAGCCCTAAAAGGAAAAGAAGGGGAGACAATGGTTATCTTTTAAAAAAGAAAGAAAAAAGAAAAAAAGAGAAAAATTGTTTGTGGGTTAGTCTGCATGGTAATGGATTCTGATCTAGGATGATTCAGAACAATTACTGTATATAAAATAAAAGAAGAAAGAGCTTATTTGTAGAATATATAATGCGGTGTTTATATAGCCGCGCGACGTTCTTTCCTGATGAATGCAAAACTAATTAGGGCACAATATGAAATCTATGAAAACATACCCCAATTTTTACAGAGGATGTATTTCAGGATTTTGGAAGCAATCCTTGCTCGGGTAATGGTCTAATTCAGATGACTTTATGACTTTAAAAAAAAAAAAAAATTCTGAGAAACTGGCACCCTTTTGGTAGAAGAATTCAAGGTTGGTAGTCTTGGCACGCTAAGCCAAATAAATTGTTATCATAATTCAACTCTGGCTTTCCCTGAGTTAACACTTTGAGCGTATTCAGGCCGTACATTTTGCAGACTTTGCAAAATGCTTGAAATATACCCTGTGTGAAAAACTACACTGTCAAGAAAATCTTGAGAGTTTAATTGCTGTCCTTTTTCTATTTCGGCCACTAAAAAGGAGGACTTACTCTCAACATCCCACAGACAAATTGTCTTATTTGCTGCTCAACCCCAACACGAAGATTACAGCTTCTATTCTATTCTATTCTATTCTATTCTATTCTATTCTATTCTATTCTATTCTATTCTATTCTATTCTATTCTATTCTATTCTATTCTATTCTATTCTATTCTATTCTATTCTATTCTATTCTATTCTATTCTATTCCTCTACTCTACTCTACTCTACTCTACTCTACTCTACTCTACTCTACTCTATTCTTATATTCCACTCCACTCCACTCCACTCCACTCCATTCTATTCTATTCTATTCTATTCTATTCTATTCTATTCTATTCTATTCTATTCTATTCTATTCTATTCTATTCTATTCTATTCTATTCTATTCTATTCTATTCTATTCTACTCTATTCTATTCTATTCTATTCCTCTACTCTACTCTACTCTACTCTACTCTACTCTACTCTACTCTATTCTTATATTCCACTCCACTCCATTCTATTCTATTCTATTCTATTCTATTCTATTCTATTCTATTCTATTCTATTCTATTCTATTCTATTCTATTCTATTCTATTCTATTCTATTCTACTCTATTCTATTCTATTCTATTCTATTCCTCTACTCTACTCTACTCTACTCTACTCTACTCTACTCTACTCTACTCTACTCTACTCTATTCTTATATTCCACTCCACTCCACCACTCCACTCCACTCCACTCCATTCTATTCTATTCTATTCTATTCTATTCTATTCCTCTACTCTACTCTACTCTACTCTACTCTACTCTACTCTACTCTACTCTACTCTATTCTTATATTCCACTCCACTCCATTCTATTCTATTCTATTCTATTCTATTCTATTCTATTCTATTCTATTCTATTCTATTCTATTCTATTCTATTCTATTCTATTCTATTCCTCTACTCTACTCTACTCTACTCTACTCTATTCTTATATTCCACTCCACTCCACTCTATTCTATTCTATTCTATTCTATTCTATTCTATTCTATTCTATTCTATTCTATTCTATTCTATTCTATTCTATTCTATTCTATTCTATTCTATTCTATTCTATTCTACTCTACTCTACTCTACTCTACTCTACTCTACTCTACTCTACTCTACTCTACTCTACTCTACTCTATTCCTCTACTCTACTCTACTCTACTCTACTCTACTCTACTCTACTCTACTCTACTCTATTCTTATATTCCACTCCACTCCACTCCACTCCACTCCACTCCACTCCACTCCACTCCATTCCATTCTATTCTATTCTATTCTATTCTATTCTATTCTATTCTATTCTATTCTATTCTATTCTATTCTATTCTATTCTATTCTATTCTAATATTCCATTTCATTTTGTTCTATTCAGAAGGCTCCACACACATTTGCATTACACAGGTGACACTGAGGACACAGATAAACCTCCAAGTGGCCTCAATGACTCTCTAAAAGAAGGCAAATGACCAGCTGTCTGCAAGGAGTATAAATCCTTCCATTCCTCACCATCCAGTCAGAGCTGAAGAAGCTTCTTGGAAGAGAAGCAAAATGTCTTCAAAGAAAAACAAGACAGTCCAGTTGCTTCCTGAAAAAACACCTTTGGGATTCTAGTGACCTGATAAAACTGAAGGGGTGGAGAAGGAGAAGGTCAAAAGGGACAACCAATGTTGTGATACTTCATCATCCAAGAGTGATGATGGAAGAGGAAAATTAGGCTGGCAAGTGGAAGAAGTGTTTAAAAATCATGCTTTAATTATTAGGCTCTTGAATACTAAGAAAAAGCATGGCTGGACTGATTTGGACACTATCTTTGGGCTCATCCAACCATCATGTGGAACAAAACAACCTCATATCAGTTCTCCCACTGCAGTTTGCCTTGAATAGTTATCTCCAGAGGAATTTGGTTTCAGATAATGGGTTTGAATTAGATAAGCTTTCAGATCATGGAATTCTGTAGTGCCTTCATTTCAATTAATGTTCTCCTCTTGATAGCGTTAAACTTTATAGCTTTGAAATTCACAATGAGATTATATATTGATTACTTGGGACTGTTATTAAATTTCAGCCAAACACTCTCTGACAATGTTTTAACAAACATTAATCACAAGGACTTTTGATCAGACTGTAAAAAAATGTATCAGCATATCCTTTTTAGTTGTTAAGAAGGTGAAATGTCAGAAGCATTTAACATACAAAGCTGCTGGGTAAGTAGTTTGAATTTTAGCTTGCCCTGAACAGCTTTTACTAATGAAAATTGAAGATCCTTTTTTTTAAAAAAAAGGAAAAAGAAAAAGAAAAAGGATGTTTAAAAAAGTAAGAAAATAGTGTGGTAGGTTTAGCAGAACCATCTGCACTTCTGAGAACAACATACTGCAATCCATTGTTATGCCGTGAATCCCTTCTTGTGCATTTCAGAGAATCAATTTTCAATCAATCAATCAATCAATCAATCAATCAGAATAGAGCTGGAACGGACTTTGGAGGTCTTCTAGTCCAGCCCCCTGCTCAAGCAGTAGACCCTATACCATTTCAGACAAATGGTTGTCCAGTCTCTTCTTAAAAACCTCCAGTGATGAAGCATCCATAACTTCTGGTGGCAAGCTGTTCCACTGGACTGTTAGGAGTCTCGCTGTTAGGAATCTATGTTTCAGTGTTAAAGCTAAGAAATTGTAGGAGAAAAAGTGACAGAACCTGGAAGCAGAGTTAAAAGAGGGATCAGTCGAGAAAAAATTTCCCTTGAATTCCACGGACTCTTATCTAACTCCAAACAGGTTCTGTTAGTTGAGATTATTCCTGTGCATAGGCTGTTTAGCAATAAATCAGTTTAATTGGACCTTCACTTTGGACCTGATCTTTTTGTGTCTGATACACTGTATCTTAATAATGCTAAAAGTTATTTCCAATGTACTTCATATCTCCCACACTTCACTAGAAACAATATTTTATTGTTCATTAAAGTGCCGTTGGGTAGTAGAAGGTAGTAGAAGGCAAATAATTTGAGCAGGAAAAACATCAGAAAGCTTAAAGAGATTGCTCTTAAAAATAATGTTATGTGCATTAGTTGATAAAGTATATTACAGCATCGTATCAAAAGCAGAGGTCTTGGATCACTCTCTTATCCATCCATCCATCCATCCATCCATCCATCCATCCATCCATCCATCCATCCATCCATCCATCCATCCATCCATCCATCCATCCATCCATCCATCCATCCATCCATCCATCCATCCATCCATCCATGAGAACTATTGTAATGTAGCAGTTAAGGTGTCAGATTAGGCCAGGGGTCTTCAAACTTGGCCCTTTTATGACTTGTGGACTTCAACTCCCAGAATTCCTCAGCCAGGCACGCTGGCTCAGGAATTCTGGGAGTTGAAGTCCACAAGTCATAAAAGAGCCAAGTTTGAAGACCCCTGGATTAGGCACTGGGAGAATCAGGATTTAATCCTTCCTTTGGCACAGAAACTAAATTGTGAACTTTGGGCAAATCACTTTCTCTGAGTCCTATATATAGAAATTAACAGGCCAAATATGGTTGTCTCAATGAAAAGGCCTTACTTCTCCAGTAAACTGATTCAGGCCGATAATACCCTCTGTCTTACTTACCATCAGACAGACAGACAGACTTCACATCTATCTCTGTCTGTCTGTCTGTCTGTCTATCTTCTAGCAGAGAGAAGTATGAGAATCAGGTACTAAGATATTTGGACTTCTTTAATAAAGAGCCTCTTGATGCGGGTGAAGAAGGAGAGTGCAAACGTTGGCTTGAAACTCAACATTAAGAAAACCAAAATCATGGCATCCGGCCCTCTCAATTCCTGGCAAATAGATGGGGAAGAAATGGAGGTAGTGACAGATTTTATCTTCCTGGGCTCTAAGATCACCACAGATGGGGACTGCAGCCAAGAAATTAAAAGACGCTTGCTCCTGGGGAGGAAAGCTATGGCAAATTTAGACAGCATACTAAAAAGCAGAGACATCATCCTGCCAACAAAAGTACGTATAGTCAAGGCCATGGTTTTCCCAGTTGCAATGTATGGCTGTGAAAGTTGGACCATAAGAAAGGCTGAGCGCAAAAGAATTGAGGCCTTTGAACTATGGTGCTGGAAAAGACTCCTGCGAGTCCCTTGGACTGCAAGGCGTTCAAACCAGTCAGTCCTAGAGGAGATCAACCCTGACTGCTCTTTAGAAGGCCAGATCCTGAAGTTGAAACTCAAATACTTTGGCCACCTAATGAGAAGGAAGGACTTACTGGAGAAGAGCCTAATGCTGGGAAAGATTGAGGGCAATAGAAGAAGGGGACGACAGAGAACGAGGTGGCTGGATGGAGTCACTGAAGCAGTAGGCGTGAGCTTAAATGGACTCCAGAAGATGGTAGAGGACAGGAAGGCCTGGAGGAACGTTGTCCATGGGGTCGCGATGGGTCGGACACGACTTCGCAACTGACAACAACAACAAATAAAAGTGTCCTTAAAGACTTATTAACTTGGTTCATATTTTGCATTAAACAAAGCTTCGTTGCCATTAAATCCTTGATTAGATCATGAAGGGAACAAGTCACGATATTTCTCTTCACAATATGTCAACATAGCCATAATATGTTTGTTGTGACTTCCTATGAAACCTTTTGGCCAAGGATTGGATTGAGAGTCTCAGAAAAAGCCAACATTGTTCTCAGCCTTGTTGAGAACAAGATCTGGCTCGGACCTTGGAGATTGTCCTGCACGAAACTTTGTATGGGTTAACTTTCAGTGACAGAACTGTTTGAATATTCCTCTGTGACACTTTGGGGGTTAAGAAAGCTTGCAAAGGGGCCAAGATATACTTTTAGCTTACAACTGTGTGTAAATACAAAGAGCCAGTGCCTCAGTTTCTGGGATGGGGATGGCTGAGAAACTGCAGTTGGAGGAAACATTTTTTCTCAGATTTCACCAAAGGACAGGGATATTTCTCAAGTGGGTATCCAAGGAACGGAGGTGCTGATCACTGTTCCTGGACTGAGATGGCCTCCCTTCTGCAGAGCTCTGCTGAACTCTTTACCCTGGGGCCGTGATACCGCTACCCCTGCTTTCTGTGCCAATACAGCTGGCTGCCAGCAAGCAAATTAAGCAGGCTGTAAATCTGCCAGAGGGCAGAAATAAGCAAGCTCAGGCTTTATTGCAGCTAGCCGGAGTAAAACAGCCTTTGCAAAAAAGTCCTTTGAGGATGGACAGGCCACAGGGTTTGTGTGTGATCAGTCAGGTGAGAATCTGAAGCAGCAACAAGAGACAAGGTCAACGGAAAAATCAAGGTCTCAAACATAGCATCACAAGAGTTGAGGTTTCCATAAGATGTTCTCAGCCCTGTCCAAAGAGATTATATACCCTAAATAAGCCACAGGAGCACAAACCTGTACTTGTGGATTTGTTCTCCTGCTAAGCACTCGTGGCTTTTAGCTAATCTCTCAGACTTGATCAGGTCTTTCACCCTGGATCTTCACTAAAGACCTCTGCCTAGGTATGGCTAAGGGTTCATGAGAACTCATTGGGTCTCTTGGTTTTGGTTTCTTTTTTTGGGGGGGGGGGGGGGGGAGAAATCAGGTGACCTTTTATGATGCACTAAGTTATGTGTATCACCTTGACTTCCTGGAGCAAAGTCAGGATAAAGACTTCTATATTGGAGGTGGGGTGGTGGTGGAGGTTGGATAGACAAACCACTTTTAATTGACTTCATAGTTGTAGATAATGTTGCTTATTGAATGAATGCCTCTTAAGTTTTCATCCAGAAAATGTTAGCAAAATATATAAATAAACATGTACAACTCCGGTTTATAACAATGCAAATGTCGCATAGAGTTTTGAGTGTGTGTGTGTGTGAGAGAGAGAGAGAGAGAGAGCGAGAAAGAGAGAGAGAGAGAGAGAATGATCAGGCAAACTTGCTTGACTATAAATCTCATGATTCATTTTGAAAAGGCAATTTTCGATAAGTTACATGAAAGAGTTTCCCCTTAATTATGATCATGAGAACAAAATGCTGGAACATTCATGCTTCATGTATTTCATAAAAGATGATAATAAACTCTACTCCTTTGACCTTATTAATGCTCTGTAATTTGATTTGCTGGCAATTTGCATTTTGTTTTCCCCTTTCCACCATCTCAGTCTGTAGAACTTGGAAGGAAGACGTGCCTGACAATCCATCTTGATACAGACAAGTATTGAAAAAGTCAGAAAGACTTGACATGATAATTTAGACACCTTGTTCTGTTATCAAAAATGGCTTCGGAGTGACACAACACAGAATCCCATTGTAATAATGAAGGGTAGAGAATGAAAAGGGGGAAGAAACACTTTATTATGCTGGGGAAAGTAGTATTTTTTTTCTCTTTACGTTAATTTTCTACCTATTACTTCATGACATATAGACAACTTCCTTTCAGTTCAGGATAAAACAGTTTACTAAAGTATACCGGTGGGGTGTGGGGAATCCTGGAGGGTGTTGTTTTTTTTTCTTGGCAAAGATATAAAGCCCCGATGATTTATTACTTCTAGAAGTTGATAAGGGATTTGGAAGTATGTGCCCTAAGAAAAATGCTTAACCCCCCCCCCCCAGCCTTCATAGCTTTTGCGGAACAAATTGAGTATGGGCTAGTAGACTTGTGCTACAATATATCTCATTTCTAAAGGAACTGCTGCAGGTGTGCTACTATCTGTTATAAATTCTCAACCTGGGATCATAAAACACTTTCCCCCCACTCATTTGATGATAGTATGGGCCCACAGAGTTGGTAACCGGTGTGGAGCTCCAGTGTGTAGAAAGATAAGCTGCCTGTTAACGTTTCCTTTTGGGTTGGTTTTTCAATTGATACACCATGCGGTACTTCTCTGCTCTGTCTGTTTGTGGGCAGGTGCCGATGTGCACACCCTCGTGTTAATTTGGGTCCTGGAAACTGCTTGGGCAAACCCCTGCATTTTTCTGGGCAGTATATTCAGAAGTGGTTTGTCGTTGCATTGCTTTCTTCCTAGGGCTGAAGGAGAGTGACTGGTCCAAGGAGTCAACTGGCTGACTTTGTGCCGATAGCAGAACTGGAAATCAAGGTGTCTCGCTTTCTAGCCCGGTCACTTTAACTCAGTGGTGGGATTCAAATATGTGAACAACCGGTTCTCTGTGTGGATGCCGCTTCCGGAAGTCCATTCTGGGCCTGGGCAACAAAAAATTAGCTACCAGTTCTGCCGAAGTGGTGCGAACCGGCTGAATCCCACCACTGCTTTAACTACAGCACCAAATTGGCTGTCATTTCCTTCTGTGTTACATGCCTAAAAAAAAAAAAGTCTCTTGCCCTGAAATGGTGCATAATAAATGCCCCCCCCCAATATTTTGCAAACAAACTCATTATTTATTAGAGTCTAATGTTGAATGACCTTTGATAATTTAGAATAGAATAGAGCTGGGATGTTGGAGGTCTTCTAGTCCAGCCCCCTGCTCAAGCAGGAGAACCTATACCATTTCAAACAAGTGGCTGTGTATTCTCTTCTTAAAAACCTCCAATGATGGAGCACACCCCCAACTTCTGAAGGCAAGTCGTTCCACTGGTTAACTGTGCTCACTGTTAGGAAGTTTCTCCTTAATTCCAGGTTGCTTCTCTCCTGGATTAGTTTCCATCCATTGTAACTTGTCCTACCCTCTAGTGCTTTGGAAAATGAGTTGACCCCCTCCTCTTTGTGTCAACCCCTCAAATATTGGAATACTGCTATCATGTCACCCCTAGTCCTTCTTTTGTCTAGACTAGCCATACCCAATTCCTGCAACCGTTCTTCATATGTTTTAATCTCCACACCTTTCATCATCTTAGTTGCTCTTCTCTGCACTTTTTCCAAAGTCTCAACATCTTTTTTTAGCTGGGTGGAGTATTCCAGGCGTGGTCTTAGTAAGATTTTATAAAGGGGCACTAATACTTCATGTGATTTTGATTCTATACCCTCTGTTTATACAACCGAACAATACAATCACAGCTGCTGCCTGATGATAGCATTAAACCCAGTGGTGGGATTCAGCCGGTTCACACCACTTCGGCAGAACCGGTAGCTATTTTTTTGCTGACCAGGCCCAGAATGGACTTCCAGAAGCGGCATCCACACAGAGAACCAGTTGTTCACATATTTGAATCCCACCACTGGTTAAATCTTCACACCAGGCAAAGTCTTACACTTCATCTCAGCTCTCTGTGGCAGGACCCAGGAAATCTGTTTTATATACATGCTAGCACTGATGATGTTACCTACCGGTAATTTGGTTAATGAAATGTCTGCAAGAAAAGGTGCAAGCTCAAAGAACCTCAAGGACCCCTCATTTCAACCCTGAGCTAGAAATATTCTCCTTCATTAATACATGCTAGTCTCAAACTCCAAATCCATAGTCTCCTCCACTTGGCCATTTGGAATGATTAAAAATAAATGGGGGGGGGAAAACCCAATAACCTGTGATTTGCAAAGAATTAAATTTCCAGAAAAAAATGGAGCAGATATATATATTCCCCAAAATTGCCACTCTGTATATCACTGCACTGCTTGGGGATGATGGATCTGCTGTACAAAATATTTAAAGCACATTCTGTTGAAAAGATTTGGGGATTGTTGCAAATCAGAAGAGGCAATGCAGAATCTCAAAAGTTAAGTGTTTCTCCTAAACTTATTTTCACTGTTTTCATGATGATAGCCTTATTACCCATCTCGTAGTAGTAGTAGTAGTGGTAGTAGTAGTAGTAGCAGCAGCACTAATATTAATTACTTTAATTAGTGCATGGTTGTACTTTTAGTTATGCAGAATATGAACAACTTTGTTTGTTCACACTTTTTTTCCCTTATCCTAAGAGCCGCAGCTGTTATCCTTTCAGCTTCATATTTAATGCACTGAATATTTGGATTGTTCAGGAAAGAAATTCAGTGTTCCCTGCCTGGAATTTATTTGAAAGTATTCGGAACCTCTTAGAAAAAAAACGAATAAATGTGTGGAATTATTTTGGTGGTAATATAGGTGATCTTTTAATGAAAAGAAAAGAGAAAAAATGGCTTTTGCTTGGAACTTTTATTGATGAGCCCACAGCTCTGCTAAAATGTGCTTTTAAATCATGTGCCCAAGTGTACTTGAACAATGCAAGATGTCCTATGGAGTAATTCTTCAAAACACAGTTACAGGAGAAAAAAATCCATTTGTAAGATTAAAATTATATTGGCAGTCATTTAAAATTTAAATTCAGGTAGATTATTCACAACTCATGGAAGGTAATTTCATTAGCCATTTTTCTTCAGTTACATGGGTCTACATTTTTTTTCCTACATCCCTCCCCTTTCCTTTTTGAAATAATTCTATATTCCAATTCAAAAATTGTTGTGTTTAAAAGAATATAGTGAATGGCTAATCTTGTCAGATGCTAGTTTGTTCTGTTCCTCTTATTTCAAACACACTTTATTCCTTAGCTATTTTTAATTATGCAATAGACTTTACACACTGTACTAAGCTATAAAACCGAAGCTGAGGTTAAAAAAAAAAAAGGATTCTCAACTATAATTTAAAAGAGAGAAAATCCCATAACCAGGACTCTTGTACTATAAAAATAGTTTCTGGAATTACTGAATATGATCAATACTACCATGGGAATCTGATAGGATCCTGCAGCATGCTTTATTTTATTTTATTTTATTTTATTTTATTTTTTATTATTTTATTTTATTTTATTTTATTATTTATTTTATTTTATTTTATTTTATTTTATTATTTTATTTTATTTTATTTTATTTTATTTTATTTTATTTTATTTTATTTTATTTTATTTTATTTTATTATTTTATTTTATTTTATTTTATTTTTTATTATTTTATTTTATTTTATTTTATTTTATTTTATTTTATTTTATTTTATTTTATTTTATTTTATTTTATTTTATTTATTTTTTTTATTTTATTTTATTTTATTTATTATTTACTAAGTCATAATGTGAGTTGTTTGGATTTTGGCTTAGTGTGTTGTATGAAAGCAGCTTGTCATAATTTATTCAGTAAATTCCTGTGTTTCTAAACCTCAGCAAATTCAAGATGTATGGACTTCAACTCCCAGAATTCCCTAGCTCATGCATGGGCTAAGAAATTCTTGAAGCTGAAGTCCACATTTCTTCAAAATTTCTGAGGTTAAGAAATATTGCAGTAAACGATGGTTAAGCAATTGGTGGATTAGTGTTCTGCCTTGATATAGAATAATGGGGCTGGATGGGATCTGAGAGGTCTTTTGGTCCAACTCCCTGTTCAAGGCTGGAGACCTTATACCATCCAGTCAAATAGTTGCCCTGTCTATTTTTGAAAACCTCCAGTGATGGAGCACCCATGATTTCAGGAGATAACCCTTTCCACTGATTAATTGTTCTCACTGTCAGGAAATTTCTCCTTGATTCTAGGTTGGATCTCTCCTTAACAAGTTCCACCCTTTATTTCTTGTTCTGCCCTCTGGTACTTTGGAGAACAAATCAATTCCCTCTTCTCTGTGCCATCCCCTCAAATACTGAAAGACGGCTATCATGTCACCCCTAATCCTTCTCTTTAATAGGCTAGACATACCTAATCCCTTCAACCGTTCATCATATGATTGAGCCTCCAGACCCTTTATCATCTTTGTTCTTCTATTGTGTTCTGTGACCTCATCTTCTATGGGATTGGCACAGGATATAACCCTGGAAAAGTCCAGCTTTTAAAACAAATATTGGCTAAGCAAATTATGTCTTGGCATGGTGGATGGGCCTTGTGAAACTTTCATAATAGCTCCACAAAGTCCAGTGTCATGCAACCCAACCCAACCCCAAGACAGAAGAAAGCAGTGGAAAGGAACAGTATAATAAATACAACAGCAATAAAGTCCACGGTTGTAACTTTTATAGAAGTAACTTGAGCAGCTTTATCTAGGATCTTCAAAGAAACAAGAAAGTCTTCTCACATTTTAGCTGTGGGGATGCTTTGCAAAACATTTCCCTGGACTGTTCAGTGTAGTTTATACAAGAAATGATAATGATTACAAACCTCTATTCTAACAAATGCATTTTTCAGTATCCATGGTATCTGGGGGGATATGTGCATTATTTTTTGCCCTCTCTAGATATGGAGGCTGATTCAGAAGGCAGGTTTATGTGGCATCATAAAACACCATGTTCCCCAGCATCCAGATATTATTTGGCAATTAGCGGCACCAGTTTATATAGTTTGGTCTCCATCGTTCCCGATACATCTCAGGGCTGCCTCATTTTATACTCAAATGTATCTCTAACTCACATAAAGCCACATTTTTTCTCTAGGTTATTATCATAATTTGCATCTGAAAGGCAAGAAGCAGCAACAGAAGCTATAGAAAATTCTGAGTATGTAAATAAATAAGTTAACTCTTCTTTTGGTGCATGTGCAGTGCATCACTGGAACTTCCTACTCTTTGAACTCAAAAGATGAGCAGATTCTTTCAATCAGAATAGAGCTGGAAGGGACCTTGGAGGTCTTCTAGTCCAACCCCTTGCTCCAGCAGGAGACCCTTTACCATTTCAGATAGGTGGCTGTCCAGTCTCTTCTTAAAAATGTCCAGCAATGAAGCACCTACAACTTCTGAAGGCAAGCAGTTCCACTGGTTAATTGTCCTCACTGTTAGGAAGTTTCTCCTTAATTCCAGGTTGCTTCTCTCCTTGATTAGTTTCCATCCATTGTTTCTTGTCTTGCCTTCTGGTGCTTTGGAAAATAAGTTGACCCCCTCTTCTTTGTGGCAGCCCCTCAAATACTGGAATACTGCAATCGTGTCACCCCTATTTCTTCTTTTGTTTAGACTAGCCATACCCAATTCCTGCAATCGTTCTTCATATATTTTTGTCTCCAGGCCCTTAATCATCTTAATTGTTCTTCTTTGCACTTTTTCCAAAGCCTCAACATCTTTTTTGTAATGTGGTGACCAAAACTGGTTGCAATATTCCAGGTGTGGTCTTACTAAGGATTTATAAAGTGGTACTAATACTTCATGTGATTTTGATTATATGCCTCTTGTTTATACAACCAAGGATTGTATTAGCTTTTTTTGGCTGCTGCTGCACACTGCTGCCTCATATTTAAATGATCGTCCTCTAGGACTCCAAGGTCCCCCTCACAGTTACTGTTTTTGAGCCAGGTTTCACCTAATCTATACTTGTACCTTTGGTTTTTCCTGCCTAGGTGTACAACCTTCTCTCCATGCATATGGTGCAAGGCATCCACAGCCTCTGCCCTCTGGAACAGCTACCCCGCCAGAGTTGCTTATGCCCCCTCCCCCAACTATGTTTAAAAGGAGTTTGAAACTTGGCTTCTCCTAAAGTTTGGATTACGATAACTGGCAAGCCTCTTACAGGGTTTGTGTGTATTAGTTCAAATGTTTCTTTTTCTGAACATGCATCATTATTCTTTTTCTTTCTTACTGTCTTTAATGTTGTATGAGCGATGCAGTGGCCTTGAGTTGAAGATGCTTGCCTCCCACTGAGAAGGTTGAGAGTTCAATCCTAGGCAGCAGCAGATGTTTCTCTATCAGGGTGCAAAGGAAAAAACATCTGCTGCGAACTCCGCATAGGTGTCAGGAAGGGCATCCAGCCAGTAAATGCTCAGCTCCATTCAGTCACCTCAGCCCCACCCAGAATAAATGGATGAAAAGGTCATAAAAAGGGAAAAAAGGTCTTTATTGTTGTATGTTGTCCAAAATATATTGTTGTATATTGACAATGGAGATGGATGGATGGATGGATGGATGGATGGATGGATGGATGGATGGATGGATGGATGGATGGATGGATGGATGGATGGATGGATGGATGGATGGATGGATGGATGGATGGATGGATGGTTGGATGGTTGGATGGATGGATGGATGGATGGATGGATGGATGGATGGATGGATGGATGGATGGATGGATGGATGGATGGATGGATGGAGAGACAGAGATGGAGACAGGGAGATCTGTTGTGGTGCAGATTAGTAGTCTAAAACTGTTACATAAGTCTTTTGATAGGCAGGAATTCACAGTGGCCTGAATAGAACTGGAATCTGATCATTTGTAGCAATATTGACAAGTTTAAAATTGGCCACTTAGGCCACTTAAATGATGCTGAAATGGATGAAGTGCCTCACACAAAAGAGTAAAAGATGACAAAGGAATGCATGACATTTCAATTCCAGATGTTCAGCTAAGACAAGACATAGCAGCCACCTTTTAGACTAGAGCACACTAAGAAATAGTGACAGTTCTTTACCTATCACATCTCAGACCTACGTTTAATATTATACTTTCAATAATTTTAATACCAATGAAATAAACATTCATATTACCCATGTACGTTTATAGCCTTCTTCTCCTTTATCATTCGCCTACAAAGATTTGAGGAAATTCTATTCCAGTAGTCTGCACATTTCAGGAAAAGGGTAATTCTGTCCATGGCCAGTCTTCATGGTGTGGATCCATAAGTCCAAGTTATGCTGTGAGGTTTCCCCATCCAACTTGTTTCTATCCAGCTCATAAAACTGTGTCTGTAGCTGAAGAACAGGAAGAGCTTGGGAAGGTGGTGTTAAAGGAGTCATCAGCTTAGAGTCCTTATGTTGCCAAAAATGGTCGAAGTCCAACATCTTGAATTCCATTGATCCTTATCTGATGCCAATTTGGTATTGAACGTCTGGTGTGTGTAGGACTGAGCAATAAATCTGAACAACTTAATGTAATGGTATGGATTCTTTGTACCTGACACTTGTGGACTTTTCTTCTGTAGCTTCCCCTTGGCCTCTCTTGAGTGAGGAAGTGATGAGACAGAAAGGAGGAAGCAATATTTACATCAATTTTCATAGTCATCTCTTTGAAGTGGTGTGCATTGGGTTCTTAAGAAAAGAAAAATATAATAGGGCTGTGCCAGACTTGCAAAGGGTTCCGGTTAAGGAATCTTTTTTTGTACTTCATTGCTATTCTTTGTCTCCAGAATAGAAATCTGGTTTAAATCTTTACTTGATGGGTAAAAAAGGTTTTTTTTTTTAGAGATATGGACTGAATTAATATTAATTGAGATGAAAAGTAAAGGTTTTTGGACTGATTTAATGTTTAGGATTTAGATCTATAACTGAGATGAAATTATTGGTTAGATTATAGTTTGAAATTGTGAAATGAAAAAGGTTTTAAATGAGGAGCTATTAAGACAAGAAATAGAATATATGTGTGAAATAGTGTAAGAAGGTATTTTTTGGGATAATATGTTTATTTTAGGTATGATAACTACTTTGTAATGGAATGAGAACAAGGAAATGGATTGTGACAATGGAAGATATGGTATTAGTAAATGAAGACTTATTAGAATAAGAATATACTTGGGAAATGTAAGAAGGCAACTGTTTGAATAAGATGCTTATTTTTGATATTATAATTATTATGTTATGAAATGAGGGAAATTAGGGATACCCGAAGTGTAAACAATATGTTTAATTAAGGCTAAATTGGAATATGGTAATTGGAATTTAGTAAAGCTTAAAAACAGGATTTGGACTTGTATAGGTAAAATGTTATTGATAAAATTTTCTGGATTGATTGAATTTTATTCAGAAATGTATTAATTTGAATATGTTATATTAATGGAGGGAAATAGAGAGGGAATCTTTAAGGAGTTAACCTGACCTGTATATGTATGATTTTGACTTTGGATAATTGATTACCCCATCTCCACGTTGTTTCCTAAGCACTCTGTTCTAAAAAATGGAAAAAATTAATAAAACTTGTTATATATAAAAAAAAGAAATCTGGTTTTAGTCACATGTCAAATTAACCAAGAAAGGCTATTTAAACAAAGCTTGATTTTCTTTCCCGGCCCTCTTCTTTTTTCTTCTCTTCATACACTTCTATGCAAAGGTTACGCTGAAGATTGAAACTGAAAATTCTGTTGCTCTCATTTGCATCCATTGCATTTTCTGGCTTGACTTTCAAATCATAAACTTTGTGCAATATGAACATTAAGAGTTTTTCATTTTGTTTTTAAAGACAATTTGCGAGTGCTTAAGGCAAATATTTTAAAGTTCCTATTTATTCACAGTACTCAAGGTTATAGAAGTAAGCACTCTGTGAAACTATAAAAGATGAAATAGACGAATACAAAAACAACAACATCCAAGCGCATTTGGGGCATTTTCCATTGTTTTATTCCAACTTGGTCTAATAAAATTTGACTGAAAGAACTTTCACTCATTGCCTCAAATTAACTTTGAGCCAACTTTGTTAAAACCAGATCTTACTATACTTTTAGTTCATGATTTTTATTCCGATTATACATAGTCTGGTGACTTTTAGTTCATGATTTTTATTCCGATTATACATAGTCTGATGACTGATTGGTAGAAAGCGGGAGTGGTTGAGTTTAAAATTGAAGGAGCCAGCGCTTGTTCTTGAACTTTTAATTTTAAGATGTTCACCTCAACTTTGGGGCAAGGTATTGAATCTGTCTGATAAATATCCACCCAGTACTTCACTTTTGAAGAAAAAAAAGTCTACTTGCATAGGATTTTTAAAGCTGTTATAAAATTATTTATGTTCATTGATATGTCTAATCAATCAATCAATCATTTTATAGATGTTTTAAAAATTAACTTTCTAGAATATGTATAGCTTGCTTTTTCACAAATATTATCAATGTTGCATCCGACAAGAAAAGCTGGGTCTTCAAAGCCTTTCAAAAATCCATCTGAATCTTGCACAACCAGAAGAGACATGCTAGATGCTAGCAAATGGCTTTTGTGTAACAGTGGGATCCTGAAACATGCTAAATCTATTGGGTTCTCTGGATAGTTTCAGGTGGAAATAGGCAACCCTACACTCAGCTCTATGCCATGAAAGTCTTTATAGGAGGAAACCCAGTACCTTGAATTTTACCCTGAAGCTTTCTAGAACCTAGCTCTGCCTATGGAGGAGACATGGTATTACATGGGCATATTTGTGTCACTTCATTCTGGAATGCGTACACTTTCTGAACAGCCCTCACTATGTTGAAAGAGTCCAACTGGGAGGTGACCAAGGCATGGTTGACTCTAGTTTATGAGCAAGCACAATTTGGTCTGTGAGCTGGATTTGGGCAAAGCCTGTTCTGGTTACAGAATAACGGAGTTGGAAGGGACCTTGGAGGTCTTCTGGTTCAACCTCCTGCTCAAGCAGGAGACCCTATCCCATTTCAAACAAATGGCTGGCCAACTTCTTCTTAAAAACGCCCAGTAATGGAGCACCCACAACTTCTGAAGGCAAGAAGTTGCCTTCCACTGGTTAATTGTTCTCATTGTTCTCACTAACTTCTCCTTAGTTCTAGGTTGCTTCTTGCCATCTGCTGTTCAAGCTGAGAATTGAAGAGGATTCTAAATTGTGCATCAGTTTTGCCTGGGGGACTACTAGTCCATCAAAAACTAAAGTTGAAAATCCCTTAGTCTTGCTAGGGTTGAGGTGAAGCATGTTCTTCCCCATCCAAACCAGAGAGGGAGGGAGGGAGGGAGGGAGGGAGGCAGGGAGGGAAGGAAGGAAGGAAGGAAGGAAGGAAGGAAGGAAGGAAGGAAGGAAGGAAGGAAGGAAGGAAGGAAGGAAGGAAGGAAGGAAGGAAGGAAAATTTTGAATGCTTCCTGCCAGATTCTCACAAGGAAACTCAGTGGGGAAGCCGGCAGGAAGTCAAAGGTTCCTTCTGCTCCCACTGCTTTTTTGACTTCCAGTGGTCATTCTTTTCCTCTGTTCAGGTAAGGAACTAGCTCTGAAACAATGACCCAATGGGGCACCAGTAAATAATGAAATTGGAGGAAGACCAGTGGCTTTCTTTTAGACACCAGCACTTACAACTCTCATTTGTCAATCTTATAGGTAACAAAATGTGGGAAAGGGTGGAGATAGATACACCACCTGAATCGTTTTGCTCCAGTAGGGTGGAGTAGGGAAAATGTATTGTTTTTACTGATGTAGTTTCTATAATTTTTTGAACCCATATTCTAATACTTGTTATCTATACACATACATTCAATGTAAAAGAGTTTAATATCTTTAGGTACCTTTACATTTGTTCTTGGTTTCATAAAGATTTTCTTTTTTTTTTCTTTTTTCATTTGCTAATCTAGATCATAAATCTGGAATTTCCTTCTGGATTCTTCATCCCAATTCTAATCCAACCCAACCTTGCTTAGCTATTCCTGAGGTCAGCCAAGATTGGCTAGTTTGCTGTTTACCCTAAAAAGAGCTTTCTTGATAGAAAACTTTCTTTAAAGAAAGCACAATTGTACGGAATGAATGTAAGAGATTTTCTTAATGCACAAGGGGGAGAAGCATACCATTTCCACAGATACTGTGAACTTTTGTAATTGGAAATCTCCTGGGTATGGATTCTTAAATAGTATATAGAAAATATGTGAATTAGGCTGTAATCTAATTGAATTAGTTTGTAAACTAGAAGCTGCTGAGCAGGCCATGGTGAACATTCTTCTAACTGACCAGGGAATAGGAGAACATGATTTTTTTTAAAAGAAGCAAAAGAAAAGAAAGAAAGAAAGAAAGAAAGATGGAAAGAAAGAAAGAAGAAAGAAAGAAAGAAAAAGAAAGAAAGAAAGAAAGAAAGAAAGAAAGAAAGAAAGAAAGAAAGAAAGAAAGAAAGAAAGAAAGAAAGAAAGAAAGAAAGAAAGAAAGAAAGAAAGAAAGAAATGGAACAGCATGAGAGAAAGAGTTGTCCAGTCAGACCAAATATACTTTCTTGGGAGATTGAAATTTGCTATTTTATTATTATTATTATTATTATTATTATTATTATTATTATTATTATTATTATTATTATTATTATTATTATTATTATTATTATTATTATTATTATTATTATTATTATTATTATTATTATTGTTATTGTTGTTGTTGTTGTTGTTGTTGTTGTTGTTGTTGTTGTTGTTGTTGTTGTAAGACTAGATCAGCTTTCATGACACAAAGGGGTTTTTTTTGTATTGGTTGATTATAGCTTTTCTTGTTTTTTTCCTGTTGTATGCCTCTCAGAGTCACAGAATTTGAGTTGTGCAGTCATGGAAATGCATCACAAAATTAATAGATGACAGAGTGGTAACACCTGGCCAAGTTGATTGTTGTTGTTGTTGTTGTTGTTGTTGTTGTTGTTGTAAGACTAGATCAGCTTTCATGACAAAAAGGATTTTTTTTGTATTGGTTGATTATAGCTTTTCTTGTTTTTTTCCCTGTTGTATGCCTCTCAGAGTCACATAATTTGAGTTGTGCAGTCATGGAAATGCATCACAAAATTAATAGATGACAGGGTGGTAACACCTGGCCAGGTTGGTTGTTGTTGTTGTTGTTGTTGTAAGTCTAGATCAGCTTTCATGACACAAAGGATTTTTTTTGTATTGGTTGATTATAGCTTTTCTTGTTTTTTTCCTGTTGTATGCCTCTCAGAGTCACATAATTTGAGTTGTGCAGTCATGGAAATGCATCACAAAATTAATAGATGACAGGGTGGTAACACCTGGCCAGGTTGGTTGTTGTTGTTGTTGTTGTTGTAAGTCTAGATCAGCTTTCATGACACAAAGGATTTTTTTTGTATTGGTTGATTATAGCTTTTCTTGTTTTTTTCCTGTTGTATGCCTCTCAGAGTCACATAATTTGAGTTGTGCAGTCATGGAAATGCATCACAAAATTAATAGATGACAGGGTGGTAACACCTGGCCAGGTTGATTGTTGTTGTTGTTGTAAGACTAGATCAGCTTTCATGACACAAAGGGTTTTTTTCTATTGGTTGATTATAGCTTTTCTTGTTTTTTTCCTGTTGTATGCCTCTCAGAGTCACATAATCTGAGTTGTGCAGTCATGGAAATGCATCACGAAATAGACGACAGGGTGGTAACACCTGGCCAGGTTTGGCTGATCCTAAAACAAAGGGGGAGGGGGGAAAACCAGGGTCTTCTCTAGTTAATTCTTGGATGGGAGACATGAAAAAATTGTAGGAATGCTGACTAGGCTGAAGAAAAAGAAAACTCTGGAAGGCAGCAGTAAGAGACCACTTCCACATTGTTGCTAGACAATGAATGTAGATGTGTCCACATAGTTACAGAGAAGTGAATTTGCCTCGAGGGAATCTCTTATTTTTATTCCTGTAAAAGACCTTCAGCCTGGAAATCATAATCAGGCATCCTTATAAAATTAGGTAAAGAAAGACACGAATCACGACAAAACACTCAACATATTCTGTGATTGTTTCACGAAAACAAAAACAACAAAAAAACAAACAAAACAAAAAAACCAGTTTTACAGGCTGACAGTTTCTTGTAGCTGGTGGACCTTGATGTTTCAATCGCATTTTGCATTTTGATAGCGCTTGATATTCATGACCGGTGGGTTTGATAAATTTTTAACCGGAAAGTTGAAGGTGATGAGGAATCACGAGAGAGGGTTTTCGTTTCTCACCTTATCCTCAAGCCTTCAGATTTAATTTTCACTTTTTGCACTAAGTGTATTCCTTAGAGAAAGAGCGGGCAGATCAGATTGTGCAAGTCGGCTGGCTGGCTGCCATTCCTGGAAACGGAGAGAAATTGAGAACGGCTTCTTCCAATTGAAGGTTTAATGCTGCTGACATCATACGAGACCTGGGAAGCCAAACAGAGAGTTTTGAAGAGAAATATTTCATACAGGTTGTATGAGAACTTATAACTCCTCCGGTAAAGTCACGACATTCCGACATAAATGATATTTTAAAACAGGCATGCACATTTATAGGCATAAACGAAACACTCAGACACACACAAAATATGTCTATTTCTCAAAACATGAGGTTTTCTGTCATTTTTCACCCCTGGTAGTATTATTGGGTGCTGGAAATCACAAAGCTTTAGTAAACTGATGAAGCAGTAAAAAAAATGAGCCAGGCTGTTCGGAGATAGAGTTTAATGTGTGTAAAAGCATAATATTGTTAATATTTTATTTAAATGGTAATGCAAGGTTTGCGTAGCAGAGAGAGAGAAAGTTTCATTTGTTGGGTTTTTTTGCAACCTTTGAGACTCCTGATACTTTCCCCTTACTATTTATTGCAAGACATAAAGAAATCTAGTTATTTTATTAACCCGAATTGGAACAGTACAGTTGAAAATATCGTACCTATCCTTCAACTTGTTGGAAAGTCAAAACTGATTCAAAACATTTATTTGGGTTTTTGCGCATCACTGTATGGCTTTAGTTGCTCAGTTTCCAACATGCTGTTAGAAACTGAACAAGAAGAAGTAGAGAGGGGCATTTATCTTTTCTCCTAATCCTGATAGTAAGTCCAGCAAAATGTATGTTATGGCAGTGCAGAAGGGTTCCTCATATTCCTCCTGATTGCTTAATCAATCAGCAAATTTGTTTCTTATATCTCTTCTAAAGCCACAGGGTTCAGTCCTTGGCCTTATATTACAAATTGCTTACCAAATGTTCAGAAAACATAAAATTGATTGGGGTAGTTAATGCTTTAGAAGACAGGAAAAAAAATTCAGAAGAATCTCAATCAATTAGAAAAACGGGGTCAAAAACCAAAATGAAGACGAAGACAGAATCAGGTGATTCAGTTGGGAAAAGAAGATCAAATGGACAACTATAGAAGCGGAGATATGTAGCAGATGAGAAATAGATAATTGTATGGGAGACAAGAAACATGGAATTCTGGAGAACATAAAGTTAAGATGAATCAAAAAAGCAACCACAATTTTAGGATGCTTTTATAACACTACAGTGTCAAACTAATTGCCCTAACTGCACACATGTCACACTGTGCACATAAGAAATCATCTAGGTCAATTCTTCAGCCCCATAACAGTTGGCACTGCAGTCTCACCTCTGATTCATGCTTAAATGGAAGATCACTAGGAAAACCCCTGTATGTAACATAATTGGGGAAATCATCACACCGATCAGTCGATAGGAAGGTCCCACATAAATACGATTAACAGAATAGCCCAAAGCACCTATTCCAGTAGAGAGAAGTTCCCTATGGATGGGCTCCAGCATGCGTCCAAAAGCTTGGAAGAGTACATCTCTAATCCCGGTGACCGACCCAGATTTGATCTGTTTGGATATTGTTGTTGTGTCTTTGTCAGGGTGATCTCTCAGCCAGTTGTGATCATTATAATGCTTATTTGTTAAATGTGTTAGTCAATCAATTTGTATTATGACTGTGCAAATCTTCAAAGGGTGTTTCACTCTGAAGCTTTCATTGGAGATGCCACAGGTTGGTGGTCAGTGTTTTGGTTTTGGAAAAAAATAGGCAACATTTTTAATTAATGTAATCTGCAGGAGATGGCGTTCTGTTAGGTGGTGTTAAAGATAGGTGGGAAAGTGATTGGTTATTTGTATGTCTAAGAATGAAAAAGAGTCAAAACTTTTGAGAGTCTATTTCGCAAAAGGTGTTGTAGGAGATAACCAGGCTGAGCCCGAGGGAGGGGTCAAATGTGTCATCAGATTAGTTTTTTGCCTTTACAGAGAAATATATGTGTCAAGGTTCCAAGTGACGAACCCAACCAAGCAAACATTTTCGAGACATTCCGATCTCTTAATGCAAAACTTTATTGACTACATCACTTCGGCACTAATGAAAGCAAAACCAGCTCTGGCAAGACCCTCCCAAACCCATATAGTAAAAGCATTGAATTCTCCCTCCTCCCTCTGGGTCAGGTCACATTGCCCAATCAAGTGGAAAATATTGTTATGAGAAAGCATCTCTAGGTCTGGCCAGACACCTGGTGTAACGTCCTTGAGCTTCACGGTCTGGCTTCTTAATCTTTCAAGTCTGCATTCCAAAACCTCTCTCCTCCCCCCAAGTTTGTTGGCAAGCTGAGAAGCAATATTTGTCTCACCAGCAAAAACGTGCTTCGAAAGTTGACAATATGGTTGTGAGAAAGAACCTTACTGCATGTTGTTAATTCAGACAAAGTATTTGGGAGAATGAATTGATGAATTACGGAGTGTTTTGCATGCACAGGGAATGGAAGATCGGTTGCCAAATGCAAGAAAAGTAGTTTATGATGGAAGTAAGGCGTGAATGAAAATAACTGTGGAATAATGAGGATGTGGAGTAATGTTCAGCCTGGAGTATGACAAGGAAGTGGGATATCCACTTGGTCAATGTTTCTCAACCTTGGCAACTTTAAGATGTGTGGACTTCAATTACCAGAATTCCCCAGCCATCCATGCTGGATGAAGAATTCTGGGAGTTGAAGTCCACGTCTTAAAGTTGTCAAGGTTGAGACACACTGCTCTTGGTTATTTAATGTATTTAATGAAAAATGCTTAAGAATGTTTATACTGATGTTGCCATGAGCAAATTGGAAATTAAAATATATGAGTACATTTGTGTGTAGATGATGCCTTGCCATTGGCTAAGAACCCAAATTTGCAGGGAATACTAAATGCATTGAGTGCATTAAACACCAAAGTAATTGCATTTTACAGCGAAAATTGAGCGAATGATTGCTGGCTATAAAAAAAAAAACAGGGGAAAAAACCTTTTGGTTGGCAAACATGAAATGATTTTGAGAAATCTTATAATCTCATACCAATATCTCTCTGTCACATTTAATACCTGGACAAATATGCATAGAGATTGTCCTTATAACTTACAACCACTCATTCAGTGACCATTTGAAGTTAGAACAGCACTGAATATTTGCAACTGGTCCTCGCACTTACTACCGTTGCAGCATCCCCAGGGTCACGTGATCAGACTTCAGGCACTTGGCAACTGGCATGTACTTACGACAGTTCCACGGTCCTGGGATCATGTGATCATCTTTTTAGGTCCCTTCCAACAAGCAAAGTCAACGGGGAAAGCTGGATTTGCTTCACAACTGCAGCGATTCACTTAAACAATTGTGGCCAAAAGGGTCATTAAATTGAGAATAATTCACCTAACACCCACCTTGCTCAGCAATGGAAATTGTGCCCCCCCCCCCAGTTCTGGTGGTAAGTCAAGGACTAGCTGTATATCAAAATTATTCTTCGAAATGACAGAGAGGTTGTCAAAATAACAGATTGTTTATCTATTTATTTATTTATTTATTTTTAACTTGCGGTGGTCCTAGGGAGCATTTTAGTGCTATTAAAGATGTAACATATTGTTGGGTGGGGTTGTTTTTTTTTTGGTTTTGGGGTTGCTACTTAATCAAACAGGTTTCCAATTTTAAATATTGATGCCCCAAGTCTGTTTCAAGGTGGTGATAATTACCTTGAGAACACGCTGTTAGTGGAATCCCCGCTCTCCTTGTCTTTGGTGGTAGGGATACAAGCAAGAGAGGAAAGCGTGCGCGTTGCCATTTAATATAATTGCCTGTAATGACCACATATGGCCATTGTTATCATTTGCTAATTATTTCAAATGAGGAATGTGTAAACATTTCAGTAGATTATTCAATTATCAGCAGGGTTGAGACTTGTGTCGAAAGACAATGAAACTTTTAATGACTACAATTTAATAAAATTGGAGGGGGCAGTCAGATGGGTTGCACTGAATGATATATATATATATGTTGATAAAATTCTTACAAGAAAAAAGCGAACACCAGGATAAAAATAAGCAAGACTGTTTAATATAAACAAGCCTGTAGATAAAAGAGCACTTAGCTTTCGTCGGCCAAACTGCCGACGTCCTCAGAGTTGGAGTGGGAGGATCTGAAGGCAACCAGCAAGGCCACTGACAGATTGCCAGGTGTAGACCAACTCAGCACATTGTGGACTATTACAACCAATGGGCCGATGACGTGCTCGAGAAGCCGGGTGCAGAGGCAGGAGGCTATATAGGCCAGCTCCCAGAATGCCTCCCACTCCAACTCTGAGGACGTCGGCAGTTTGGCCGACGAAAGCTAAGTGCTCTTTTATCTACAGGCTTGTTTATATTAAACAGCCTTGTTTATTTTTATCCTGGTGTTCGCTTTTTTCTTGTAAGAATTTTATCAACATGTGTATTCCCAGGATTTGCATTTTTAGTGTTATAAAGGACATTTTATATTGAATTCTTCTTCTTTTTTGTTTTGGCAAGAAATTAAATGGTACAATTAGAAAACCCCGAAAATGAGATTATGGAGATGCTACCTGCAGATAAAGTTAAAATGTGATCATTGCGAAGCTCTGTGGGCGGTCTCGGCCCCCTTGCTCATTTTTGGCAGGTGACGGTCTCCAAAGCATTGATGAACACATTTACCTTCACGCACTGACAAACATCTTCAAGATAAGAGACAATTTTATAGTATCTCCCCTGTGATTTCCCCAAAGTTCCTTCCCCTTAACATTTGTTTTTTTCTATCTCAATCTCAGTGCGCTTTTGAAAGTATTTCTTCCATGTTCTCTCTGCTTGTCTTGTTGGCAAACAGACACAAAGATTGGCCTAAAATGATGTAGGAGATGACCAGGCTAAGACTGAGAGAGGGGTCAAATGTGTCATCAGTCTTGAGTCCCTTCGCACTCACAAGAGATCTAAATCCACCCCTCCAATGACTTGTTTACAGCCAATTGGCCTGGACCTTTAGTAGTTCAGATTCTTGTAGCGAGCTAGCATGGAATTAAACTTATAATCATTTGAACAATCTTGATTCCTGATTTCTTGTGCCTGACAAATAGTATTTTTATACCAGTTGCTTAATTGTGAAGTGCAACAGAACATCAGGTGTGTGTGTATATATATATATACACATACACATACACACATAACCGAACCTTCTCTGAAAATAGTAGAAATCCAGGAAATAGAGATTCAAACTAAAAAATATTTTAACCAAGTAAAATGCTGAGCACCACAAGTTGAATGTGTACTTTTCCGTTTTAAAACCCAGTGGTTTCCTTTTATTAAGCTGATGTTTCAAGAAAGGAAACTTCCTTGAATCAGATTGGGTCATCAGCGGGGGAAAGCCATGTTAGTCTATGGTAGCAAAATAATAATAATAATAATAATCAGGAAGAGTCTGGTAGCCTTTTTCCCAACAAATGCATTTTATTTAAAGACATAAGCTTTTGCGGGCTACTTGTTTGTGTGTATAATGAATAAATGGAATAAATTTCAGATATTCCTAATAATATTACCTCTCATATCACATAGATGTCATGGTTCCAGCTGATGATCCCAATGAAGTAAGCACATCTGAGACATTGCGATCTCTAATGAAAACTTTATTGAGCACAGCATACCGGCACGAATGAATGGAAAGTCAGTTCTGGCAATATGGTGCCAGAAAGACAGTTAAAAGAGTAACTTCCCTCCTCTGACACACCAGGTCACATTGTCCAATTAATCTTCGGGCTGTTGTTATGAGAAATATTCTCTGCTCGCCATAACATCTCTTCTGTGACCTTGCGTCTCATATGGATACAAACCACCTGTGCATTCCCCACATTCTCCTCCCCCCTCTGAACTGTTGGCAAGCTACAAGCAGCATGGCTGTCCTAGCACAAGCAATCTTTGTAGCTTGACAACGGGAAGGTGTAAGAGAGAGTTGACTAGTTGATTGATTATGTGCCATGAACTGTGTGTTAATTCTAAGCAGCATAGATTTTGTCCAGGAAGATGTCTCCTCGACATCAACGTTCTCACCGCAGGTCATCCTGTTATCTTTCTTTCCATCATTCCTAGCATTATAGACTTTTCCAGAGGAGCTAAGTCTTCACTTAATTTGTCCAAAGAAATGATTTGTGCCTTGAGTGGCAACTCTGGGTTGATTTTGTTTGTTTTCTTGGCTATCCAAATCATCGATACTTGTTCTATCCTCATTCTTCAATGTCCAACTTCCACTTCCAAAGAACTTCATAGGCAAAACGTACGTCTGCGTGGTTCTGCTCTTCATAGGTATCGACACATCGCAGCATCTGAATATTTTTTCCAAGTATTTCCTGCATTGCTGCTTAGCCAAGTTCTAGCCTGCAGCATCTTTCCTGACTGCTGCTGCTTTTACTACTGGAGTAGTTCCATCCAGATATTTGCCCCAAAGGTGTTTTTTCAGGAGGCAAGTGGACTTTCTTGTTTTTTTCTTTGAAGACGTTTCGCTTCTCATCCAAGAAGCTTCTTCAGCTCTGACTAGATGGTGCGGAATGGAACCTGGATGATTGAGAATCTCCATAGACATCCAGATATTTGGAAATATAGCAACCTTCCATATATGATGAAGCCATACATATTGTAGCTTTCATGTGGCATACTATGGAGCCTATGCAGTGCCATATCTGCTCTTAGATGGCTCAATTTCTTGTTTCCCTCTCTTCCTCCTCTCCCAGCATTGTCTATTAAGTTCTATTTACTGTGAACCATTTAGAAATGCAATAAAAGCTATACACATCAATAAAAAAATCAGCACAGGTTGATTGCCTAATAGTTTATCAGGCTCCAAAAAACCAAGAACAATTCTGTAAGCAGTTTCCATCATTGTTCCTCACTTGTAGACAGAAATCTTGCCAAACTAAAGCAGAGTGCTTGCACTATAATCCAGTGTTTCTCAACCTCTGCAACTTCCAAAGTTGTCCGGGGAATTCTGGGAGTTGAAGTCCACCCCTCCGAAAGTTGCAGAGATTGTGAAACACAGCTATAAACCATATAGTCTGGGCACTATTAAGGAGGAGCCAGTGGTGGGATTCAGCCAGTTCACACCACTTCAGCAGAACTGGTAGCTAATTTTTTGTTGCCCAGGCCCAGAATGGACTTCCGGAAGCAGCATCCACACAGAGAACCGGTTGTTCACACATTTGAATCCCAGCATGGGGAGGAACTGTATTCACCCTCCTTCTCCCACATTACAAAAACAAATGAAGAACAGCTGCAGGAATTGGGTATGGCCAGTCGAGAGAAAAGAAGGACTAGGGGTGACATGATAGCAGTATTCCAGTATTTGAAGGGCTACCAAGAAACAATGGATGGAAACTAATCAAGGAGAGAAGCAACCTGAAATTAAGGAGAAACTTCCTAACAGTGAGGACAATTAATCACTGGAACAGCTTGCTTTCAAAAGTTGTAGGTGCTTTATCACTGGAGGTTTTTAAGAAAAGACTTGGACAGCCACCTGTCTGAAATGGTATAGGCTCTCCTGAATGAGCAGGGGGTTGGACTAGAAGACCTCCAAGATCCCTTTCAGCTCTATTCTGACTCATTAAACTGTGATGTCTCTTGTTCTTCTGGAGCACAGTTCCTCCTTCATGGAAATCCAGACAACATTCAATCACATGGTTCAAGCAAGCCTTCCCCCCCCCCCTGGTTTGGGATCTAAATTAGATTCAGAATACTGTTTAAATCAAGAAAATTGGCAGTTCATGCTGAACATGTAACTAAAGTGACATTGGGGGTCAATATGGAACAAAGAAGGAGAAATGGGAATTGATCAACCTTTGGAAGCATGTTTAAAATATGTTTTCAAGAATATGGAGCTCAGAGTCAGACACATTCTTAAAGCAAAGAGAGTTTTGACCTAGGATATTTTCTCTTAACAGCAAGAACAGATGCAGGTTGTGGGAACTTGGTATAGCGAGTGGAAGAAGTAATATCTCCTTGAACAAAACTTGGCTACATTACAGATCTCTTTTTATGGTTCACAATCCTAATGTATGCTTCTGAGGAGCCCTATGGAACCTAATTTGCCTAAAATGGTGCTGTAATTTATCTTCCCATATCCTTAACGCTCACAGAAGAAGCTCCTATGGCTTTGCTTTATCCTCAAGGATGTAGGATTCTCCCACCTCAGCTTCTCTTCTCCATTTCAATTCATCATCTAACTTCTCTCTAAGTGTCCACAGATTCCAGTGTGAAACACACACAAACACACACACAATAATTTCCTTTGTTGTGGTCTGATGTAACTAAAGAGGGATACATGCTGTTGAAGGACTAGGCATGACATGATAACAATGTTCCAATATTTGAGGGGCTGCCACAAAGAAGAGGGGGTCAACCTATTATCCAAAGCATCAGAAGGCAGGACAAGAAACAATGGATGGAAACTTATCAAGGAGAGAACCATCTGAGAACTAAGGAGAAATTTTCTGACAGTGAGAACAATTAATCAGTGGAACAACTTGCCTCCAGAAGTTGTGGGTGCTTTAATACTGGAGGTTTTTAAGAAGAGACTGGACAACCCTTTGTCTGAAATGGTATAAGGTCTCCTGCTTGAGTAGGGGGTTGGACTAGAAGACTTCCAAGCTCCCTTCCAACTCTGTTATTCTGAAAAAAAATAATTGTACTGACAATACCTAGATATTCATACCCACCCATTATAACAATGCTTTATTTTATTATTTACCTGTTCTGTTTTTATACTACTGCACTTCCCAGACTCCTCATGATTAGTACAGTTTTTAACTATCCTTTTTTTGTTGTTCAGTGTGAGAATCACAAGCATAACAATTTCATCAAAACTTTGTAAACCTCTGAAAAACAATATCTTTCCAAAGGCATAGCCTTTCTATAGAACCAATTGAAAAGGGCAGGGGAAAAAAAATCAGATTATTTTTAGTGCAGTGCTATTTTTCTATCTTAATTTCAAACTTGCCTTTACACTCATGACTCCTGTTTGAAGAGCAGGTAGACACTTAAGGCCATGGACACCTTTGCACAATTCCATCTCTTGTGTAGGTTGCTTACCTCATTCATTTGCCTCCCAGAATTGTGGGTGCTTTTTACTGGAGGTTTTCAAAAATAAACTGGACTACCATTTGACCACGATGATATATAATCCCTTGCCTTGAACAGAAGGTTGGATTAGATAACCTCAGAGGTTCCTTCCAGCCTAATGATTGTATGTTCTACTTCTATTCCTCCCCATCTACATTTTGGAAGGCCACAAAGAAAGTCCATCCTCTTTCCTCGCAGTTCACGCAATTCGTTACGTGCTCTAATTTAGCTAAAGTTCTGCCAGTTAACTTTTAAACGATCTTAATAACGGGGAGGAAGAAAAACAATAGGAGAAGCAATTTTCGGTGGGTTGCCTACACTGATGTCTTAATGCAGCTTGCCACCTGTTTGTAATCCTTCAGACTCCACAGGCGTAGGGATGCTACATCTGGACCAAGAAGCAGATAACTTCCCTGATGGGCAAAGCCTGGGGCATCATCATCAACGCCTTTGCTTATGGCTACCCATCAAACTGAGCTTCACGCTGGCACGTTTTTAGGTGCACAGATGGAGCCATCCTTTTCCAGACCAGACTAAACTGTGGCCCAGCATGAACGCTATGCAAAAGGCAATTTGGGCAAGCAGTCATCCTCTCCTTCCCTTGGATTAGGGGGATCATTCAAATAATAAGATGTCAAGGCTTGATGTATGGCTAAGTGCAGAACGGTAGATAATGTTTGGTTGGGTCAAAAGCAGACAGTTCTAAAGCTGATTCCAACAACATGTGAGTTGAGAGGCAATTATTATCTTCCTAATGTCAGATGTGAGAAGTCAGGAATCAGGATAGAGTTCAAAAGCACTACAGTTATATTCCATGCTACCTGTAGACAAGACTCTGTCAATGCAAATTGCACCAGAGAACAGCAAATAGACTTCAAGGGGAGCTGGACCTAGGTCTCCTATGGACGTGCAGAGACTCAAAACTGATGATGCATTTGACCCCACCCTCAGGCGGTAACATGCAACTCACCACAGCCAACTCACCACGGCCAACTCGCCACGGGACAATTTAACAATTTTATTTAATGATTTAAAATAGTTTCTCCCCTCACCCATCTGATAACAACTACTAAGAAAGCTGGCAACTATTATAATTGGCCTGTAAATATATTGCCTCCCTATTAAAGAGGGGGAAAAAAAACATGTTTCCTCTAACATTTCTCTTCCACACAGGGACGTTCAAAAGGAAGAATTTAGTTTCATTAGTTTCACATACTAAATACATAGACTTGTTCTACTAGATTAAGCTAATTGGTCCGTAAAACATAAGTGTTCCCATGAAGAGCGATACTGATGCCTGTCTCTCTTTCTCCAAGTATAAATACTTACTTTAGTCCCGTTTAATAATTTTAACTAGAGTAATCTCATTTTCTAGATGACCTAACATATTTATATGGATAGGATGATGAAAACGATCAATGAGGAATGGAAATAGTGGAGTGTAAATAAACTAGATTTACTGGCACAGTAGCTTATTGAACTTCTGTGATTAGATTTTATTCCCTTGCACCCTTGAGGAAATTCAATTCAATCTGTAGCTTGTGCAGATCACCACACCAAAGGACCATTGCTACTCTTCTCTTAAATTTGAAAAAAAAGAAGGACTAGGGGTGACATTATTGCAGTGTTCCAGTATTTGAGGGGCTGCCACAAAAAAGAGGGGGTCAACCTCTTCTCCAAAGCATCTGAAGGCAGGACAAGAAACAATGGATGGAAACTAATCAAGGAGAGAAGCAACCTGGAATTAAGGAGAAATTTCCTGACAGTGAGGACAATTAATCAGTGGAACAACTTGCCTTCAGAAGTTGTGAATGCTCCGACATTGGAGGTTTTCAAGAAGAGACTGGATAGCCACTTGTCTGGGTTGGTATAGGGTCTCCTGTTGAGCAGGGGGTTGAACTAGAAGACCTCCAAGGTCCCTTCCAACTCTGTTATTCTGTTGTGTTCTAAAATCTACTACGTGAGGTTTATATGTCTTTGTCAAAACTCCTTCTTTTCTCTTGTAAAGTTTAGTTTGAGAATATTTCTCTTTCTAGAAGGAGAGAAGGTGAGGACAGACATAAACCGAGGTATAAATATGAGCATGCTAGACTGATATATGCTATATTTTTTCTATCCTGCTCTATGGAGTAGAGAATTGGTCTCTGACAAAAGGCCACCTGAAGAGACTAGAAGCATTTGAAATGTGGATTTACAGGCGGCTGTTACGTATAAGCTGGGCAGACAAGATCAGAAATGAGGAGGTTTTAAGCCGCCTGGGAAAGCCCAGGGAAATCATCAAAACAATTAAAAAACGAAAGTTAGAATATTTCAGACATGTGATGCGACACCCAGAAAAATACGGCATACTCCATTTAATCCTCCAGGGAAAGATTGAAGGCAAACGAGGTCCAGGCAGAAGAAGAACATCATGGCTTCAAAATCTAAGGGACTGGTTTGGACAAAACTCAGCAGCACTTTTTCGTGCGGCTGCTGATAAAAACAGGATCGCCAACATGATCGCCAACGTCCGATAACGGATATGGCACAAGAAGAAGAAGAAGACTGATATAGACTGATATGGTCCGTCCTGTTTCAGAAACAGTTGTGAGTTATGTTGTGAGTTAAAGACAACATACATGGAAGCAAAACATAAAATAGGACTGAAAACTGCCTGTTTTTAGGCTACTGTACATGTCTATCTCTCTTTCTCTCTGTAGATGGATGGTAGATATACGGATATTGTGCAAAGGGTTTGAATGTGCATCTTGAATGTAAGTTGTTCAATGTTGTTCAGTTTCAAAGTTGAATACTGTCAACTAAGTGTATATTTGCAATACCCTTTGTCTTATGTTAAAAGGTTTCTCTTTTTTATATATACCATAACTATGTTGGATAGCAATGAACATATATCTGTTTTGATTTTAGAAATACAGATTGGTTTGGTTTGAGGTTGATCATCTGCAGAAAAATGACCATGTTGAGATATTATGGTTATTGGGACAGCTTCAGTTAGAATTAACATCATATCTCTATAGAAGAATTGTGTGTGTGTGTGTGTGTGTGTGTAGAGGTGAGACTTGTATACTGCATACTTTTCTTGTACTTCCTCCTCCTTTATGTCCTCTCAGCTGTAGAAGTTTAGTAGAATTTAACCTTCTATTAATAGTCAAATAAACAGTGGCTTACCTCACTTTTTCTTCCTACTAGGAAGGTCCTTGGGCCATGAGTTCACGTGACATATTAGCATTCATCTGTCAACCCCTCTAAAATTGGAATAGAAACAGGGATTAGGTACATATGTCTTGTGTCTGCCATTCCTGACTTGTTTGTACAGAAAAGCATACATCTGGGAAATGTACATTCATAAAAGCCACATCTTTGGAGAGGGGCAAGTATTTGTCATGGCGAATGAGAGGTTGCAGGGTGATTGTGTGATTCCTGAAACACTTCCAGAATGATTTGATCCAGTCAGCCTGTGTCCCAGTCAAATCATCTTGGAAGTGCTTCAGGAATCTCACATTTCTTTAACGTGAGATCGCCAACTATATATGTACATTGAATTGCTGGATGTTTTTAAGAAGAGACTGGAGAGCCGTTTGTCCAGAATGTTATAGGGTCATCTGCTTAAGCAGGGGGTTGGACTAGAGGACCTCCAAGGTCCCTTCCAACCCTGTTATTCCTTTACAGGTAGTCCTCAACTTATGACCACAATTGAGCCCCAAATTTAGGTTGCTAAGCAAGACAGTTGTTAAGTGTGTTTTGCCCCATTTTGCGATCTCTCTTGCCACAGTTGTTAAGTCCATCACTGCAGTTGTTAAGTTAGTAACACAGCTGTGAAGTGCATCTGGCTTCCCCATTGACTTTGCTTGTCAGAAGGTCACAAAAGGGGGATCACGTGATCACTGCAACCATCTTAAATACGAGCCAGTTGCCAAGCATCTGAATTTTCATCCTGTGACCAGGGGATGCTGCAACAGTCATAAGTGCGAAGAATGATCATAAGTCACTTTTTTGAGTGCCGTTGTAACCTTGAACAGTCACTGAATGAACTGTTATACGTTGGGAACTATCTGTATTCTGAATAAAAGAAATCAATAAATAAATGAAATGAGAATAGCCTTTCTGGTTATCCAGGGTGGGTGTATTGCACTAATAGACTTTGCTCATGTTTTATTTCTTGTCCTTAATGCAGACAGAATCCCCTGAAACCCTATTTGACAATCCCTTTGACTGAGATTACTAAAAAGTTATAATTTTGAAATGGGGGGGGATGAAAAATGTAGTATAAGCCTGCAATACTCACCTCAATTTTAAAAAAAAAGGCTATCCAATTCCCCCCCCTTCCACTGTAAGATAGCCACCAGCATGTGGGAAATCATATCAGCTTTTCTGCAGCCTTCAGCCCCCAAAGGCCCCTCCCGTGTGTCTACAATCACACTTTCGACTCAAAGCAAATAAATTTGCGTATTTCAGATCTTGACACAGAGCCTTCCCAATTAATTGCGCCGCTGGGATATTTGGCTGCGAAATTGCATCAAAACTGTGACGCCTTGTATCATCTTGTTTAGCAATTTATCTAAAAGATTGGTTAATCACAAAAACGAGGATATACCCATCGCTGTCTCCAGCTAGCTCTTCTGCTGAGGCGGCTCCTGTCAAGTGCTAATGCAGGTTACCTGAAGAGGATTTAGAGCTACATGCTTTTTGCATTAAGCTGTAATATTAAATTAGCTGGCAAAATGTTGCCATCTTGGCAGGCCTTCAGAAGTCTTGGAGAGAAAAGGAGAAGAGGGAAAGACAGACAGAGAGAGACAGAGAGAAAAAAAATATCCAGTTTCAGGACTACTGAGATCAGGGGAAAAAAGTATATGCTTATAAGGGCACCTAAATAGAAAAGAAATAGAGAGGAAGTTTAATTCTGTGGCCCTGTTGTTTTGGAGAGAGATATACAGAGTACAGGACATTTTTAACAGAGCAACCGTTACTGCTTTGATTACAAAATATTTCTTAAATTTTCCAGGTTAGTCCTGAGCTCATAATTCTTCCTAAAGCCTCACCGATTTAAAAATGTACAGCAATTTGATGCACGTAAGCCTTCAGGTCTGCAAAATGCCTCAGACCTGGGAGCAGACCTGGGAATTTACATTCCTAGACATTTGCAAAGGTTCCAAAGCATCCAACAATAACAACAACATCATCATCAACAACAGCAACAATACTAACAACAACAATACTAACAATAACAACAATAATAATAGAGTTGGAAGGGACCTTGGAGGTCTTCTAGTCCAACTCCCTGCTTAGGCGGGAAACCCTATACCATTTCAGACAAATGGTTATCCAGTCTCTTCTTAAAAACTTCCAGTGTTGGAGCATTCACCGCTTCTGGAGGCAGGTTGTTCCACTGATTAATTGTTCTAACTGTCAAGAAATTTCTCCTTAATTCTAGGTTGCTTCTCTCTTTGGTTAGTTTCCATCCATTACTTCTTGTCCTGCCTTCAGGTGCTTTGGAGAATAGCTTGACTCCCTCTTCTTTGTGGCAACCCCTGAGATATTGGAACACTACTATCATGTCACCCCTAGTCAGTGGTGGGATTCAAATATGTGAACAACCAGTTCTCTGTGTGGATGCCGCTTCCGGAAGTCCATTCTGGGCCTGGGCAACAAATAATTAGCTAGCGGTTGTGCCAAAGTGGTGCAAACCGGCTGAATCCCACCACTGCCCTAGTCCTTCTCTTCATTAAACTAGACATACCCAATCCCAGCAGCTGTTCCTTAGCCTCCAGTCCCCTAATCATCTTTGTTGCTCTTCTCTGTATTCTTTCTACAGTCTCAACATCTTTTCTACATCGTGGTGACCAAAACTGGATGCAGGATTCCAAGTGTGGCCTTACCAAGGCATTATAAAGTGGCATTATTAACACTTCACGTGATCTTGATTCTATCCCTCTGTTAATGCAGCTTAGCACTGTGTTGGGCAAAATGTTGGGTATTATTGTTGTTGTTGTTTGCACAGTAATCCAGAGGCTTAGACTGGATTTGACATTTTGTCCACCTATCTAGTCTTTCCCAAGCACTTGGGACAGGCAGATGTTCTTGTCTGATGGTGTTAAAGCTATTTTTGCAGGATGGAACTCTTCCAAGCAAAGCTGGCTTTGCAATTGACATGGTGAATTTGTCAGGGCTGATGGTGTTCAAGTGGTGTACCAGATGTTTTGGGATTGCACCCTAGGCCCCGATTACTATTGGTACCGGTAGTCCTCAACTTACATCTGCAATTGACCCCAAAATTTCAATTTTTTTTTTTTTTTTTTTTAACAAAATAATTTTTATTGAATACAAAAAAAAAGATTAAAAAACATTGAACATAGTGTATCATCTTTGACATACATCTTTGTCTAAACATTCCTTATTATACACATACTTTATACATTTCAGATATTCTTCCTCTATTTACATCCCTTCTAATGACCTTCCTTCTTTTTTTTCCTTCCATTTGTAAAATTTATTCCAGCTTAAATAGTATTCTGTTTCCTCCTGATTTTTTAATTCTTTCGTCATCTTATCCAATTCTGCGCAATACAAAATTTTCCTTATTAACGCATCTCCACTAGGCACTTCATTTGCTTTCCAATTTTGGGCAAACAAAATTCTTGCCGCCGTTATTACATGAATAATTAAATATATATCATCTTTGTTTATATTTTTTTCTAATATGCCAAGTAGTAGCATCTCTGGTTTATATTGAGTTTTTTGACCCGTCATTTCTGTTATCCAATTCCAAACCCTCTGCCAATAAACCTGTACCTCTTTGCAAGCCCACCAAACATGGAAAAAAGTACCTTTTTCCCTTTTACACTTCCAAAGTGGTGAGTAGCCACTATACATTTTTGCGAGCCTGGCCGGTGGCAGGTGCCATCTAAAGAGCATCTTATAGAGATTTTCCTTGTAATTTGATGCCAATGTAATTTTGCAATTACGTTCCCAGATTTGCTGCCATTGGTCCATGTTTATAGCGTGCCCCAAATCTATTGCCCAGGTAACCATTGTTTCTTTAACTTGTTCTTCAAATAATTTATATTCTAACATATATTTATATATTTTTTTGATTTGTTTTTTCTCCGGGCCTAATAATATTTTATCAATTAATCAATTAATCTTGTCTATTAATTCCCCATTCTTTCTTGTCTTTCACGTATCTTGCTTGTATCTGAAGGTAAGACCACCATTCCAAAGCAATCCCCTGTTGTCTCAACTCTTGCCTTTGCTTTAGATATCCTTCCTCTGACAGGATATCTTTGTATATGATAACCCTATCTTGCCTATAAAGGTTGGGGTATATAACTGCTTCTAATGGTGAGAACCAGCCTGGGAGTTTTGTATAGTGTTGGCATTTAACTATATTCCAGCTTTTTATTAGTTCTTGCCGGACTTTATGCCTCAGGAAATATTGATGGTTCCTACTTTTATCTATCCATAGGTGGGCATGCCAGCCCTGCTGGAGATCGTGCCCCTCTAATAGTAAACATCTTTTATTTTCCAATGTTATCCAATCCCTGATCCACGTCAGGGCCGCCGCTTGGTAGTATAACTCCCAATCCGGAAGCCTAATCCCCCTCTTTCTTTAGCATCCTGTAGAGACTTTTGCTTTATCCTCGCCTTCCTTCCTTGCCATACAAAATCTAAAGTTAACTTATTCAACTCTTTAAAGAATTTTTTATCTAATTGGATTGGAATATTTTGGAATAGAAAGATAATTTTGGGTGAAATATTCATTTTCACCGCTGAGATTCTTCCTAGAAATGAAAGATGTAGATTTCTCCAGCGGTCTAGGTCAACTTTTATACGTTTAACTAATTTTCCGTAGTTATCCTCTCTAATTGATGAGCAACGTGCTGACATAACAATGCCCAAATATTTTATTTTAGTAACTACTTGTATTCCTAATTTTTCCCCAAGAATTTCTTTTTGCGTGTTAGTCATATTTTTTGCTATGATCTTTGTTTTATTTCTATTTATTTTCAAGCCTGCCACCTCTCCATATTCCTCCAATAGTTCAAAAAGCTTCTGACCTGATTGCACAGGATCTTCCAAAATAAATACTAAATCATCAGCATATGCTTGGAGTTTATATTTTTCCTTTTTAATCTCAAGCCCTTTAATTTGCTCTTCTTGCCTTACAGTCCTAGCTAAAATCTCCAATGTATATATAAACAATAATGGCGAGAGAGGACACCCTTGTCTTGTACCTTTCTGAATATTGAATTTATTGGTGGCCTCACCGTTTATTATAATCTGGGCATTCTGTTTGGAATATATTGCAGCTATAACATTTAAAAAATTTTCTCCAACATCCATTAATTTCAGTTGTTGGATCAGAAATAGCCAATTAACATTATCAAATGCCTTCTGTGCGTCCAAAAATAAGAGTGCCATTTGGCAATCGCTATGTGATTCGTAGTATTCCAATATGTCTAAAATTGTCCTTATATTCCGCTTAGTCTGCCTATTTGGGAGGAAGCCATTTTGGTCACTATGTATGAAGTCAATTAAATAATTTTTAAATATCTCTGCCATTATTGATGCGAAGATCTTATAATCGACGTTTAGTAGGGAGATAGGCCTATAATTTTGTATCTGTGTTCTCTCTACATCTTCTTTTGGTATTAATACTATATTTGCCTCTAACCAGGATTTAGGTATTTTTGCCTCAGTTAAAACATCATTGAAAACTTCTAATAGGTGTTCATTAAGTACATTTTGGTGTTCTTTATATAATTCCGCTGGTATTCCATCTGGGCCGGCCGCTTTATTAATTTTTTGTTTACTTATAGCCGTAGTTATTTCAATCATACTTATTTCCTCATTTAACATTTTTTTTTTTTCCTCTGGTATCTTCGGTGTATCTGTCTTTTCCAAATAGTCTATTATCTTTTCTACACTTTGTCCCTCACTCCTCTTATATAAATTTTCATAATATCTTTGAGCAATTCCCCAAAATTTCCATTGCTAAGTGAGATAGTTGTCAAGTGAATTTTGCCCCCATTTTTACGACCTTTCTTGCTACAGCCATTAAGTGAATCACAGCAGTTAATAAGTTAGTTACCCGGCTGTTAAGTGAATCTGGCTACCCTGTTGATTTTGCTGGTCAGAAGGTCGCAAAAGGGGATCACGTGACCTTGGGACACTGCAACGGTCCTCAATATGAACCAGTTGCCAAGCATCTGAATTTTGACCAGACAATCATGGGGATGCTGCAAAGGTCGTAACTGTGGAAAATCGCTCATGAGTCGCTCATTGCAACTTTGAACGGTCACTAGATGTACTGCTGTAAGTCAGGGACTACCTCAGTGGTGGAATTCAGCCAGTTAGTACCACTTCGGAAGAACTGGTAGCTAATTTTTTGTTGCCCAGGCCCAGAATGGACTTCCGGAAGTGGCACCCACACAGAGAACCGGTTGTTCACCTATTTGAATCCCACCACTGGACTACCCTGTACTATATTTGTTTTCTATTTGCCACAGTCATTTCTATTTCATGGCCTTTGCGTTTTGTGATGCTGCTCCCGTTCTTTCTCTTCTCTTCTGCTGTCTCCAGGCACTGCCCTATCCACTCTCCAGAAATTTTCATCTTCCTCCTCATTATTATTAGTTCTTCCCAATGCCCTAATAAATCACTTCATCAAGACACTGGAGAATTAGGTCAGAGTCCCCAACCTTTTGGGCACCAGGGACTGGTTCCATGGAGAGTGGTTTTTCCGTGAGCAGAGGTCCGTGGTTTTGTGTGCTGCCTGCATCCCACTGATGGGGCTTTGTTTGTTTGTGTGGACCAGTTGCTGGCATGCCATGACCCGATACTGGGCCACGGACTGGGGATTGGGGACCCCTGAATTAGGTGGTAGCTTTAGGCGTCTAGTAGCTCCACTACTATCAAAGTAGGAGTCCCTACTCAAAAGATCACTGCCAATATTTTTCTTAGTATTTGTTCCCCCTCCCCTCAGGCAGCAATAATAGTCCTAGTCAACTACTGTCCACTTTCCAACCATCCCTTTTCAGAGAAGGCAATATGTAGAGTGATTGGGACTTCAACTGCAGAGGAAACGGCAAAAGCGTATTATTTAGATTCATTTTACTTGGGTTTCAAGGTAGGGTTGAATATGGAATTTGGTCATGCTTGTGGATTACTTGTGGCATATTCCCAGAATGGGAACTGTATTTCTTGATCTCTCTGTAGCTTTTGATCCATTCACCCCCATATATCTTTGGATTGGTTTCAGGAGTTGGGGGTGGGATGCCTACGTTGTTGTAACTTCTGCCTTCTGGAATTACCTCCATACAGAGAGATTTACATGGTTCCCAGCCTTATGTCATTCAGGAAACTATTGAGGACTTGATGGTTTTCCCAGACGCTTGGAGATGAGGGAATTGTGGAGTCCTCTTAGATCTTTTTCCTGTTTTATTCTGTTTTTTTTTCCTTTTGTACTATGTTCTTCTAGTCAGCTGTAATATGTTTCTCTCTGTGTGTGTCTCTCTCTCTGTGTGTATTCTTAGCTCTAAGCTGCCCAGATTCATTTGGGAATGAGACAGCCTATACATCAAACCAATCAGCTATTCAGCTAGCTAAATCTGCAAAGTTGCTAACTCTGCTCACCTGTAATTTGGTTCTTTTAAGTCTGCTTGACGGAATCTGTAGACCTTAACTCCAAAATTACACTCTGCACTAGAAAACAGAGGAGGGCAAGTTGGGAAGGTCTGGAAGGACAACAGCAACAACAAAACCTTTACCTTTCTACACTGTTCAGAAAATGCTTCCCTTTCTGCAGTGATTAAATAAACGGGGACCTCCTTGAGAGATAATAAAATTCTACACTGCATATCTAATTAAGAGCCACCACTGTCAAACATATACAGTAAATATCTATGTAGCCCATTCCAGAATCCTAGTGGGAAAAAAAAAATGACCCCAATTGTAAATTGTTCACCACACTCATTAACAAGTCATAAAGTTCACCATAGCATAAGAACTAATGTTTGCACATTGTTTGGGAGTTCTGAATGCAACTTTGGGTTGATTTACTCCCAAATTAATGACTCAGAAATGGCTAGTTCTCAAATGAAAGAACTAGTAGTGCATACTTTTCACATGCTGGAGAGTGATAAGCCTATTTCTGGAAGGAAAAAAAAAATGAAGTGCAAATTTACCTGTGAATTAGGAAACACGTAGACAATTATATTTTGGGGAACGTGGATGTGGGAGAATGCAACATTGACCCAAATGCATTAGCATTTTGTTTAAAACAGACATGTGGATACCATTGATGAAATATATATTTTTGTCAACAAAAAAAGAAATTTGAATATATATATTCAAATATATATATTCATATATATATATATATATGTGTGTGTGTATGTGTGTGTGTACTGTATATATGTGTACTGTATATATGTGTACTGTATATTACCTTATTTTAATCAAAAATATACTATTATGAATTAACAAAATAACAGAGTTGGGAGGGACCTTGGAGATCTTCTATTCCAACTCTATGCTCAAGCAAGAGACCCTATACTATTTCAGACAAATGGTTGTCCAAACTCTTCTTGAAACGCCCCAGTGATGGAGCACCCACAACTTCTGGAACCAAGCCCTTCTACTGATTAATTGTTCTAATTATTAGGGAATTACTTCTTAGTTCTAGGTTGCTTCTCTCCTTGATTAGTTTCCATCCATTGTTTCTTGTCTTGCTTTCTGGTGCTTTGGAGAACAGGTTGACTCCCTCTTCCTTGTGGCAGCCCCTCAAATATTAGAATATTGCTATCATGTCCCCCCTACTCCTTCTTTTCTGTAGACTAGACATATCCATTTCCTGCAATTGTTCTTCATATGTTTTAGCCTCCAGTCCCCTAGCCATTTTTGTTGTTCTTCTTTAAAATTGGAATCAGGAGAGAACCTAAAATTAAATTTGTTACATTTTAAAAGTTGTTAAGTACGTTGTCGGTACACTGAATTGTTTGGATTTTTTGTTGATTGTTTGTTTTTGTTAATTTGCTTTGTTTGCTTTTAACTTGGCAATTGTTTAACAAAGTTGCTTTCTCAGGTGCACTTTATAGCTTCCTATTTATCCCACTCAATTTGTCTTCTTTCATACATTGGGGGATACAACACAATTATTCTGGATGGATTTTGAAAATTACACTTTTTTCCCCCTGCTCTTCAGCAGTCATTAATGTACTTAACTTCCCCTGTTATAAATCAACATAAAGAATTAATGGATTTATGGAAAGTAAAACCAGAGAAACATCTGATTACTTGAGCCTCCAGAGAAAAATCAGATGAATTGTTTTCTTTTTGAGTAGCAGAATAATCTGTGAATACAAAGAAAGTTTTAAGTGTGTATGACAAAGAGGTGTGTCTCTCTCAGGATGTAGAATAAATGGCTTTTATAATAATCCTATAAAGTGCTTATATTTCAGAGAAGACCTCATGTCTATATAATTTTCAGCCTCTATATGCAGATACATCACCACTACTATTGCACTGAAAGATTTTGATACCTTATAGGGCATTTTGGTTGGCTGTCAAGGATTGTAACTGAAATTGAGAAAATGGAAGAAGTGGGATGCTGTTAACATCCAGGAATTTGGTATGTCTAGTCTAGTGAAAAGAAGAACAAAGGGTGACATGATAGCAGTGTTCCAGTATTTGAGGGGCTGCCACAAAGAAGAGGGGGTCAATTTATTCTCCAAAGCACCAGAAGGCAAAACAAGAAACAATGGTTGGATACTCACGAAGGAGAGAAGCACTTCCTAACAGTGAGAACAATTAACCATTGGAACAGCTTGCACCCAGAAGTCATTGGTGCCCCATCGCTGGAGGTTTTTAAGAAGAGACTGGACAACCAGTTGTCTGGAATGTTATTGAGTCTCCTGCTCAAGCAGGGGGTTGGACTAGAAGACCTCCAAGGTCTCTTCCAACTCTGTTATTCTATGTTCTATGTTCCTTCATTGGTTCAAAGTATGCCTTTTCCCATCTAAATGGTGGTGCAGTGGTTAGAATGCAGTACTGCAGGCTACTTCTGCTGATTGCCGACTGACAGCAGTTTGGCAGTTCGAATCTCACTGGCTCAAGGTTGACTCAGCCTTCCATCCTTCCAAGTCGGTAAAATGACGACCCCGATTGTTGGGGGCAAATTGGCTGACTCTGTAAACAGCTTAGAGAGGGCTGTAAAGCACTGTGAAGTGATATATAAGTCTGAGTGCTATTGCTAAATGAGTTGATGGAGAGCAATGGAAACTGGAATCAAATGATTCCCCCATTCATGGGAAAGAACAATAATCCTAGCATACCAGAATGATGCTATATCTCTGTGGGCATGCCTACCTATTGTGTCTGACTAAGTGTTAAGAACTAGAGCCAGGTGTGGGTGAGTTCTATGTCATGATGTGATTTGTATGGCTTGTCCAATCTATTCATGTTCTGGCAAGATGTGCTTCACAGACCTTGACCCAATGTCCATCACTGCATTTGGTCCTTAGTGCCAAGGAGTCTTCTTTGAGTTTCATGAGGAGATTGTCAACGCTGCTAACATTGGATGTTTTTGCATTGACAACAGATGGAAATGTAGCCATCTTTTTACCTTTCGCTTTTAGAGTTAGATGGTGCTGAGGGAAGGGATGTGAATGAGAGTCCAGCTAGACACAACAACGCTAAACGTAGTGTGAGAACCAAGGTTATTGAGCCCAGAGTTGATAAAGAATTGGCGGGCTGGAGAGCTGGAGAGGAAGCCCGCGCTTCAAGCTAATTGGGGAATGTGATTTATGACTATTAATTGGAGGAGGGAATTGTGCTTTGATACTATGTGCTCAGGGGAGGGGAATTCAGTTTTTGGCTTCGATTATGCAGTGCCGATATTATGCTACTCAAATAAAAGATTCTTTAAGGTAAACAATGCCTCGAAGTTCTTTTGAAGGATTTCATCTGTCGGAACCATGACAGAGAGATTCTAACCCAACTTTCCTCAACTTGGACCACTTCCTGGTGCATGGATTTCCATTCTCAAGACTTTCCAATTCAATTTGTCCATCGCTCCATAATTCTGGAGGACTGAAGACATTTGGAGACTGGGGGCATTTTTTTCAGGCTTTAAGGCAGCTCTAGAAGGAAACATAGCCTTTAGCCTCTTCCCCACCCCCAGCCGTTCCTGTCACAATCTGGATGCGAAAGGTTATTAAGGAAGGCACTGAGTGTGTTTTCCCCAAGGAATTCTAAATGCAACTTGATTTGTAATCTTGACAGTTATTAAACCATTCAGAAGATCAACAAATCAAATGCAACTTGTGATTAGTGGAGAACAGGACAGGAGAACAACACATTCTATCATGCTTCCGTTTTTATTTTGTTTTATTTTATGGCTCTTCTAAAGCAATTTAACTTACAGCATTAGAAGCAGCTTATGCAACTGCAACAAATCACGCCTGCTCATAAATTATTATTTCTATTAAATGAAGTAATACTGGAGGTAGGTGCACAAATTGGTGTTTGTTACACTTTATTATACATAATGTTACGTTTAATTCCCACAAGTGTTGAATTAAGTAGTTAGGAACTTGCTGCTCTCCAGTCAGTAAGCAAAGTATTAGTTGGAGCTGCACTTTAATAAGGTTAAGGGCCTCTGTGTTTTATCATTTCAAATTATTTTATTACACCGACTTCCTCCCTGCTCTGGCATCTTTGACTAAGATGCATGGTACTGTTGTCAGCCCCAGCATACTTGCTTTTCGGTTTATGATTTATGAGCTTACCAATTCATTATGCAATTTAAAAAAAAAAAAGAGTGCAGAAACTTTGCAAAACAATGTAAAAGGCCTAAAGGAATTTGGGTAGAATTTACAGAATCCTGACTTTCCAACGAGTGCCTTTCCAGAACTGTTTCCAATATGTTTGTGAAATAAAACCCTAACCCTTGAAGACGGACAGTTTTTCAGCCTCCTAGGAGTAGCAATTATAGAATTAGGCTTGGAATCCTTCTTCTTCTTCTTCTTCTTCTTCTTCTTCTTCTTCTTCTTCTTCTTCTTCTTCTTCTTCTTCTTCTTCTTCTTCTTCTTCTTCTTCTTCTTCTTCTTCTTCTTCTTCTTCTTCTTCTTCTTCTTCTTCTTCTTCTTCCTCTTCTTCTTCTTCTTCTTCTTCTTCTTCTTCTTCTTCTTCTTCTCCTTCTCCTTCTCCTCCTCCTCTCCTCCTCCTCCTCCTCCTCCTCCTCCTCCTCCTCCTCCTCCTCCTCCTTCTTTCTTCTTCTTCTTCTTCACTTCTTCTTCTTCTTCTTCTTCTTTCTTCTTCTTCTTCTTCTTCTTCTTCTTTCTTGCTTCTTCTTCTTCTTCTTCTTCTTCTTCTTCTTCTTCTCCTCCCTCTTCCTCTCTCCTTCTTCTTCTTCTTCTTCTTCTTCTTCTTCTTCTTCTTCTTCTTCTTCTTCTTTCTTCTTCTTCTTCTTCTTTCTTCTTCTCTTCTTCTTCTTCTTCTTCTTTCTTCTTTCTTCTTCTTCTCTTCTTCTCTTCTTCCTTCTCTTCTTCCTCTCTCCTCCTCCCCTCCTCCTCCTCCTCCTCCTCCTCCTCCCTCCCTCCTCCTCCTCCTCTCTCCTCCTCCTCCTCCTCCTCCTCCTCCTTCTTCTTCTTCTTCTTCTTCTTCTTTCTTCTTCTTCTTCTTCTTCTCTTCTTCTTCTCTTCTTCTTCTTCTTCTTCTTCTTCTTCTTCTTCTTCTTCTTCTTCTTCTTCTTCTTCTCTTCTTCTTCTTCTCCTTCCTTCTCTTCTTCTCCTCCTCCTCCTCCTCCTCCTCCTTCCTCCTCCTTCTCCTCATTTTTTTCCCTTTTTTGCTGGACACTGGTAGCAAATGCCAGAAAATGTAAAAAAAAAAAACCCCTACAAAAATTGCTCTCGTGTGACTGTAGGACATTGCAAATAGCTACAAAGATTAGCCAAAATGTGATCACGTGACTACATTGTATTGTGTGTTTGTGTGTGACAGAACTTCAGAATTTGTCAATAGAACATTTTGGGGGGCCCATTGCAACTACGAATTGTTCCTGAGCAGTGAGCCATTAAGCAAGGACTATCAATAGTGGTCAGGTGGCTTTTCAACAACAGTAGATGTGGTCATCTTAGTGTAGAAAATTTTATCCTTTTTGATTACATCTGATAGAGACTGGTTCAAATTAAATGCTGGCACCTTAGAAACAGATGATCAAACTAATTGTTAAATATCTATTATTCAATTTTTTAAAAAAAATACTTTGACTTTTTTTTTTAAAGTTACATGTAAAACCTTTTATAGAGAATTTACCAAATTCAGGGGTTCTAAATGGGATTAGGTTTCTGATAAGGAACATCTTTTAGAAGGTGTCTCAGACAATCTACAGGAGAAGAGAAAAAATATATTAATCTGTATCTATGATATTATTCCTAGAAAGAGCAAAACGTGATGCACGCGTTCTCCTTTCTCCCTATGTTTTCCCCTTGTTCTACTTAGCACAGCCTTAAGTATTCTGTTCTGATTTAAGAGGTCTGTTTCAGAATTTGCATCTACATTTTTAAGATTTCCCTGGGCTAGTCAATCTTCCCCATTTTATATGCAAAATTCTAGATTGTGAAAGGGGAATAAAATAAACTGGCACACAGCGGCTTATAGATGTGAATTTTATTCTATAACATGGTTTGGGAACCACGCTAAGAAATAAGAAAGCAAATATAATACAGCGTCTTTTATGCTTGGATTACTAACATAAATGCATCGGACTGTTTCTTACAATGTTAAATTCTAGTCTATGCCACTGGGCTTGTAAGAATCAGCAAGTTTTTTTTTTCCCTGTCTCAATATTGAACTGCATTTATGACATATGACTTCATGATAAAGGAACTGTGGAGCGACTTGCATTGTAAATCAATTGTGATCAAATTTAGTTTCCATTTTCTTCCCATTTGAGGGAAGATAAATCATTTTCTTAAATTGCCAAGAAGCTGTCCAGTGAATAACATTGGCATTATTTTTCCCCCCAAAAAAATTTAAAAGATGTTTTATAAATAGCGAGGGAAGGAGGAACATTATCTGAGTTCCTACAAGCCATCTTTAGATTCATAGGGTTTTGTGTAAGGGAAGCAAAGATGCAGTGACAACTGTTTGTTGTTTATGTTGTTCAAAGATTTAATACCTAGAAATTTGAAATATTGGCCTATCTAGGTTCTGCTTTGAACCTTACCTATCACTTTGAAAGCATCAATCTTCTTTTTAAAAAAAACCAACGAATTCTGTTTATGTTTCTCCCATAGCAGGTACATATTTCTGGGTGGATAAAGTTACCCCTGGTTGACCACAAACTTTGTTTTCCCTTGATCCTGTGGTAATGAAAAAGATGATGTCATTCTTTTTGTAACTCTGAAAATAGAATGGAGGTTTCTAAACCACGGACAGTGGAGTTTTCCAAAAGAGCAAGTTGTTCCCAAAAAATCATGTTTACCGAAAGGAATTCAATTTTGAACCTTTAAGTGAAATCCAATGCAATTGATTAGCTGACTAAGAAGCCCTGTGATGTTTGTTCCTTTCCGGGCTTTGATAGATAGGCTGTTTAGCTTATTTATTTATTTATTATTAAGAAAGAGCTCTTGGAATTTAGCTCATTGAGGAGCATTCATTCTTAACTCTATTTTTGGTTCTTCGGTAACCTTCAAGAAAGATGCTGAGAACAAATATATATGTGTGTAATTTTAAGTGAGGAGAGTCACGTCTGGTGCAGGGGTTAAGGTATCAGGCTACCTATGTGGTGACTGAGAGTCAACGCCAACTTGATGGCACATAATCAATAAATGGTTTAAGCAGGGGTGGAAATCTATCTGAAATAAAGTCCCATAGATCAGATGTGAGAGCTAGTTTGGTGCACAGGTTAGGTACCAAGCTAGAAACCAGGAGAGTGTGACTTCTAGCCCCATCTCAGGCACTCGTAGCCCTAGGAAGAAGGCAATGGCAAACCACCTTGCCAACAAAATTCTAGAGATGTGTCTAGGCAATCACCAGGACTTCACACTGAGTCAAAGGGTCTTGATAGGAACCTGGTATTCCTAAGACAAACTCAATAATAGCCAGGTTTCCACATTTTCTTTCATTTCATAATTGTTAAGAGTGAAAATTTGGCAGCTACGTGCCTCTTTGTTTTCATCTTGCCATTAGAGTAAGGGGGTGGTGGTGTTGCTTTCGACTGGGTTAGAGAAATGAAACCTCTCCAGTTCTACGGACATTTGCTGAGAGTTGACTGTCTGGAAACCTTTCAAGGACATTCTAGCAGGTGTGAAGAAGATAGCAGATGGTTCCCATAACAAAGAGAACTTGTTTACATGAGCTACGTGGACATCTGGAGGGAGCTTGGCTGGGAAAGGCATTGTTATATGCTACGGTCTGATGCCTTGGGATTTTAGAGTTAGTTTTCCTTTGCCTTTACCAGGCCGTGTATTCAATAAAACAGCAAGCTTTTCAGACATGAAAATAATCCTGGACTTTTATTTGGATACTTGAGCTGGAAGTTGACAATAATACTGTTTGCAGCTCAGAAACACATTAAAATTGTATAGTTAGGGAAAATATACATACTGGAGGAAAAAAAATACATATCAAAGGAAGTATCTCATGCTAAATAAGGAACTAGGAAAGGTATGAGAAAAGGGAACTATTAGGAGATAAGCTAATTTCCATCTAAGAAACTGATACGGGATTTGTTATATGGGATGAATTTACAATCAGTGTAGTTGTCGGCTGACTTGTCCCTTCTACATACTAACCTATTTTCAATTCGTAGTTTGCTAAGTCTCTGTCATAAAATAATTGAATATGTTTTCTGGGTTAACGGATTTTGTTACTGGGAACTTCTGATCACAAGTGTTACTGGTAGAGAAGATGTTATGTGGTAAGCTAATAATGTGGACCTTTAAGCAAGAGAAAGATAGAATACAGAATAACAGAGTTGGAAGGGATCTTGGAGGTCTTCTAGTCCACCCCCCCTGCCCAAGTAGGAGACCCTATATCATTCCTGACAAACAGATGTCCAATCTCTTCTTTAAAACTTCCAGTGATGGAGCACCCTCAACCTCTGGAGGAAAGTTGTTCCACTAATTATTATTTTTTTCTCACTGACAGGAAATTTCTCCTTAATTCTAGATTGTATCTCTCTTTGGTAAGACATTGCTATCCATGTCTTGCCCTCAGGTGCTTTGGAGAATAATTTCTCCCCCTCTTCTTTATAACTTTGAGCTATGTCTTTGAGTCTTTGAGATATGATTTTATGATTCTATATCCAAGGATCAAATGTCAAATACTTAAAAGCTTGGTCTTTTACCAAGCCCCATAAATGATGCCATCCATTGGTGTTTGTTTCCCATTTGTCAGTGATGGTAAACAAACAGAACTTCATCTCTGGTATAGACAATCATTTATTAATGACACAAAATGTTAGCATGTTCATGTTTCTCCAAAATTAAAGCAGTTGGTCAGGATATATTTATTACTAAGATTTTCCCAGGAGCTACTGAGAAGGTTGACTTACCTCTAAGTGCTTTGCCTGACAGTGACCTTGAAATACTTAAATAAAACAAGCTGCATCTTCATTTCCAGATGTTAGAACAAATGCATCCAATCACTCCAAACAACAAATGAGGCATCTGCTTAAACTACAACATGATGCGTGTGGGTATGTATGTGAGTGAGTTTTTTTGGAAAAAAAGAAGAACAGAACATAGCACAAAAAGAAGTTTGCATCAAAGGCAAGGAGAGAGAGAGAGAGAGAGAGAGAGAGAGAGAGAGAAAATTATATTACAATCATCTGGAAAAGAGCAATTATAAACATTTGCCATACATCATTACAGCAGTGAATTGAAGGTCAGGATTATTCACTGTATGAATCGGAGAATAAGATTATCTGAGATGCATGATTTGTCTATTTTACTTCTTAATAGTGACTGGAGGGCGCCAACTGATTCATATTTGCAAGGAAAATAATGATAAGAGCAATAGAGATCTGCCAGCAGAGAAATGGGTTGTTGTTTTGTAACAATAATAGATTAACCCTTGGCTTGATATAAATATCTTGAGATCTTAGGTTGGAATGTTACATCATTTGAAAATTAATCTTACCATTTTCAAGTGATTGCTTGGGTGGTTATTTGTTTATTTTCAGTGTCTGAAACCAAATAATGATTATTTCCCAATACATTCGTTCTGATTCTAAATATCCACCATATTATTGTTTTTTTGTTTTGTTTTGTTTTTTTGCTGTTGATGGATTTTATAGAGACAGATGTGCTGGCACTGTCTGGCTAAGAAACAGGAACTACTCTACTTATTAAATCTGGGGGAAACTTGGTCATCTGTGGAAAGTATTTCAAATTATGTTGTCTTATTTCAGACATTATTTTGAATATCAGCATGGAAAAAGGACTTATAGCTAGGGAATATTATAAGGAAACCTATCAAAAACTCAGAAACGTTAATGCTCTATCTGTCATGGTTCCGACAGATGAAACTCTTCAAAAAAACTTCGAGGCATTGTTTACCTTAAAGAATCTTTTATTCGAGAAACAAAGTATCGGCACTACATAATTGAAACCAAAAACTAAATTCCCCTCCCCTGGATACAAAGTAACAAAGTACAATTCTCTCCTCCAATAAACAGTCATAAATCACATTCCCCAATTAGCTTGAAGCGCGGGCTTTCTCCCCAGCTCTCCAGCCCGCCAAAACACTATCAGCTCTGGGCCCAATGTCCTTGGGTTCCCACGGCTGAGTTATTATTGTTATGACTAGCTGGACTCTCATCCACATTCCCCCTCCCAGCATCGACTAATTCTAAAAGCAATAGAGAAAATGGCTGCATTTCCATCTGTTGTCAAAGCAAGAACATCCGACGTTAGCAGCGTTGACACTATCACTGATTGTTAGATTAGGTTCAAAAACATTTTAGTCCCTGTGTTCTATGAGCAGACTTTGAAACAGTCTTGCTTGCCTTAACGTTGTTTTCCTACTGTATCATGTCCATGTTCCACCACCCAAAGCAAGGATTAACAATGGCCAGTAAACTTTCTGATCAGTTTTCCACTGGGATGGAGATGTGAACAGAAGTAGCACTTTTTCTGCTTCTCTTTTATCTTCGTTATTACTATTGTTTTGGATTCCAATCTGAGTAAAATTGTAAAGTTCTAAGTAGCAACTAGTGTTGGAGTGTTTGCTTCCAGTAGAAACTAGGGGGGGGAACCACATCTGGCAACCCTCTAGAGGGCTGTCAGTCAACTAAATAGGAAAATGGTAGATAAGTTGCTTGCTTTTAGCAGTCTGAAGGTTATTATTTTATTCACATTTGTTTGGGAGAAGTTCCCAGTGGATTTACTGTATTTTATTTCAGTGTGAAAAATTCTATATCTCCTAAACAACTTTTTGAATGCATACATGTTAGAATTAACCCTGTGCTTTCTCAGTCTCAAAATAGTAGAGGTTCATCCCCACAGAATTCAAAAGTCCAAATAAAACAAAACCTTGTAATGAAGAATGAAGCTTGAATGTATCTCTAATTATTTACTGTACTATGACTGCTGGCTAAGTATGCCTGGCCTACTATGTTTAAGGACAATTCCCTCGCCTTCTCTGTCTTCCATTATTAAGAAACTAGTGCCCTAAAGCAATTCACATACACCCTCTAAACTTTAGTTGGAAAACAATTGGCTAGCATTATGGTGCCTATGTAATTATGGGCATTATATTGTTTAAGAAAGAGTTTTAACAAGACAATCTCTTTCCCTGTAGTATAAAATGGAGAATGTTGAAAAAATATCTGACCTTGAAGTAAAATGCTTTTCTAAATGAACTCTACAACTCCAGATTTATCAATATGAAGAAAATCCAAGGAATTCATTGCGCAATATTTGTACATTCAATGAACTGATTATTATTCTGGGTTGAAAAACAACCAGCAAACTTTTCTATGCACACAAACGTTGATGCTGCCATAAAGAAGAGGGGATTCACGTATTCTCCAAAGCACTGAAGGCAGGACAAGAAGTAACGTGTAGAATATCATTAAAGAGAGATCCACCCTAGAACCAAGGAATAATTTCCTGTCAGTGAAAACATCAAGGGAACGGCTTACCTCTGGAAATTGTGGTGCTCCATCACTGGATGCTTTTAAGAAGAAACTGGACAGCCACTTGTGCAGAATAGTATAGTGTCTCCTGTTTGAGCAAGGGGTTGGACTAGAAAACCTCTAAGGTCCCTTCCAACCGTATTATTCCATCTACTATGAAGTGAATAATGTCCATCATTGTGAACCAAGCAAATCTGAACATCTGTCAGATATGGTGATCAGGAAGTATTCTCCTTATCTTAACCCCAGCTCCTGGGCTACCAATTAAATTCTCTTTAGAATTATGGATCAAGTTAATCCATGAAAGTTTGGACCATCCAATCAATATTGGTTACAATGGCAAGATGGGATCTTCATGTTTGAATGCTGATTTTCTTTTTTGAGTTAGAAGACTTTTTTTTATTTAAAAAAGAGAGAGAATCAATCTAAAACCTGTGGGCAAATCCTCAGAAAATATTTTCTGAAAAATGCAAAGAAATAGCCCAGCAGGGTGAGCTTCTAGTGGGAGACAGTTGCTCTGCTTCCTTTCTAAAAAAAATGAAATATCTTCACAGCCGAGGTGAGGAGGGAAAACCTGGATGGTGTGTCTCACTTTTTAATTTATTTCTTCTAGTACAATTCTTTCATTGTTCCACCGTAATGAAGTAATGATTCTGGTTGAACCTACTTCTGACTCACACGTTTTTGGGGAAGCCTTCTTTCCTTGGGGAAGCCACATCACTATGACGTGGTGCCTTTAGGGCAATCAGAAACTAATTGCCTTCCTGTTTAATTATCTCAAGTTAAACTTCCTTTGATGACAGCTCATGGTGGTTTATACAGATCATCTTATTAAACAGGAATCCACTTCCGTGCCCCAATAGGATAACTCTGCATGAGTCGCCATTGTAGTGTTGTGTCAATAGGTAATAGATAGCTTCTGTCTCTGCTGTCTCCCTTTTTCTGTTTGTTTATCCTTTATGCTACATCTGAAATACACTTTCAGACATCTGCCATCTGGAATTTCCAATATTTAGAGGAAGCAGTTTAAACTTTCCACCCACTCACCCATGAGTCACACTCAAGTCCCCCTGTATATGATCAGGTCCTCCATCATGTAAGTAATGCACTCTGTGTAAAAGCTGCTCAGTTTATTTATCACTAAGACTTGTAGTGTGCCTGTTGCTTCTCTTGAGACAGTGGAAATTCAGGCCTGGTGCACGGTCTGGATGCTGCTTAGACAGAGTCAAAAATTTATTGTTGGATCAATGAATGGGTCAGTTCAATATAGCAAAGTCAATAGCTGGTTTAGTTTTTGGTGACATGCTATGTAGCCCGGCTTTAGCCCTGGGCTACTGAAAGATTGGTCATGGACTGTATCAATAATATAGTCTGTGTCTCTAACTGTAGCTAATCAAAACAATTACTAAAGAAGTTTCTTATCAATTTAAAAACAAAAAAACCCTCTCCTAGATTTGGTGTTTCAGTATACTTTAACAGTTGCTTTGTCTGCCTAATTAAAGTTTTACTTGTCCTTTCTGTCCTCCATATTAAAAGGAAGCTATTTGTTCCCACAGCTGTCTGAAGACAGCAGGAAAATGTTACATTTCAGGCTTTGTGTTGAATCTGTTTCTTAAATACAGAAATATTTGAGCAATTTCGACCTTTCAACCTTGATGAAGTCAATGGGGTTAATAATGGCACTGGGAATCATTATTGGGAGATGTAGGGGAACACATAACCTGTGTTTTTTGAAACATGTGGATGGTCTTTTTTCCCCCTTTTGTATGTTGTAAAGAATTCTTCCTTTGGCACCCGAGAAGTGGAACAATCCATCAATGGATCAGCATTCACACTTAGCATGTTATTTGTTTTCCTTCCTTTGTACAATGCATTACCAAAAAAGCAGGGACTTGTGGTCACACTCACGGAACCTAGAAGAACAGAGTTGGAAGGGACCTTGGAGGTCTTCTAGTCCAACCCCCTGCTTGAGCAGGAGACCTTATACCTTTCCAGACAAGTGGCTCCCCAGTCTCTTTTTGAAAGCTTCCAGTGAGACTGGACAACCATTTATCTGAAATAGTATAGGACTAGAAGACCTCCAAGGTCTTTCAGACTCTTTCAAACTGAAGCGTTTGACTGGATTTAAGCATCACCACAAGTTTTGTTTGAGCTTGACTTTGCAAATGGTCCAAGCCAGCCCCCAAATGTAGTTTTTAGATTCAAATTCAAATTCTGAATTTGAATTTAAAACGTTGCAGCACTGTAAAGATTGAACTCTGTTTCTCTTTTGCTAAGATCTTGTGAGCTGTTTTCAAGAGCCAGACCTACCTTCTAAGCTTGTATCAAGTAAAAAAAGTCAACATTTTGAGAAGGTTGTTCAGAAAAAGGGTATGAACATTTTGCAATACCTTTATTTATTTCTGACAAGGTATGAAGAAAACACGGGAGAAAGTAGAATCCAAGCAACATCATTAAATTTTATTGCAACTGTAAATATAATTCAATAGTTCCCTCATTTTCTACCATATAAAAAATATGAGCATCATTACAGGTCATAATTGAGAGATAGAGGCTGCCTCACTTTCTAAGCATCCAAATGAGTAATTTGGCAGGCGGTTCTCCAATGTATCATTTTCACAATTAAAATGGAAATTAATTCAGTGCCCCATAAAGTTACAAAACATGGTATATCTTATTAACCAATCCCTTAATTGTAATCATTTTATGATTTCTAAGATTACTAAAGCATGAAATCTATTCTGAGCCATTTTGAATATGAGGAAAGAGAGAGAGAAAAAACTCACCCCATCTTTTCTTTTAACAAATGAATTTTCATAATGAATTGGGTGTAGTGAATTATTCAGATTATAATTTGACTTATTAAATACAATTATATCCACATTCATTCCTATTTTGAGCAATGCAGAAATATTTACATGACGCGGATTCATTAAACGGATTGGGGTTGGTGTCATTCTGAATTTTCACTCGGAAATCTTTTTATCGTCTCCTTTTGAAAAGGAAGGAATTATCAATAGTGAAGGCTTAGTTTTTAATGAATCTCTGATATAATCTTTCTAATGCCAGTCAATTTCAACCACTTTAGTCCTTATGGATTAAGATTGTTATCAATATCAGGTTACTAGCACTCTGATAATCTTGTTTGTTTTTAAGTATATATCGGGACCACACATTAAGTTCCAGTTAAGATAATTTGTTGATCATACCTATTCATAAGAATCTAGTCAAATAATGGCCAGCACTAAATTGGCGCTAGATAAGAATTAATGGAATTCAAGATGGATTGGGCAGAGATTGTTTGTGAGAATGTAATGACTCTAGGCTGATTACTTGTTTGACTCCATCCCAAGCTCTGCATGCTCTCCTCTTGCAATATCAGTAGAATTTTGTCCCAGTGTGGACAGATTATACCGAGTTAAACTCCCAGAATTACTGGAGGGCATGACCTTTTCTAAGAATTCCGGGAATTGAAGTCAATGTATCTGGTTATGTCAGCCCACCTGGGTAAACCTAACAAGAAGCATGACCAGGTGAGCTAATTCTACTGTATTATAAAAGGACATTAACATTAAACTTGTAAATCTGGAGGTACAAACTCTCCACTGCCGCTTTTAACAGCCTGAACAATTAGGGTGAGTCCTTTCTCCATTTCTTCCTTTAACCGTTAAGCCACTGGGGGCTCCTGTCTCTCTTCTCCGATTGCTTCCTAGGGCAGTGTCACTTCCCCATGTCGCCTGAGGTCATCCACACATTTCAATGCAGGTTAGGCAAAGCTGCCCTAGACTCGTTCCATAATTTGCTTTATTAATCACATTCCACTGTGATCAGCAAGCTATGTCCTTAAGTCTATCTGAGCTACTTGAAATGCTAGGCCAACTCTTTTTTTTTTTTACTGATTGACCCCTTCACCTCTTGCTCAGCTCCATATCATCTGCACAGGCCAACACTTTTTCCCATCCCACGCATCATTTCCGTTAGATCACCGAAATACAACATGAGCAAAAACGGTTATTCGTATGAGTGATTGTAGGTTTTTATTCCCACAGTGTTACAGAAACTGTGCCAGGCAGAGAAACATTTGTGCTATATCAGAGAACATAATTTAGATAAAGAGATGGGGGGGGGGAAGAGAACATTTCTAAGAAAGCTAAAAGCTGGAAAAAGTGCAATGTAAGGAAGAGTGTATTGTACAGAAGAAGGAAAGGAACAGAAAGGAAAGAGAAAAGGAAAGGAAGAAGAGAGAAAGGGAAGGGAAAAGAGAGAAAGGGGAAAGGGGAAAGGGGAAAGGGAAAGGAAAGGAAAGGAAAGGAAAGGAAAGGAAAGGAAAGGAAAGGAAAGGAAAGGAAAGGAAAAATAGGGAAGGGAAGGGAAGGGAAGGGAAGGGAAGGGAAGGGAAGGAAAGGAAAGGAAAGGAAAGGAAAGGAAAGGGGGAGGAAAGGAAAGGAAGATGAGAGGAAGGAAAAGGGAAAGAGAAATGGAAGGAAGGAAAAGGGAAAGAGAATTGAGATAGAAAATAGACACTTGTACTGTATATACAATGTAAATTGGAAGGAACTTTACCCTTAGGAAACATGGATAGAGAAACAGGGAGGGAAAGAGAGAGAGAGAAAGGGGGGAGGGAGGGAGGAAGAGAGAGAGAGAGAGAGAGAGAGAGAGAGAAACTGCTCCAGGCAGGAGAAAGAAAGAAAGAAAGAAAGAAAGATAGATAGATAGATAGATAGATAGATAGATAGATAGATAGATAGATAGATAGATAGATAGATAGATAGATAGATAGATAGATAGATAGATAGATAGATAGGCAGAGAGAGAGGGAGGGAGAGACAGAGAGAGAGAGACAGACACACAGAGAGAGGGAAGGAGGGAGAGGGAGAGGGAGGGAGGGAGGGAGGGAAGGAGAGAGAGAGAAAGAGGGAAGGAGGGAGGGAAGGAGAGAGACACAGAGAGAGAGAGGGAGGGAGGGAAGAAAGGAGAGAGGGAGGGAGGGAGGGAAGGAGAGAGGGGGGGCAGGGAGGGAGGGAGAGAGGGAGAGAGAGAGAGAGAGAGAGAGAGAGAGAGAGAAACTGCTCCAGGCAGGAGAAAGCTTTCTCCATTGCTGATGAGCTTTCTCTAGATAATTAAGTTAAGGAAAGTGACCTTATTACCGAGTGAAACAAAGCCAGCAGATTTTCTTTATGAAAGGCAGGTAGGATAGGAGAAGTAAGGCCTTAAACTACAGAGGAGGGAGAGAAAGAGAGGGGGAGAGACACACAGAGAGAGATTCAAAGCATTTCCCCCAATTTACATGGTTGGTTTCACAGAGGCTTGAGTCAGTGGGAACAACCAAAGTGATAAATGTGTGCTTTTTTTGGGGGGGGGGGAGCGGCCTCCCCTTTCTCCCCCTCTGCCTTTTGTTTCAGAGTGATTTAAGGACTCGGAGTGTTAAGCCCTTGCTGGATTTCTCCATTTCCCTCCATCCCCCCCCCCAGCAGATTATCTTTTATTTTTCTGAGTTAAAAAGTGTATCAGGGATCCCTTAGGCTTCAGGAATGTTACCTCTCTGTGATGAGAGCTAACAGGGCGTATCAGTTGTTCATGATTTCCTATTCTCCTGCAAATTAAGAGAAGCAGAAGAGCCACTGGTGTGTAAATCTTGTGCAATCAGCACTTTTCTTTCCCCAGACTTCAGTGCTGGGCATGTTTGGATAATTAATTATAGGAAGATGCACACACACACATCTCTCTCTCTCTCTCTCTCTCTCTCTCTCTCTCTTCTTTCCCCGCTTTGTTCTTGATCCCGAATTGCCGTTTAGCAGCCTGTCAATGCTGATCTAATGAATGTGTTACATCCACTTGGGACTGGTCCCTTTTTGCTTAAAGGGATCTTGATTTGGAGGAGTGGATTTTAATCTGTCTGTCCTTTTCTCTGCTTGCCAGGAGCAAGTGCATCTCCCTTCCCCCTTTCCATGGGACCTGCGCAGCTTTTTAAGGTTTTTCAAGTTGTGTTTCCCCCAGCAAATCACAGCATCACAGAGATTTGAAAGAGAGTTTTTTTTTTTTTTCTTCTTCTTCTTCTGCAGAGTTAATCTCTTTCGGCCTTGTTCCCTGGTAGTTGAGGTCTCTTGCTAGCTAATTTCACGCAAGGGATAGATATGATTAGCTCAGTGACTGCAATTGTGTCTTTGTGGTGGTGTGATTAATTTGTGGGAACTCATGAAACTTTCCGTTCTGGTTTAAGCTTCTCTGCTCTCATTAGGGCCTCTTGAGGTAGGGGTGGATTCTTTATGCCAAAAATAAAAGAAAGTATTTATTTTCTTTCTTTTTTTTTTAAGGGTAGGGAGGGGGAAGGACTCTGCCTCTTTCGGTGTTTGGCAACAAAGCATAAAAATATCAGCCAGTATGAAATTCTGGATTGTGAACGATGGAAAGCCGAGCTGTGATCTTCAACACAGAGACATAAAGAAAAGAAAACAAAATAGAGCAGATCCTTATCAAGCAAGGAAAACAAAGGACTCACAAAGCTTTGTGATCCACATAATTTGTGTTTCTCCTTTCCCAGTAAAGCTTTTAGGCACCCGCCCCCCAAAATATTTTTGAAGATTAAAAATCACTGCTGCAAAACATACAAACCAGGATCTTCATGCTCATATTTTATACATTAGAATTCAAAGTATATGCATTCTCTCTTTGGAAATGCAGGATTTATCATTTATTATCCACCTCATGGATGCCTCAGTTAGCCATTTTAAAGCTCTCTTTCTAATTGACTGAAATCCTGGCCCCTGGTACTGTTCCTTCAGTTTCTTTTACTGATCATGTACAGTAATATATTTGGTATCTGCTATGCATACAGCCAAGCGAAAAACAAAAACCAGCATTTCTGCTTAAACCATTCTTTATTGTTCGAAGCATTTTCACAATGTGTTCCACTTAAAAAAAAATAAAAATCCTTATTAATCCGTAAGCATTACCGCTCTGATTTGCAAAAGAAAACTGTTTCTGTCTTTAACTTGCTATTTTAACCAGCTCCTTTCCTAGCATGCTTTATTTTCTTTTCAAATATTTCCTTTTTAATCTGAATCCCCCCCCCCCCAAATCCAATGGGACTGAGGATGGTTACATTTACTTTTAAGAAATATATGAAATATATAATGTGGTTACACTTTTAAGAAATATATGATGTGATTACACTTATTTTTAAGAAATATAAGAAATATATGATGTGGCCGAAGGATATCTTCAAACTCTTTCTAATCTTAGAGAAATTTGGTGGACTTTTGGTGGCATTGGAGCATATCCAGAAGACTCCCCCCCCCCCCATTTTGGACTTTTTCTTGGAAGACCCAGGCAAACATGTCATCTGGCATCACCATGATGTTAGGGCTAGAAAATTCTGGAACATATTTTTACTCTGTATCAGAAACAGCAGCACCACTAACAAAGGAGGACTGCTAAAATCATAGAATTATAGGGCTGGAAGGGATCTTGGAGGTCTTCTAGTCCAACCCTCTGTTCAAAGCAGGAGACCTTATTCTATCCTGGACAGATTCAATCTTTTCTTGAAGACCTATGATAGAGCACTCACAACTTTGAGAGGCAAGCTGTTCCACAGATTAATCATTCTTAGTGTTACAATCATCTTCATACAGCTAGTATTCAACTTACATAAAATAGAGGCAAGGACTTCATAGTGCAGTGATGGCGAACCTTTTAGAGACTGAGTGCCCAAACTGCAACCCAAAACCCACTTATGCATCGTCGAGTGCCGGGTGGGTGTGGCCCATTGGGTGGGCATGGCTGCGGTGGTTGCCAAGAGAAGAGAATGCAGTTACGAAGCCCAAAGAGCTTTAAACTGATTAGATGGGTGGTGGGAAAAAAGAATAAAAAAGCTATTGGAAGATGGACAGTTTTAATTCTCTGTGTCCTTTGCTTGATTGCTCTTTCTCTTGTGGAGAAGATGGAAAAAAAAAGGGGGGGGAGGGCATGCAGATTTAAAAAGGCAGAGGGAACTCCCTGATGTGAATTGCTGATCTGCACTTGGAAGCTACGGCAAATCTGATTATTCCTCCACGCAAAACCCAAACACATTCTACAGTTTCCAAACGAAATGAATTAAAATGTTCATTCAACCAGTACTGTCAAGACATCATCAACATAATGTCCAAACGGCGGTGCATATTGAAAAGTATAGAGGCGCAGCTGAGCAACGAAAATGAGAATACTGAATATATTAATGAAATGTTAATTCATGGTGGATTTTATTAGTCCTTGTAAATCTCATATGGGTGTAGAAGTCATGAGATTTCTGGAACTCTTGTAAATTAGCTTCTCGTACTAATGAAACAGTTGTTTAGGTTGTCAAAGGGACTGGATTGTGAAGGATTTGGATGTGGAGACAATTACCGAACCAAATAATTCAACTATGTTGCAAAATTACTCTTTTAGCAATATTTACAGTGTATTTTCTCCTCTCTGGTTGTTCCCCCCTCTCTTAGGGGAAAAAAAACCCCTGAATTATGATGCTTGTTACAGATGAAACTACACTCACAACAGCCTTAGCCAACGACACATTCATTGTTTTAAAACAACATGAAAGTTGAGCTCAAAATAGTCTCATTTTGCCATGCACTTTCTAGCGGAGGATATTATTGTTATTTTGAGATATAAGGAGGACGGTTAAACAGCAGCAGAAATGAAAATTTCAAGGTTTTTTTTCTTGTGTTTTAGAGCTTGTCTTGTCTTCAGTGATATCTCACCTGACCTCTGTTTTATTGGTGGTAAAACAGATTATCAGGAAAAAAAGAACTAATAGAATGAAAATGTTCATAGGTGGGTTAAATAAAGACAAACATACATTGTCATACATTGGATAGCATTCCTTAATTCAGTGAGGAATGACTTTCACCCCACTCAAAGATGGCATATGCTAAGAAGTCTCTTTCGCATTGGATGGAATTATATCAATATCTCTTTTTCAAGCCGCTTTACTTAGAAGATAGTTGAAAGCTGAATTTTCAGCAGTGGTATGTACAGCCTAAGGAGGCTTTAGATATGGGTTTTTCCACCATAGATTTTCTTTTCTTTCTTTCTTTCTTTCTTTCTTTCTTTCTTTCTTTCTTTCTTTCTTTCTTTCTTTCTTTCTTTCTTTCTTTCTTTCTTTCTTTCTTTCTTTCTTTCTTTCTTTCTTTCTTTCTTTCTTTCTTTCTTTCTTTCTTTCTTCTTTTGTTTCTTTTGTCTCCTCCTCCGTTTGCTTTCTGTTGTTTATCAACCAAATAAGTTTATCTTGGGCACTTTTTTAGAGCCTTCTTATTTTCAGAGGAACTGAGATAGAACCAAATATGTCAGTAGCAACAACTACAATATATAAATGTTTTGGGGGAGGAAAGCTCTGCAGTTGGTGTGGAAAGAGTTAGTACATTCCAATGACTCTCTTGAGTAACTAATGTTTTTATTTATTTATTTCGACTGATTAAGTTACTTGGGTGAATAATGAAGCCTCTCAGATTAACAAACGTTGGTCCAGTTGCCATGATTTAACCTTTTTAGACAACAACAATAGCAAGCATGCCAAAATATGCCTTTAAACCTGATTCCAAGCATGTTGGCTTTCAAGGGTTCACTGTCTTTTATTCAACGGCAGTATCTCCCAATCTCGGCAACTTTTAGATCAGTGGGCTTCAACTCCAATAAAGTTTCTGGACCCTGAAAAAGTGTCCTAGCGATTGTTTGCATAAAGTAGATAAAAATAATGGATTAGTCTCAAGGCCAATATCCTAAGGCCCAGGAAGAAGGCAATGTCTGGAAAGACCAATAGCAACATTGGCTTCTGAGACCTGGGCATTCTCTAGTTAGACACGTCTCCTCTGGCTATACCCACCACCCACTTTGTGAGAATATCCATCATACGCTCTGAAACATTCCTAAAATATGCATGTACCAGCTCTAAAAGTCTGCTTTCATTAGGGCCCACGAGGAGCTGTTCGTTATGCCAGGCACACTTTCATTCAATTAGTAACAACTTGGATTCTCCGTCTCTAATTCAGGCATAGATTTTCCCTAGATATTTATGTCCCTTTCTTCTCTCTGTTCCATTAATTGGGACGGATCTATAAGAAAAAGGAAGATTGGTGTTTGTCTCTGAATTATATAGTTAAAATAATTAAACTCTTCAGCCCCGTGACTTTCAGCCATTTAGGAGGAAGTTAGCTCTTCCCCCGACACCCACAATAAGGACAAAAGGCTTTCTGCAAAATAGTCTAGTTGTTTCCTTATTTACACAATGGCAGCTTTTTTTATTATTTTTATTTTTATTGTGGTGTCTACGATCCTGCCTACAGTCTTACACATTTCTGCTAGGAGTGAGCCAGCTCAGTAGACCTCCTGGGGTGATTCACTGTAGCTTTAGGAGGAGGAGTTGGTGGTGATATGTGTCTGATCAGGAGCTGAAACACACTAGGGTTTTCTTCTTCATTAGTACATAAAGAGAGGACTTCTACTTTCTTCATGTTTCTTTTAATAAAATAAATATAGTTAGACTGATCCAGTTTCAGCTATGACAGTGATGGAGAACTTTTTAGAGACCGAATGCCCAAACTGCAACCCAAAACCCACTTATTTATCGCCGGGTGCCAGGTGGGCATGGCCCACTGGGTGGGCATGGCTGTGGTGGTCATGGCAGACTGGGTGGGTGTGGCTGTGGTGGTCATGGCAGACTGGGTGGGTGTGGCCAAGGTGGGTGTGGTCACCTCCATGTTGCTCATGGGGAGGGATGCTTGTGGGGGCCGGGCAGGGTTGGGGGAGATCCAGGGGGTCTCTGGCAGGTGGGGCGGTGGGCAGGAGGCTCGTCCTGCGGGATGAGGCGAGGCGAGGCGAAGCAGGATGGGGGTGCCATTGTCTCAGGGCAAGGCGAGGCAGGGGCCGGGGCAGCTGCTGCCTGACACCATCGGCCCCTGCACACAGAGGCCAGTGAGCGCATGGGGGCTGACAGTGTCTGTCAGCAGCCACAGCCTGCCGGCCCCTCAACCGGCGCATTCTGGGGCTCCGCAGCCCACCGCCAGCAGTTCAGAGAAGCCGTCTCTGAGCTGGATGGCTGGCCGACAGCTGAGGAGGCGATGCAGTGGGTCATGCCCGGGAAAAGGAGAGCATGCGAGGCCAGGAGGGATGGGATGGGAGGGAGGAAAACCAGCTGTGCCGGGATGCCTCTGGCCATGTGGGATCTCAGGCGGCTGGTTGAAGAGGGATGGTTTCCATCTCCAGGGCATGGTGCACATGCCCACAGAGAGGGCTCTGAGTGGCGCCTCTGGCACACGTGCCATAGGTTCGCCACCACTGAGCTATGATGTAATATCCAGGAGACCATTGCAAGATTTATTACTTTAACTGCTTAGCTCAAGGTGGTTTGAAGTTGACTTTGGTACATATTTGTTTCAAGAAAAGGAATAAGTTCTTCAAGAAAAGATTGGACAGCCATTTGTCTGGGATGCAATAAGTTCTCCTGCCTCGGGCAGAGGTTGGACTAGAAAACCTTCAAGGTCCCTTCCAGCCCTATGATTCTATGATTCATGAGCCTCAGTGTCATGAAGAAGAAGGCCAGAGGAGAATAAGGATTAGGAGACTGTACAGGAAATGTCTTCTTGGAAACAGTCAGAAGAAGGAAACTTCCAGCTTTTTCTGGAACATGACAAACTCAATGGGGAGACCTGAGAACATTAACTAACCCCAAATAGTGGAACAAAATACTAGGCAGCTTCTGCTTGTCTTGATACACAGACAATCTGGAATCCCCAAGGCCATAAGACTGGATGTATGTCTATTGACTCTCACCTCTGCCTGTGAATCCAGCTTAAGAAAAACAAAGAACTGAACTTAAAAGAAAAAAAGTTGGAATGAAAAAAGAATAAGAAAAACATCTGCTGGAAGTCCATTCTTTGCTCCTTGAAGATTTTATTTTCAAATTCCTTGACATTTGGGTTGTTCTTAGGGCTAGCATTACTGATTTACATCTTTACTGCTGTTTTATCTCACTATGTTCATGACATTGAACATTGGACAATGTCTGGGCTAATATTTGCCCTTTTTACATTTGATCATGCAGATTTAGTGGCAATTGTGTACAGATGGTTCATGTCTGATAGTATAAAAACTTTCAGTTCTTTCAGTCAATGGTAATTCCTGGTCATACATGGACATGGATATACGGGTTCCTTTGTAACTTTTTCAAAAGGGGTTTGCCAATAACTTCTTCGGGGATGCATTTTGCCTTCCCAATCTAAGGCTAGGAGAAGGTGTCGAAGTTATCCAGCTATCTTTTCTGCATAAAGGAGACTAGAACTCTATTCCAGCACCTTAAACCAATGTTTGTATGTGTGCCTTTGAATCAGTTTTTGAGTCCTAGTGACTGCCTGGACAAGTCCCTGCAGTTTTTTTAGCCAGGTTTTCCAGAAGTGGTTTGCCATTGCCTCCTTTCTTCACAGGGCTGAGAGAAAGTGGCTGGCTCAAAGTCACCCATCTGGCTTTATGCCCATGACAGCACTCACAATTTCCCTGTTTCTTCCCTTCTATAGCAAACAACAGTGTAATAATACACAATAGAAAGTGGTTTGCAATGTCATTCCCCCCTTCCATTTGAGATTTTATATAAAGGGACTTAATAATTAACGTGGCCAATTAGATAAACTCATTTTATTTTCAAGCAATTACTGCAGTAGTCAGAAGGTTCTTGGCCAATAGAAAAGTTCCACAGAAAAAACATGGTAGATCTTTGGTAATCTGCTGTCCATGCAAGAACTAAGTTCAGTACCATGGACAGCACCATGGCAGAACCTTAAAGTGCAAATCCAACTGTCATTCAGTAACGGTGTTAGATTTTTACTGAGTAAAGTCTCTTCAAGAAGCTTAGTCTTATTAATAACTTGAAACTGATGGTTCTCCTAAACTGGACATCAGCCAGAGAAACTGGCTCTGAGAATTGTTCCTTCTGTAATCATAAAACATCCTCCAAATTCATAGATTTATGCCTAGTGAAGGTGTTTCAAATGGTTGATATAGAAATCAGTGCTTCCAAGACTAGAGAGGACCACTATAGAATAGAATAGAATAACAGCATTGGAAGGGACCTTGGAGGTCATCTAGTCCAATCCCCTGCTAGGCAAAAAAAAAACCTATACCATTTCAGACAAATGGTTGTCCAATCTCTCTTTAAAAACTTCCAGTGTTGGAGCATTCACAACTTCTGGAGGCAGGTTGTTCCACTGGTTAATTGTTCTAAGTATCAGGAAATTTCTCCTTAATTCCAGGTTGCTTCTCTCCTTGATCAGTTTCCATCCATTGCTTCTTGTCCTGCCTTCAGGTGCTTTGGAGAATAGGTTGACTCCCTCTTCTTTGTGGAACTCTGAGATATAGGAAGACTGCTATCGTGTCACCCCTCATCCTTCTTTTCATCAAACTAGACACGCCCAATTCCAGCAACCGTTCTTTATAACGGTTATTATGTAAATGTATCTTAGACATCCAAACCACAAAGTATCTGTTAACTCAGAAAGAGAGCCATTTTGGTCTAGTAGTTAAAGGCACTGGGCTAGAAAGTGGTAGAATGTGAGGTCTAGTCCTGCCTTAGCTATGAAAGCCAGCTGGGTGACCGTGTAACAGTCACTCTTTCTCAGAGCAATCTATCTCATAGGGACATTGTTGTGTGGAAAATGGGAGGAGGAAGGTATGTGTCAACGCTGCTAACATTGGATGTTCTTGCTCTGACAAAATATGCAGAGCTGTGTGGTATTTTTAGAGTTAACTTAAATGATGCTGGGAGGGGAGGAGAAAGAATGTGTGTGGGGGATTAGTGAGATAAAGAATTGGCGGCTGCAAAACGGAAGAGAACCTTTGGCCTTCAAACTGATTGGAGAATGTGATTTATGACTGTAAATAAGAGGAGGGAATAGACTGGGATATTATGTGCCAAGGGGAGGGGAATTTAGATCTTGGCATCCATCCATGCCGTGCCGACACATTGTTACATGAATAAAGACTTTTTAGGATTAAACAATGCCTGGAAGTTCTTTGAAGTGTTTCATTAGTCGGAACCTTGACACTAACATTGAATGTTCTTGCTTTGACAACACATGGAGATGCAGCCTTTTTCTTTCTTATGCTTTACTCTTAGAATTAGATGGCACTGGGGGAGGGGGAGGAATGTGATGGGAGTTAGTTAGACATAACAATATTGTAATAGTGTGTGAATTCAGGGCGTTTGTAATAAGAGATGATAAGGCATGGCAGGAGGAAGAACTGGGCGGAAAGCCAGCATTCCAAACTAATTGGAGAATGTAATTTATGACTGTTAGTTGTAGGAGGGAATTGTGCTTTGATACTATGTGCTGAGGGGAGGAGAAGTCAGATTTTGGCTTGGACTATGTAAGTGCCGACCTGTTGCTGCTCGAATAAAGATTCTTTAAGGTAAACAATGCCTCGGAGTTCTTGGAAGAGTTTCATATGTCGGAACCATAACAGTATGTTGGCTATGTTCTCCGCCTTGAGTTATTTGTAACAACTATATATATTTGTAACAACTATAAACTACAATAAAGGCAGTGAGCAGAACTAAATCATCACTCTCCCGCAATCTCAACAATATAGTCATTTTGTTTTGTTTCTCAAGTCTGATCTTCAAATCCCAGATTCTTTGGTGATCTCTCATGCAAAAACCTCACCTGAAAAACCCATCTGTCTTTGTTCTTTCTATGTTCCCATGGCACTGCTATCCTGATAATCTCTGGTTCAGAATCTCTAGGAATCAGGGGGAACATCACCTCATTATTCATGCGTTGTTTTGGGGTAGAGAACGGTGTCATGCCGCATTCTTCAGAAAGAATGGCAACATTTTGAATTGCCCCTGCTGCGTTTCTTGGCGTCTCTGTCTTTATCTGCTGGGTTCCACTCTGCTAAACGTTTAAAGGTTTGCACCTCATTAACTCCGAGACCATACTTATTTCCTAACTTGTAACTACCTGCAACATTTTCTCTGAAACAGGGAAAGCTATTCAGCTTTCAGGAACTTTGGGCTGTGAAAAGCGGAGTGCATGTGGTGGGTAATTGATTTCTGTGACGGCTTAATTAATTCTGGGGTATACAAGTATTGATTTTTTTTTCCCCGCCTGCTTTTTTTTTCTTCTTCTTCACCTTCTTTGCCCACCCTGATATTTGCAGCAATGCATTAAATGTGTTTAAAGTCTTCATGGGGAAGGAATGGGAGTTCTCTTTATTATTTTCTTTGTTTTTAAAGAAGTCTCTAAAAATTGGAGATGAGTTGTTTGCTCTTTTCCATTGTTTTCCCTTGTGGAAATGAATGAGGCTAAATAGCAAATGATGATAAAGAAGACAAATACATTATTATTCATTTGTTTATCAGCGTATTAAGAAATTTAAATCGAGACACACTGATGCTGCCTTCTTATTCACAATTGTTTCTGACTAAGGGTGGCTGATCTGAATGTGAATTTAGCATACATAGGCTTCCAATGTCTCATTTAATTTATCAGTTGAAAACACACAGAAAATTTCTCTCAGCTTCTCTTTAGTAGGGAAAACATTTGAAGCTGTGTTTAACTATTTTTGTTTTCTGCTATAAATAAATAAATAAATGGTGCCGTTACAGTAGTGGCCAAAATTGTGGAAAGCTTTTGGGAAAAGTGTATTTTTGAGGTTTGATGGCTAATAACACCACTTTTTTGGGGGGAGTAGTATCATAAAATTATATATCAATGGAAAGATAATTTAATCAAGAATGTAATGCAACAAAGTTTGTCCAATTATCTGTTCTGTATTCTATGAAAAGTTATAGCCAAATAACCAGAAAAAGGAAACACAACTTGCTTAGGTTGATCTCAGGTAGCTTTCCTTCATCTGATTGTAGCCAATGAGCGTGAGTGTTTAGAGAGCCAATCAGGTGTCATCTTGTTTTGGCCATGAGCCAATCAGATCACAGTAGGATTCAGTTATTGATGTCATGCTGAGAGGAGGACATTTGTCAGTGTGTATTGTGATCGCTATCCAGTTGGTTGGGGTTTTTTGTGTTCTTTCATTTAGTGAGCTTTCAAAATGTAATAAAGTTAAAGTAATGGTGCAAAGAGTTGACTGGCCGCCCAGAAAACGATGTAAAATAGCATTATTAAGTGAACAAGGCTACAGTTATAAAGAAATTAGAAAAAAAATGGTGGAAACTTAACCAAAGGTGGCATTTCTACTGTACACTTTTCCCAAAAGGTTTCCACAATTTTGGCCACTACTGTACTTATATGGCTTGGGCCTCTGTATAAAGACAAAAAAGAGAGAGAGAGAGAAAGAGAGATTGTGAGAAATACAGAGTGATTAACAATTGGAAAGTGCCAGTCTTTAAAATGTAGAATGACATTGCTCCAAAGTCCATTGGAGTTGGGCAGCTAAAATGAATGAATGAATGAATGAATGAATGAATGAATGAATGAATAAATAAGAGCAGCTAGGAAATTCATACCATGACACAACATAGGGCAAACAGCACCATTTCCAGAGCCAGCAATTGTGGATTTTTCACCTGGCTGCTAGAAGAAGGGAAGGGAAGAGAGGGAAGGAAGGAGAGGGAGAAGAGAAGGGGAGTGGGTGATAGAAGAAGGGAAGGAAAGGAAAGAGAGGGAAGGAGGGAAGTGGGGAGAGGAGAGGCTATCCCAGAAAAGAAAAGAATGAATTTCAAATATTTAAACAATTATATATGCACTCAGTGCTATTGGGTTAATTACGCCAGGTTTCCCAATAAATGGATTACAGTGTTAATAACCTTAAAAGGCCACTAGGAATCAATTATTCTAGTGATTCATCTTTAGTCAAAAAATAAAAGGGTTTTTTTTAAATTACCAGAACTCTGATATTGTAAAAGAGAGAAAATGTTGAACTTTTGTTTTAATTATTAAAGAATAATTCATCAGACACAGAATATAGTTTTACAGGGCATTCCATCTTGTGGCATGTTTGTTCACCTCTTGATGAAATTGTAACTTATCTTCGTTTCTAGGGGTTCACTTCAGAATAGTTGGGTCTTCTACAAAACCTTTATACCACCAAGAAAGTTACACCTCTAAAATATGAGGGGGGAAAAATACAAAAAGTCCTAATCACTCTAGAGCACCCTGCTCATCAATTTCATATGCTTTAAAGGGTAGAAATAAATTATTTTGAAACAAATCCTTGTAGCTTGTCACCAAAAAGAAAATTTAATCATCCTCATGACAAATTTAAATGCACCATTATAACTAGGAACTAGGAATGTTAAAACTCCCACGCCCTCATCACACCTGAGAGACTAAAACATTATTTGTTTTAAAAGTCTGGAAATGGAAGTTAGACAATTTGAAACCATATTTAAATGTTGGCTTAAAAGTAACTTATTCACATCCTTATATCACAAAGAAACCAAGCTTTGTAATTCTCCTTCAAAAATAAGCAGCAGAATATACAGCATGAAATAATATAGCCAAAGAGTCAAAGTTGAAGATATTGTGTCAGTTTATCAGCACAATTTCTATGTCATCCATTAGCAATCCAGGATTTTATTCCATAATGACATTTTTTTTGTCATGTATCTTTCTGATGGAATTATCTTGCTATTTTCTCTTCCTTCTTCTCTTTCTCAAATTAATTTGCCCTCCCATCTCCCCCAAACAAGCAAACAAACAAACAAAAACCAATAATTTTGAACAGTTTTTTTTTTTACAAAATAACTATTTATTTGGCTACAGTTTTCTGAATTTGTAGCAATTATATTCAGAATCCTTAAGAAGGTATTGAGTTGCCCATTCTCGTCCTACATCGTAGGATGGCACTGAACAGTATGATTATGTTCACACATGGTGGTAGATCATGCGTTTTTTTAAAAAACATTGTTTGTCAGCTAAGCCACAGATAGCTAAGTTCACAATTTGCTAAATCCGAAGAAAAACAAGCCAGCCCTTGTGTTCGCACAATGTGGGAAGTCAATCTGTGTCTTTCTGTAAGGATTTTTAATTATATCATAGAAACACACTAAAGAGAAATAATAATAATAATAATAATAATAATAATAATAATAATAATAATATAATAATAATAAATAATAATATAATAATAATAATAATAATAATATAATAATAATAATATAAATAAAATAATAATATATATAATAAATAATAATAATAAAGTTGAAGGGACTTGGAGTCATCGAGTCCAACCCCCTGCTCAGGCAGGAAACCCTACACCATTTCGAACAAATGGCTGTCCAGTCTCTTCTTAAAAACTTCCAGTGTTGGAGCATTCACCGCTTCTGGAGGCAGGTTGTTCCATTGGTTAATTGTTCTAACTGTCAGGAAGTTTCTCCTTAGTTCCAGGTTGCTTCTCTCCTTGATTAGTTTCCATCCGTTGCTTCTTGTCCTGCCCTCAGGCGCCTTGGAGAATAGCTTGACTCCCTCTTCTTTGGGGCAACCCCTGAGATATTGGAACACGGCTATCATGTCCCCCCTCGTCCTTCTCTTCATTAAACTAGACATACCCAATTCCCGCAACCGTCCTTCATATGTTTTAGCCTCCAGTCCCCTAATCATCTTTGTTGCCCTTCTCTGCACTCTTTCTAGAGTCTCAACATCTTTTTTATATCGTGGTGACCAAAACTGGATGCAGTATTCCAAGTGTGGCCTTACCAAGGTGTTATAAGGTGGTATTAACACTTAACTTGATCTTGATTCTATCCCTCTGTTAATGCAGCCTAGCACTGTGTTGGCTTTTTTGGCAGCTGCAGCACACGGCTGGCTCATGTTTAAGTGATTGTCCACTAGGACTCCGAGGTCCCTCTCACAGTTGCTACTATTGAGCAAGGTACCCCCTATACTATACCTGTACATTATCAGTACAGGTATAGTATATATAATATCAGTAGAAGAGAATATATGTAGCTCAGTGTTAAATTGTTGAATTGTCTCTTGATTGTTTTCTTACAGATACTTCAATACTAGGCTAGAAAACATCAACACTGCAAAGGAGAGTGAGGTTCCCTAACTATTTATACATTAGTTGCTTACTCTGCCAGTCTTGGTAGGTGTGTGATTTTCTCCTTGATAGTTCCTTCATTAGAGAGTTGTGTGTCTTCCCTAGTTGTGTATCTGGTGTTGTTTCCTGCTTATCACTGCATTGGCTGCTGGAGGGGTTATGCTTTAGGATGTTTGGTTCCTTCCTAGGCCTTTGACTGCCTATTTTAAATGGTGTCTGGCTTGATAGTCTCTTGGTCCTGGTTTTTTTGTATAGTTTACAATTTTAATTTGCATACTTTTAATATCTTAATTGCTTTTTAAAAATCATTTTATGATCTGTAAGCCACCCAGAGTTGCCTTACAGGGAAGATGGGCAGCATATTAAATAATAATAATAACAATAACAACAATAACAACAATAACAACAATAACAACAATAACAACAATAACAACAATAACAACAATAACAACAACAACAACAACAACAACAACAACAATAATAATAATAATAATAATAATAATAATAATAATAATAATAATAATAATAATAATAATAATAATAATAATAATAATAATAATAATAATAATAATAATAATAATAATGAAAGTCATAGAAAATGATAAAGTTAAACTGCTCTGGGACTTCAGAATTCAAACAGACAAGCACCTGCAACATAACACCCCGGACTTAACAATTGTCGATAAGAAAGACAAAAAAGTCTGGATAGTGGACGTGGCAGTGCCTGGAGACAGCAGAATAGACGAGAAAGAACTGGAGAAGATAACAAAATACAAAGACCTACAAATAGAAATAGAAAGACTGTGGCAAAGGCAAGCAAGGGTAGTACCAATAGTAATAGGCGCCTTGGGTGCAATCCCAAAACAACTGGAGCACCACTTGAACACCATTGGCATTGACAAATTCGCCATTAGTCAATTGCAAAAGGCGGCCTTACTAGGAACTGCTTCCATCCTGCGACGATATCTGTAATACCATCAAACATCCACATCTGCCTATCCCAGGTCCTTGGTAAGGATAGGTAGACAAAAATGCCAAATCCAGTCTGAACATCTGGCTGACTGTGCGATGATCTATAATAATAATAATAATGAACCATCCGCAAGAAAACAACCATCCTCAGAAAGTACTGAGAACCCAACGCGTATATTTTATTTATTTCTTAGATTTTTATCCTATCTTAATAATTTACCAACTGTTCCGTGGTCCCTTACTCCATCCTGCAAACCCCTTCCTTTTGTCTGCTATTAGATTGTCTAAAACACCTTGAGCTGTATTGCAACTGCTTTCATTCAGATTGTTTTCCCTCTTCTTTTGGGTCACAAGGTGGAAAAAAAGTGGGGCACGATTTAAACCTCTCCTAGTTAGATGTGCAATTCTTTCTTCCCCAGATATGGTTTTCAGTTGGGAAAGGAGATGGAAATACATCTCTTGGTATTCTTATATTATTAACAGAGCAGGCTTCAAGGAAGCATTATTAATGATGTAATTAATATAGAAAGATGCAATATACATCAAACAGGTCATTACTGTAGAGGTCTGGATGTTGCAATTTGTATTAAAGATTCATTTTTAAGCCAACAGACAAAATGATGTTCAGATTGGAAATCCACTTTTGAGAAGTATGAAATATGTCTGTTTCTCTGTCTCCCTCCTTACCCCATTTTCATACACACACACATACACACACACACACACAACATCCTTCTCTAGTCTTATTCATAACTGTCCACCCTCCCAAATATTTGATTTCTTCGTGGTCTACTGCTCTCTGAATGGATTATTTCTCCAAAGAATCTGAAGGTAGGATAGGAACCAATGTGTGGAAGCTCCTTAGAAGGAGATTCAACCTGGAACTAAGCAGGAATTTCCTGGCAGTGAGAACAATCAATCAGTGGAACAACTTGCCTTCAGTAGACATGAGTGCTCCATCAGTGGAGGGTTTTGTTATTGTTTTTTTTTTTAAAAAGACTGGACAACCATTTGTCCAAGATGGTATAATTTCTCCTGCCTTGAGCAGGAGGTTGGACTAGAAGATCTCCAGGGTCCCTTTCAGTCCTATGATTCTATGATTGTTTAGATGCCCATCTTCCCTTTATTCTGATTCCATTTGATATTAAAGATCTTGAACTTTTGACTCGACCAGGCTACAACCAAAAGTTCTTCATTGATCCTGTTTTGTTTTGTTTTGTTTTTTAAAAAAAGGTTTAAAGCCAGAAGCTGAAATTTCTGCCAAGCCGAGAGGATCCTCTAGTCTGTGTAATGAACATTTGCTTTAGTGGCAGAAAAAAAACTGGGACATTTTCAGAGGAGCTAATTAATTATGAAGTTGCTACTGATAGGATTAATTGAGAGTATGAGAAAGAGGTTTCTGTTAACTTTTCAATGCTGGTTTAATGAGGTCATAGGAGGACAGTGGAACTTTTTTTTCCCCTGCCTGAGTGGTAAGCTAATCAGTCAAGAATATTTGCTCATCGATGTTTTGATTTAATAACTACCTTTGAAAACTCAAACATGTATTTTTAAGATGAACATTGGCAAATGGTCTTAGCCACCTGATGCCAGCAACCTTAGGAGAAGGAGAGGTAGAGCCTGGGGGAAGAGTCAAGAAAGGAATCAGCCTGGAGTCCTTACGTTTGCCAGGACCCACTTCAAAACCTCGTCCCAAGGAAGCAGGACTCTTGGAACAGTTTCATTCCCAAAGGAACTTTTATTAGGAGAAGCTGATAGCAGGCATAGAAGGCAGGATCTGAGGGTTTCCCGCTCAGATCAATAGGTTAAAAGTGTCCCAAGCAAACTCCACCCCAATAGTCCGTCTGGTCAGTTTGAATGGGCCAATCCCCAGGTGTTAAGTCCACTGTGGGAATGGAGCTGATAACGGAGTCCGTTCCCATGCTTGTGAAGATGTTTCCCATGTTTGTGAAGATGTTGTTAGGTCTTCGTACCTTCCCTTCCGCAGCGAGAGATAAGCCAGATGGCCGGAGGCACATTCCTTTCTCACCCCAGGTTGACATCAAGGGAGAGACAGTTCAAAGAGTAAGCATGAAGAAAACAGTGGAAGGGATACATTGTAGCAAAGCAGAAAAATATGCCAGAGGGCCTTCCCCCCTCCCCCTCAGGAGAATGGCAGAACCCACAGAAAGAAATGGATAGAATTGGAATAGAGCCCCCCCCCCAGGAAAAGAATGAGTTCTCCACAAACAGTCCAAATTCTGATCCTCTCAAATTCTCTTGACTCTTATCTAGCGCAATAAATCACTTGAACTGGAATGTAATGCATGATCCAGATTCTTCACACTGTAGGAGATGAGCCTAAGAGGGAAGGATCAAACACATCATCAATTCGGAGTCATTGCACCCCTGTAAGAGACTGAAGCCCAGTCTTCCTTGAAGCCCATTGACTCTTATCGGGCACTAATTGATTAATTGTTCTCACTATCTGGAAATTCCTCCTTATATGAGGCATGGTGGTGCGGTGGTTAGAATGCAGCACTGCAGGCTAATTCTGCTGACTGCCGGCCGCCAGCAGTTCAGCAGTTCAAATCTCACTCAAGGTTGACTCAGCCTTCCATCCTTCCGAGGTCGGTAAAACAAGGACCCAGATTGTTGAGGGCAATAGGCTGACTCTGTAAACCACTTAGAGAGGGTGTAAAGCACTGTGAAGCGGTAGATAAGTCTAAGTGTTATTGCTTATTTCTTGATTGGATCTCCCTCTGATAATCTTCCACCTTCTTATCCTGCCCTTGGGTGCTTCCTTGTGACAGTTTTTCAAGTATTAGAAGATGGCTATCATTTCTCCCTTGAGCCTTCTCTCCTTTAGTCCAAACATTCTTAGTTCCTTCAATCGTTCATCCAACGGTTTAGCCTCCAGACCCCTTATCATTTTTGTTGTTCTTCTCAGCATTCTTTCTGGGACCTCAGCATCTTTTTTTTTTATTGTAGTGACCAGAACTTGAGTCAGTATTCCAAGTGTGCTTCACCAGTGCAGTATAGAGTGTGTGACCCTAGCCCAGAATTTATTCATATTCTGATTTGGCAATTCAGTTCATTCACAGCTTTAGATGTCCCTGCATGGCGTTTAATAATTATTTTTCACTTTATGCAGTGGTCAATATAAATTGGGAGGCAGAATACCTCTTCTTCCACATTTGAATTTTTAAAGTTATTGTGGTATAGATATTGTGGCTTTACACTTGAAATTCTCCTGCAAATCAATCAACTTTTGAGGACAAGAAAAGTGGAGTTGCAAAACACTGAATCTTAACTGATTTTTTGAATTTTGTTTTCATTATTCTCTTGTATTGGTAGTGATACCAGACATATGTTTAAAGATAAATTGCAGATGGGTTAATCTCAACATGTATTTTTCCACTGTTGAAAGGAAGTTGGGGGGAAAAGTGGTTTCAATATAGCGAACGGATCATAAATCAGTGTTTCTTGAAGATTGAAGTTGTTGTTCAAGTTTCCAAAAATCAATATGTTTTGGGGAGAGAGAGAGAGTCAGTTTATTCAGATATCGAATCTGAAATACCTCACTAAATACATTCCAATCAAGGAAGTTTTAGCCTCTCGTGATTTAATTCTCTAATATATATATAAAAAAACTCCATGCCACAAAGAATATAATGAAATATATATTGGGAGAGCAATCAGGATTCTGCAAGAGCTTGGCCAAAAGTTTCTAGCATATACAAAAACAACAACAACAATAAATTATTCATTTTGCTGATAGCAAAAGCAAACTCAATAATCTTCTGGATAGCACTTCTATATTGCAAATTTAGGTGCCCAAGTATTGGGTTTAGAACTTCTTATTTTAGCTTCCTCATTCCAGCTTGACCCCTGATCTTTCATGGACATGTGTATTTAGTTTTCTTGGCAATGGCAAGGAATGGTTTTGGGACTGGGCCATCTAGTCAAGCCTAGGTATAGATATGTATAGATATGAGGCTATGAATGAATGAATGAACCTTTATTATCAAAGTATAACATGTATACAGTGAGATTGGCTGAGCCTCCCTCCGTGCCCCCCCCCCACAACTCACAGTGACTACAAACCCCCAACTTATTACACCCCGTGAGCTAATTGCACAGCACGCTGGCCTCTCGGGTCTGTCATGCATAAAATTATTATGTCCCATTCAAGAGCCTGACAGCCCATGGATAAAAGCTGTTCTTCAGCCTGTTGGTACGGCTGGCTATGTTTCTGTATCTCCTACCCCGATGGTAGGAGAGCAAAGAGGTACCGACCAGGGTGAGAGTCATCCCTGAGAATTTCCCTCACTCTACCAAGGCAATGAGCCCTGGCGATGTCATCCAGTGGTGTCAGGGAACAGCCCACGATGTTTTGTGCCGTGCTCACCACCCTCTGTAGTACCTTCCTGTCCGCGGCTGTCAGGCCAGCATACCAAACCACAATACAGTATGTGAGAACGCTTTTGACAGTAGACCAGTAGAAGAGGGTCATGAGTCGTCGTTCTACCCTGTTCTTACGCAAGACCCTGAGGAAGTGGAGTCTCTGTTGGGCCTTTCTGGCCACCTGGGCTGTGTTAATTTTCCAGGTAAGATCTTCACAGAGATAGACTCCCAGGAATTTAAAGGAGGGAACCTCTCTCCACACAGTCCCCTCCGATGTAAAGTGGGGCAGGTTCCTCTCTTTTCCTCCGGAAGTCTAGCACTATCTATACCAAAGTCTGAGAATGAGTAACTGCTGTAAACTGATGGAAATAAAGATATTTGGAATCTAAATGAAAAGACTTTGTATGTATATGAACCTTGTTATTTCTTCTTCAACAGATGTTTGGAATGATATATCATTCAATTAAACAATTAATTGAATTAAAGAACAATGGAAGAACAGTTAATCCATGGAGTATTTTGCCTCCTAGAGTTGTGGATGCTCCATCACTGGAGGTTTTCAAGAATAGACTGGACAACCATTTTGTGTAAACCATTTGTATAAGGCAGGGGGCTGGACTAGAAGACCTCTGAGGACCATATCAGCACTATGATTCTGTGACTCTGTATGTCTTTTTTATGTTGTAATTTCACATTTCTCCATCACTTTCTCCATGCAACTAACTCTTTTGCTTTCTCCTTGAATGCTTTCTCCTCCTTCCTGCAGGAGGATTCCTCTAAATCTCCTTGGGATTTTTTTCTGCCGGTCATAGTTCCATTGATTAATTCTTCTTCAATTGTTCTTTAATTCAATTAATTGGCCCCGATGCAGCAAAATGTAGAAAGTCACACAGGGTTGCTTGCAAAGGTACGACCCAAGACTAAGGGGTGGCAGCAATTCTATTAGGAATTCTCATGAATTGAATTTAGTTAACTTCCAACTTGAAATGACCGATGAGTGTCTGAAGTCAATAGTTGCCCTAAATTAAATGTACAGTATGCAGCTGAAATATTCTCTCATTTTTATTTTACACATGGTAACATAACCATAGCTTAGCAGAAGGGTTTGTGTTTGGGATCCAGTACTGCAAAAATCTACCCTCCTGAATTTTCAAAAACATCCTTCAAAAGTCCATTGATGCTCCGTTTGTGTGAGCACATATGTGAAACCAGTAAGAGGAACTTGACAGAAGGAGGGTGTCATGGTTCCGATAGATGAGACCAGTAGAAATAAGAACTCTGAGGCAATTGCTTTCCTCAAAGAACACATTTAATGGCTACATTGTATTGGCACGAACAAAAGTGAAACCAAGACTGAAAGTAACCCCCCCAGGTTACAATGTAACAAGTTGAACTTCCCACCCCTGTAATACGTCATAAATCACAACCCTCAATTAACTACTTTGGCGGGAAACTCCAGCCCGCCAAAACTTAGGTAGCTTGACCTTGGTTCCCACAGGAAAGTTATTGTTATGACTAAACTAAAAGAATACATCTCCCCCCCTCCAATTGCTGTGGCAACCGAAAACGAAATGAGAATGACTGCAGCCAGAATCATTTGAAAGTTGACAGATGGACTAATCGTCCATTTTTAACTTACCACAGATGAAACAAAGCAAAGCAAAATCAGTTGTGCATTTGCACACAATATCTACTTAGCATACCTCTGCTTTGCTGCCAGGCATAACCCTCTTAGGGCTTGTTTGAAGATCAAAATAGGCAGCAAATGAAAACTGATTGAAAAGCAGCATTGGACAAAAAAGGAAAAATGAGTTATTGTCCCAGTCATTTCATTTCTGGGGTGGAAGTTGGGGATATTAATGTATCTGCCTGAGGCTTGCATATTATTATTATTATTATTATTATTATTATTATTATTATTATTATTATTATTATTATTATTATTATTATTATTATTATTATTATTATTATTATTATTATTATTATTATTATTATTATTATTATTATTACTATTACTATTACTATTATTATTACTACTATTATTATTATTACTACTATTATTACTATTACTATTACTATTATTATTATTATTATTATTATTATTATTATTATTATTATTATTATTATTATTATTATTATTATTATTATTATTATTATTATTATTATTATTATTATTATTATTATTAATCATCGCACAGTCAGCTTGATGTTCAGACTGGATTTGGCATTTTTGTCTACCTACCGAGTCCTTACCAAGGACCTGGGATAGGCAGATGTGGATGTTTGGTGGTATTACAGATATCGTCACAGGATGGAAGCAGTTCCTAGTAAGGCCGCCTTTTGTAATTGACTAATGGCGAATTTGTCAATGCCAATGGTGTTCAAGTGGTGCTCCAGTTGTTTTGGGATTGCACCCAAGGCACCTATTACTATTGGTACTACCCTTGCTTGCTTTTGCCACAGTCTTTCTATTTCTATTTGTAGGTCTTTGTATTTTGTTATCTTCTCCAGTTCTTTCTTGTCTATTCTGCTGTCTCCAGGCACTGCCACGTCCACTATCCAGACTTTTTTGTCTTTCTTATCGACAATTGTTAAATCCGGGGTGTTATGTTGCAGGTGCTTGTCTGTTTGAATTCTGAAGTCCCAGAGCAGTTTAACTTTATCATTTTCTATGACTTTCTCTATTTTATGATCCCACCAGTTCTTGCTTACAGGCAAATGATATTTCTTGCAGATCTTCCAATGCACCATTGTTGCTACTTTGTCATGCCGCTGCTTGTAGTCAGTCTGTGCGATCTTCTTGCAGCAGCTTACCAGGTGGTCCACTGTTTCTTCAGCTTCTTTGCATAGGCGGCACTTACTGTCTGTTGCTGTCTTCTCAATTTTGACTTTGTATGCATTTGTCCTTAAGGCTTGGTCTTGTGCAGCCAGAATTAGTTCCTCAGTCTCTTTCTTCAATTTTCCTGCTCTTAGCCATTGCCAGGTCTTGTTATTATCTGCTTTCCCAGCTATTTTTTTTAATGTACTGGCTATTATTATTATTATTATTATTATTATTATTATTATTATTATTATTATTATTATTATTATTATTATTATTGTTGTTGTTGTTGTTGTTGTTGTTGTTGTTGTTGTTGTTGTTGTTGTTGTTGTTGTTGTTGTTATTTAATCCATGGTTATCTGGGAATGAAACTTCACAATTAGTAGGCCATTCTTCCTTTGCATAACTAAAAAAAAGAAAAGAATTGACATCTAACTTTGTACATACAGGCCTATCTATTACATTCTTCCCTTTCAAGCTAAGCAAAGTTATGCAGAACACAGAAAATGAGGGTTTTTTTTTAAACAACACCAACAACAGTGGTCAATCAGTCAAGATATGATTTTTTTTTAAAAAAGGAAAGGAAATATAGGTAAAACAAAATTCATCAAAACTCTCAGTAGCATTGCAGCTTTGCCAACCATTCTTGTTTCCACATGGGCTCAAATGCTGTCTTTGCATGTAATTCAACAAATTAAGAAGGAACTCCTTAAGCAAGCTACATATCCAATAAGGCAGTGGTGGCGAACCTATGGCACGCGTGCCAGAGGCGGCACTCAGAGCCTTCTCTGTGGGCACATGCGCCGTTGCCCCAGCCCCACATCCCCCCACACACCCCTCCTCACCAGCAGCCCCCCTGCAGGAGAGTCATGCCTGAGCACGGCCCACGCGGAGCAGCACAGCCAAGGACATGGCAGTCAGTCAGTGGGGACAAGACTCCGCCCTCGCAGCCTGTCACGCGCAGTTGATGCTGCAGGGTACAGGCGGAGGGCATGGCTGCCATGGCACTGCTGGGCCACCTGGGCAATCTGCAGCAGGCCATGGAGGCAGTGGGTGGCCCTGCGGGTGAGTGGGGTGGGGGCGGAGCAGGGGTGAAGCGTGTGGGGTAGGGTGGAGTGGGCAGGGAAGGGAAGAGAGCGGAGCAGGGGGCGGGGCCGGTTTTTGGGCACTCGGTCTCTAAAAGGTTCGCCATCACTGCAATAAGGTATCAGTACTTAGAGATAAGTCAGACGAAGAAATAAACTAAGCAAGGGCTACTGTAATGTAGAGCATAATATAAGCATCTTGAAAATCTGACATAGTTTCTCTCTCTTTCTCACTCCCCTACCACTTTTGTAACCAAGAAAATGAAGGCTGGGAAATCCTGAATTTCCTTCTTACCCACTTCTCCATCCAAGACTAGGTGCTGCTTATGTAATCGCTCTTGCATAGCTCTTTCAAGGCTATCTCCATATTTTTCTATACTGAACTGCTGTTGAGTTCCAGACAGGACGTTTAACGTTCAACTCTTGGCCAACTGATGCAGCAAGAGTTCTCCATGTTCACACTCTTGAAAAGGCAAGTTGTGGCTGCTGGTGTTGTGGACATGCAAGCATGGTGCTTGTAACAAGCGGTCAACGACATGAATCTGAGAACAGGTGAAACCACAAAGATCAATCTTGTGTTCAGAAATAGTCTTGTATTCAGAAGCTTGGATTTAGGAGGCTTGGAAGATTGAAGGACTGGCCATCTGGATATGCCTAGAGAATATTACCAAGACACAATCTGTTCCTGTTATTATTTAAATGAATGTGCCACCCAGCTCCCAGAAGATGTGTTGAAACTTCTGGAAAAATGCATAGGCAAAGCAGTAGTACTAGACATAGCCACTTACAGTACTGTATCAGTTAAACCCCGTTTATTGATGGAAGATCTGTGCATAAATATGACCTTTGTTTTTATCTGATATTCAATAGGTTGAGATAGAGATGAAAGAGAATTGCAGAAGTTCCTCTTCGTTAAGTAAACAAAACTTAGCTTTTGTCCGCCAAACTACGGACGTCCTCAGAGTTGGAGTGGGAGGCATTCTGGGAGCTGGCCTATATAGCCTCCTGCCTCTGCGCCCGGCTTCTTGAGCGCGTCATCGGCCCATTGGTTGTAATAGTTCACAATGTGCTGAGTTGGTCTACACCTGGCAATCTGTCAGTGGCCTTGCTGGTTGCCTTCAGATCCTCCTTCGCTTTCCTTGAGCGCGTACATGCACTGGGGGGGGGTGTGGCTGTCCAGCTGCCTTTGCTCCTTATCTCCTTCCCCTCCCGTTTTGGAGCGATCTCTCAACCTACAATTAAGACGCCCTGTGAGGCTGTCACCCTCCCCCAAGGCCGCTGTTGTCTCACCCGTAGCTCCCTCGCCCCAACCTTGCGAAGGATGGCCATTCGGGCATTCCTGCTCTCTGTTTCCCCCCCCTTTTTTTTTACTCTTTCCAAGCCGCTTCCGCACGTTCGTTTCAAACGTCCGATCATAACCCCTTGTTAGTCCATCATCTCCTCCCATGGCAGTCATCGCCGCTTCACCTATAGCCCTATCTCCCCACTCCTGCAGGGAGCTGTCCAATTGTTGTGACTCCTGATCCCCCTCCCCTTCTTTTGCCGGTTTGCTATCCTCTCTGGGGATCGCCACCTCCACGTTTGTAATTCCATCCCCCTGCTTTTGCAAAGGGCGGGCTGGCCGTCTGCTCCGTGGGTCACCGCGTTGTCTCTCCCACCTTCTGAGGGTCTGGTAAGCCGGTAGGAGGTCTATATGTCGGTTAATAGAGTTCTCATCAGACAGCCAGGCTTCTTTAAGAAGGCGGCCACCCTTGGTAGTCCCACGAGATATGGCCTGCGCATTGTCCAGATCGAATGTATGATCAAGGCTGGCCATACTCTACTCTACTCTACTCTACTCTACTCTACTCTACTCTACTCTACTCTACTCTACTCTACTCTACTCTACTCTACTCTACTCTACCTCTACTCTACTCCACTCCACTCCTCTCTTCTCTTCTCTTCTCTTCTCTTCTCTTCTCTTCTCTTCTCTTCTCTTCTCTTCCATTCCGTTATTCTATTCTATTCTATTCTATTCTATTCTATTCTATTCTATTCTATTCTATTCTATTCTATTCTATTCTATTCTATTCTATTCTATTCTATTCTATTCTATTCTAAAACCCCACCTGACCCCATCCCACTGCAATCAAAAAAGGAGTCAGACATTTTAGTGTCCCTCTCGCATAACTGAGAAGTAAGAACTAAGTCCTACTTGCAAGGATGGAGGAGTTTTGAAAAAGTCAAAGAGAAGATGTTTTTAAAACAAGAGAAGTTTGTTTTAACTTCTCCTGATCCTGTAATCTTTCCAAAAGTGAAAATGTTTCCCCCGTTTTACCTCTTGGCATTTGCCCACTTCATATTTCTGTTATTTTGTGTAAATGTGTCTCAGCAGCAACAGCAGCACCAACAGCACTACCAATACTACTAGTAGTTGCAGCCTTGCCAAAGCACAATTGTTGTGTGCCATCCCACTGCACTCAAGCTTTACACAGGCAAGATGGGTGGCCTATAAATGCATGCATGCATGCATGCATGCATACATGCATATATATTTCTGAGACTGAGAAAACCCGTAGCTGAAGGGGAATTTAATGAAAACAAACAGTGCTATGTTTCTGGATAATGTGGTATTTTTGAAAGGTTTCTATCTATGTAGACCAGGGGTCCCCAACCCCTGGTCCGTGGACTGGTACCAGGCTGCAGCATGCCAGCAACCGGTCCACATAAACAAACAAAGTGTGGGATGCAGGCAGCACACAAAACCATGCGCACTCCGGTCTGTGGAAAAACCTTTCTCCACGGAACCGGTCCTTGGTGCCCAAAAGGTTGGGGACCTCTGATGTAAACAATGCAGTTCTCATTTCTCTTTGAAAGTAATCTGTCCCTTTCTTAGGAAGCTTTCTTTTATTCAGTGTCAGGATTTGTTTCCTCCACAACATAGGTAGTATCAATTATCTGTGCGCTGCACTGATCAGTGGTCTAGAACAAATATCCATTTATAAGAAATGGTTTCTCACAGAGCTACTTTAATTATACTCGGTGATGTTTCAATTTAAAATAATTGTAATAATTCTCATATTCTTATTTTTTTTAAAAAGAGTGTTAGTACTTTAGACAAAGGTTTAGCCTCTTAGCATGGTGAGACATAGGGAGTCGATCTGGTTTTGCTCTAAGAAACCCAGAGTCATGTGTTTTGTGAAATTGGTGGCTATGTATATTAGACCAAAGGTGGGCAATTATGGCCCCTTTACGACTGTGGACTTCAACTCCCAGAATTCCTGAGCCAGCATGGGGAATTCTGGGAGTTGAAATCCACAGGTCGTAAAGGTGTCAGAATTGCCCACCCCTGAATTAGACAAATAAAGACAGCATTTTGATCAATCTAGTTTAATTGGATTTCTGCAAAATAAAAATAAATATCCTGCATGGTATCACATGTATGGAAACCTGTTCCCCTCACTGAATATTGTAGATTATCTTAGGTTGTACAGTTTAAGGTTTATTGAAGTACATTTACACAGAATGCCTCTCTATGTACATTAATAACCTAAGAAGAAATTGCTTAAGTGTTTTAGAGCATGAAAGTCTTTTAAGAGTTTCTGGTAAAAGGGCAGCCACTTAAACAATTAGTGTCATCAAATCTCTTATTGGTAGTCTTGGGATCATACGTTCACAGTAATTGGGTTAAAAAATGCCCTTTTTAGGAACACAAGGTTCCAACCCACCTTTTTTTAGAAGGCTGGCAAGTTTCAAGCATCACTACCTCCTTTCCCATTGATCTGCCAGGAAGCTGTAGATGTGAATCTGTCACTGGAGCCAGCGTGTTTTCAGGAAATGTCGTCTGGGCTTGCAGAATTTGTCAGTAAGTTCTTTTTCAGGGTTGCTTTTTCAGAAATTCTTTGTCTCCAGCTTTTATTCTTGGTGAACTAAATATACAAAAAAAAAAAAAACCAGCTGACTGGATTTTGTTACTCTCATAACAAAGCTGGAAGGATGAGGCTAAATTCTGTCAATTATGACAGTGAGAACAATTAATCAATGGAATAGCTGGCCTCCCTCAGTTGTGGGTACTCTATAGCTGTAGTTTTTTAAAAAATATATAGACTCGACAACCATTTGTCCGGGATTGTATAAAGCTCCTGTCTTGAGCAGAAGAACTCTTGAGGTCCTTTCCAGCCTTGTGAATCTATGTCATAATGACTAAGGGAACTAAATGTGTTTTGGCTAACCAACAGGCTTAGGGAAAACACAATGGCCATCTTCCAACACTTGAAGGAAGAGGGGGGATGGGGGTCAATTTATTCTCCAAAGCACTTGAGAGCAGGACAAGAAGCTACGGATGGAAACTTGTCAGAGGTTGATCCAACCTGGAACTAAGGAGAAATTTCCCGACAGTCAGCATGATTAATCAGTGAAACATCTTGCTTTCTGCAGTTGCAGGTGCTCCATTCCTGGAGGTTTTTAAGAAAAGATTGAACAGCCAGTTGTCCAGGATAAGGACTCCTGCCTTGGGAAAGGGGTTGGATTAGAAGACCCCGAAGGGCCCTTCCAACCGTATGATTCAATGTTTAAGCATAACCAGGGCTGTTGTTTTAGGATTAACTCTTGTGTAGGGTTGTTTGTTGGCCAAGTGAACCATATGATATAACAGATCGAAGCATCCCAGGTCTCCTCGATTAAGCAGTGTGAACTTTTGCAACCCAGAATGCACACCTTCTGTCCCCTGCCCTTTGGGATGAGGTGACATGCTAAGAATGTTCCAGAAGGCCTTAAAAGCCAGGCCGTGAAGAAGAGAGAATGGGATGTGGTGTTTCCTATTTGCTTTGTTGTTTGGATTATCATCTTGTCATTATTTCCCTTATTGTTTTGGCTAGTATTTTTGTATTTTGATGTTTTTATGTGACTCTACTGTTGTGAGTTGCCCAGAGTTTCTAAGAGCTGGGTGGAATGAATGAATGGGTGACTGGGTGACTGGGTGAATGAATGAATGAATGAATGAATGAATGAATGAATGAATGAATGAATGAATGAATGAATGAATGAATGAATGAATTCTGGGTAGTCTTACAACCTCTGGGTCCCTTACCTATTGGTGCAGGTAAAGAAGTCATGATACCAAGGCTGATGTTTATTTAAAAAGAGAGATTTTGGCAGTGGAAACAGTAGAGAGAAAGAACTGCAGCCAGTTATTATAATATGGTAGTTGCGTTGCTGCTGAGATAATACACTAAACAGTGACTTTTTTAAGACTTGAAAGTGGGTTGAGAGTAGTTCTGCTTTCAAACATATTTAATTTGTTCTATTTTCTTCCAAGTCTTTCAGATTTTGCAAGCTTTGGAATAACTCAATATCCCCCCCCCTCCACGCACTCCAAAAATCTAGTTTACCAGAGGCAGAATACAATGTTTCTTTGCCACAAGCATCAAAGCCTCTTCAAATTACTTTGAATAATGTAAAGAAGAAGAAAAAAATAATCAGTTCACTACCACCTGTTTCACAGCTAGCAGCTTAACTCATGAATGTGGGTTAAATAAATTATAATACTTTGATAATATACCTGCAGCCGTGACACTGGTAATTATAGCTGTGGGATATACAAGGAAAGTACAGCCTTCTCTTTAGGGCGAACGGCTTTCTCCTTATAAGGTCTGAGCTTGCACAAGTCTGTCACAGCCTTCTCAAATGCTTAGAAGTCACAATTAAGATGATGGCTTTAAACAGAGCCAGATGCCACTCTAGCCCTAGCAAGGAAAATGCTTACTATCAGAGTTGTAACCCTGCCAGGATCAACCCTGGTCCAATGTTTAAAGAAGAGACCCACACACAGACGTTTTCCATAAGGAAAATAAGTAAGTAAGTAAGTAAGTAAGTAAGTAAGTAAGTAAGTAAGTAAGTAAGTAAGTAAGTAAGTAAGTAAGTAAGTAAGTAAGTAAGGAGCTGTAGGTCCTGTCCAACTTGGCAGAAAGAAATTGAATGCCTCATGTTTGGGGGGAAGAGTAGCTTCTGAGCTATTGCAGAGTAATATGTGAATTAAATGTAAATTTATGTTTTCCGTGGTAATTTAATTGTAAAAGATAAAGAACGCCCCACGGGTTTTACTCCAGTAGTCATAACCAACTTTGGAGGGGGGTAGTGGTCATCTCCGTTTACTTAAGCCAGTGGTGGGCGAACCTACGGCATGTGTGCCAGAGGCGGCACTCAGAGCCCTCTCTGTGGGCACGCGCGCCATCACCCCAGTCCTAGGCCTTCAGCTGGGTTTTATAAAACCTTTTCGCTTTAGGCCTCCATCGCCGTGTGCGGGGAAAAAAAAGGTTCAATCAGTCAATTTCAACTTCTCGCAGGAAAAAAAAAGATCTTGCAAAGTTGAAATTGATTGAACTTTTTAGTCCCACCCAGTCTGCCGTTACCACCGCAGCCACGCCCACCCAATTGGCCACACCCAGCCAATGGGCCACACCCACCCGGCACTCGACGATGCATAAGTGGATTTTGGGTTGCAGTTTGGGCACTCAGCCTCTAAGCCATTGAGCCAGTGCTGTCCAAAGATTTTCTGTGCTCATGTGACCAACAGGATGTCATGGAGCGCTGCTACCCTCCCACCAAAGAGGTACCTATTTATCTATTTGCATTTGCATGCTTTCGAACTGCTAGGTGAGCAGAAGAGGGAGGGCAGTTCACTCCATCACGCGTGGTAGGACTCAAACCCCTGGAGTATAGAACTTCTCCAGCGTCTTTTAAGCCCCTGAGCCACTGTGCCTCTTATTTTAATTATAGCTACAATTAAATTTTAATTTTTATTACAGTTGCTTAATTGTAAGCTGCCTAGCGTTGCCTTGGTGAAATGGGAGGCATAGAACTTTAATAATAAATAAATATAAATCTATGAAATAAATCAGGCTGAATCCAGCAGAACCAACACTCGTGCAAGGAATATTGAATATATTCTTCTAAAAAAAAAACATTTTAATTTGCTGTCTTAGGATAAGGTTTAAGAAATGGTTTGTGAACTCCTTTACTAAAATCCGGCAATAGTTGTTTCACAGATTCGAACCTTTGTACAGATGGCAAGTTCCGTTCCATTCTGAGAGTTGTCAGAAGGGGTTGACAGCTAGGAATCTCGAGTAAAATTGTGGCAAATCCTGAAGTTCCGATTTTTGTCGGCAGCCTGTTCTCTATCTAGATGGGTTCAGGTTACTTCACATATTTTAACTGATTACTTCTTCCCTGGTGACCCAGAACGTCTCATTCAGCTTTCAAAGCTTGGATTCACAAATTATCCTAATCCAATTTATAATTGGTTTGGCTTCGGTTTACTAAGATATGTCAATAACATTTGTGGCTTCTAGGTAATATTCCTTTTGGATAGACATGGCTGATGTTATGTTTTCAGAAGCAGCATCCAGAATGTTAAAATAGAGCGATACTGAAGCTTCTTGTGTCCATTTGAATTTGTTGGTATATTGCTAGTTCTTGCCTTGATGTTTGTTACTAGTTGAACAGTCAACGTGAATCCCCCTTCACATTGAAAGAAACCACAAGGGAGGATACAAAACCAAATAAATAAAGGATTCTTTTACCAATTCTTCCTTCCTCTCCCCCTAGCTCACATGAAAAGCAAACAAACCTATAGGAGAAGGACAGACAGAGCTTGGGGGTGGAGTCAAAAGAAGGATGAGCCTAGAATGGTTACGTTCCCACAAGCAGTCTAATTTCTTTTGAATTCCATTAACTCTTATCTAGCTCTAATTTAATGTTGACCATTATTAGATAGATTTTTTTTGGTAAAATTTTTATTATTATTTTTCCATACAATTCAATAGTACTTATTCAACAACGTGTTGTCTGAGTTTTATCATTCGCTAATACAAATCTAATTCCTAATCCTTTATTCCTTTCTCCAGCCATTGATAAAACAAGTCCCAAGTCTGATAGTATTCTGTTTCTTCTTTTTCTTTCAACCTCATAGTAAGTCTGCCCATTTCCGCACATTCTAGTATTTTTTTTAAATTATTTCTTCCTCTGATGGTATTTCTTCCTCTTTCCAATAGTGTGCAAATATGATTCTTGCCACTGTTATCACATATAAAGTCAAATATATACTTTGTTTATCAATCTTTTCTGGCATAATACTTAATAAAAAAATTTCAGGTTTAAAAGCTACATCTTTTCTAGCCAAGTATGTATTTTTTCCAGTACCTCTTTACTTTAACACATGTCCACCATACATGATAATAAGTACCTGACTTATGTTTACATTTCCAACATGTTGGAAAAGTAGATAGATTCTTATGTATAGGCATGATAATTGATCATCAGCTTAATGGAACTTAACTTGTAGTCCTGATTCTTCACGCCCTATGTGTGCGTATATGCAGAGATTTTCTTGGCTGTGAGAATTTTAGATAGCTCTTATGAGTTGGGTTCACACAGTAGCACTAGACTAAAACAATTGATTGTGTGGGTTTTGGCTCATTGTGAAATGGACAGTGTGGACATTTTATGGTTCTGGTGTGTTTTGACAACTCATCAAGGCTAATCAAAGATTAAGTAAAATATGGGATAATATATTGTGCAAGCACGAGCCTCACTCTTAAAACTAGAGACATGGTTTCTTTAGAAAGTTATCCTCATTAGAAAGTGAGAATGAATTACCATCTTGGTTATCTTAAAAACATAGGCTAGAGAACTTGTGGTGTTCATATCTAGCCTTACACTACTATGAGGCAGATGGTTATTTATTGGTGTTGGTAGATTAGCCCAACTCAAACTTTAAAGGTGATAAATATTTTGGGATTCAAGCCACAAACTACAAATAAAGACATTATTAGGATGGTATTAAGGGCAGTAAAAAATATACATAAAAGTCCCAGGTGCTATGGCTTAGCCAGAAAACAATAGAAAACATTTTATTTAGCATATGGCATACAACGACGAGGAAATCTACAAAAGCTAGACACAATGCAGCCTAGATTGCTACTTCATTGTGTTCAGCACTTCCTTGCCTATCCTCAGTGGACCAGCTTACACCAGCTAACTAGCGTCACTCAGGTTGCTGACTCTTCCGAGCTCCTCTGTCAGTCTCGCCTCGCCTCGCTTTGTGTCGCGATGTCTCGTGTCCGGCCATGTCCAGCGGCAGCTTTGGCTCTCTGCCCACATGAACGCAGCTAGATTCCCCCCCCCCCACTGAAGTGGTACCATTTATCTACTCACAATATTGCATGCTTTCAAACAGCTGGGTGGGCAGGAGCCAGGGAACAAGTGACGGGAGCTCACTCCTTCTTGCAGAGCCGGACTTGAACCACTGGAATACAAATTATTTCTGGCCAGCAGTTCCAGTGTCATTAAGCCGCTGCGCCACTGCATCTCCTATAGAAAACAAGATTGACAGCTTTAGACTGTGCTGTGGTTCTGATTGACTGTTCTTTAGTGGAAGCTTGGTCCCTGATTTTCAGTGACTTTGGTCTCAGATGTTGACTTATACCTTAACTCCAACTTGAACTGAACTTTTTAGTCTGACTGTGGATTTTCCAGTATGCTATTAAGCACCCTTGTTCCTCTTCATTATTTTTGTACTTTCTCAATAGACCTGGTTCTATCGAGTTTCCGTTTTTCCCCACCAACTTTGAAGTTCATAATTTCTACTTTGCACATCTGTTACTGATCAGTTTAAGTGGTTACATAACAACGGCATGATTGTATGAAACATTTTCACGTGTTTGCAGGTTAGTTTGAAGTTTTCTTTGTGTTTTGGCTGAACAAAACTGCTGGTTTGGTTGATTTTTCCCTCTTATTCTACTAAACCATGCCTCCCAGAAGCTCTGAAATCAGTCACTCAGTCTCAGTATTTGCAGAATATTGTTATGTTGTTGAGGATCCAAGAATATATGCTTATGCATGTACTGATTTTTTTTTTAAACGGCACTTTAATTGTCTTAAGGGTCACACTTCCTCTGAGGGCTATGTAGTAAGCAGAACTGCAAGAAATAAGCAGAGATATCTGTTTTCTTTTTCCCCCCTAAAAACATATTTTCAGTGCTTCATCTCATTCTCTTTCCTGTTCAATAGTCTTCCCCTAGTCATTGAATTGCGGGGAAAAGCCAGGTCAGTCTTATCAGTTCTCTGGCACAGAAGTTGTGAAATTAGGTTAAATGATTTCAAACCCTGCTTTAGTTGGTTAGCATGTAACCTAAAAAAATCGCAAAAGCTAACCTTTTATTTCTTTTAGTTCAGCAGTAGACAAGGTTAGACACTAATGGGAAATGAAACAGGGAAGAATATTCTCCACAACCGGACAAAGTCTACAGTTAAATGATCACTCACAAGTTTTAATTGTGTTGGTTCAGATTGCAATGAAACCTTTGCCCTAAAATCTAAAAACAACAACACAGTTCTAGGCTGCATTAACAGAGGGATCGAATCAAGATCACGTGAAGTATTAATACTACTTTATACTGCCTTGGTAAGGCCACACTTGGAATACTGCATCCAGTTTTGGTCACCACGATGTAAAAAAGATGTTGAGACTCTAGAAAGAGTACAGAGAAGAGCAACAAAGATGATTAGGGGACTGGAGGCTAAAACATATAAAGAACGGTTGCTGGAATTGAGTATGTCTAGTCTAATGAAAAGAAGGACTAGGGGTGGCATGCTAGCAGTGTTCCAATATCTCAGGGGTTGCCACAAAGAAGTGAGAGTCAAGCTATTTTCCAAAGTACCGGAGGGCAGAACAAGAAGCAATGGATGGAAACTAATCAAGGAGAGAAGCAACCTAGAACTAAGGAGAAATTTCCTGACAGTGAGAACAATTAATCAGTGGAACTGCTTACCACCAGAAGTTGTAGGTGCTCCATCTCTGGAGGTTTTTAAGAAGAGACTGGACAGCCATTTGTCTGAACTGGTATATGGTTTCCTGCCTGAGCAGGGGGTTGGACTAGAAGGTCCCTTTCAATTATGTTATTCTATTCCATTCTAAACCAGTGGTGTGATCCTGTAGCCTCTTTTATTATCTACAACAAAAACGAAGGTCATCACATATTTGATGCAAAATGTTTTACATAGCTGGGTCTGCTTTTATGTTTTCTTTGCTTAGAAGTTCATGCATTGGCACCAGTTCACAAGTTCCCATAGACCTGAATCATGAAACTTAGTTTGGTGCAAACGCAAACACTTGCAAACTTACACTGCTGCCCATGACCTCCACACATAGAACATAGAATATAAAACATAGAATAATAGAGTTGGAAGGGACCTTGGAGGTCTTCTTTCTAGTCCGACCCCCTGCTCGAGAAGGAGAGTCTATACTATTTCAGATAAATGGCTGTCCAGACTCTTTTAAAAAGTCTCCAGTGATGGAGCACCCACAACTTCTGAAGGCATGCTATTCCATTGGTTAATTGCTCTCACCATTAGGAAATTTCAGCTTTGTTCCAGGTTTCTTCTCTCCTTGGTTAGTTTCCAACCATTGTTTCTTGTCTTGCCTTTTGGTGCTTTCAGAAATAGTTTGACCTCCTCATCTTTGTAGGAGCCCCTCAAATATTGGAATACTGCTATCATGTCACCCCTAGACCTATTTTTTCTTCACTAGACTAGACATACCCAGTTCCTGCAGCTGTTCTTATATGTTTTAGCTTCCAGACCCCTATTCATTGTTATTGCTCTTCTCTACACACTTTCCAGCGTTTCAACATTATTTTTTTGTATATATATCCTCCTGGATCCTGTACTAGTAAGCAAGTAATTAAGCAAAGAGTCTGAAAATATGGTCATTATATCCCTGTTATTGTTGTACTGAAGAATTATCCATCCTTTTAAACCATTCCCCTTTTATTTAACAGAGAAAATGTTTGACAAATATCCTGCCAAGCAGAAGACATTACTAAGATTCCCATAGTAAAGAATATATACAATTCAGAGTTGAATTATGGAATTTTTGATGTTCTCTGAGCTAACTTACTGCAGGTATTTTGTTACGAGGATCGATAACACCATAGCAGCAGGAAAAGAAAAAACACCAAGTTCAGAAAACAGCAAGGATTTGAATAATTGAGATTAACATAAGACCGACATTTAGATTAATGATAAGGTGCTTGGAACGTTTGGCGCGTATCCTATATTTTAGACTTCATTCCTCTCTTCAGAAACCCCAGCCTGTCTACTTCTCTCAGTTCCAGTTAATGCAAGGTAAGATTAAAAAAAAAAAAAGCATCAGGCTAAAAACTGTGAAAATGTGTCCCACCTTAAGCACAAAGCCAGCTGGGTGACTTTGGGCCAGTCACTTTCCCTTATCCCTATGAGGAGGCAATGGCAAATCACTTCTGAGAAACCTTGCTAAGAAACCTGCAGGAATTTATACAGGCAGTTGCCAGGAAGGAAGGAAGGAAGGAAGGAAGGAAGGAAGGAAGGAAGGAAGGAAGGAAGGAAGGAAGGAAGGAAGGAAGGAAGGAAGGAAGGAAGGAAGGAAGGAAGGAAGGAAGGAAGGAAGGAAAGGAAGGAAGGAAGGAAGGAAGGAAAGGAAGGAAGGAAGGAAGGAAGGAAGGAAAGCAGGGAAGGAAGGAAGGAAGGAAGGAAGGAAGGAAGGAAGGAAGGAAGGAAGGAAGGAAGGAAGGAAGGAAGGAAGGAAGGAAGGAAGGAAGGAAGGAAGGGCTATACTATTTTGGCACCTTCCAGATATGTTGGGATAGGCAGCTTGGAGTCATGGTTAAATCATCAGGCTAGAAACCAGGAGACCATGAGTTCTAGTCCCACCTTAGGCACAAAGCCGGCTGGATGACCTTGGGCCAGTCCGTCTCTTTCAGCCCTAGGAAGGAAGCAACGGCAAACCAATTCTGAAAAACCTTGCCAGCAAAACTGCAGGGACTGGTCCAGATTATCTCCAAGAATGAGAAGGAAAAAAAAGAGAAAGATATTTATACAAATACAACTTTTGCATATCAACAAGCAGGTGCATGAAGGAACATTGGAGCAGGAACAGCCTGGAGTTTATAGACAAATGGTGTGAAGTGCAACTAGAAAGTTTCAAACACGCAACTTTGGCACCTTGAAACAACAAGCTCAGAAATGCCACCGAAATAGATGCTGTGTTAAGATGCCCAAGAAGGAAAGAGAAAAGTTGTGGGCTCTGCCGTCACAGAAGCTAACTTTTGCAAACTTAGAAGACAGATTTCAGCATTGTTAAGAACTCTAGCCAATAGGCTGAGAATCTGTATACTTCCCCCCCCCCCCCGGCCTCCTAGTTTTTATTTACTGAGTAGAAACGCTTTGGCTTATTAGAAGTAATTACTTCTGCAGATACAAAAGAGATTAATATTCATGGCTTGGATTGATAGCATGCAGAAGAAAGATGTGATTTCGCTGTTGAATTCACTGTGTTAGGTTTAAAGTGGGAATTGATGAAAAATGCGAGGTAATGCACGGCATGAACTTAAGTGATGAAGTGTGGTTTATTTACCATCTGGCTGTTCAGTAAAACCTTTTTTTCATGTCAGGAAAATTGCACTCTCAGTACCAAAGTGATACAGAAAACTATTTCTTTGAGTCTTGTCTAAATACATTGCTGAGGATTTGATCATCTTTCATTTTAGACAGCTTAACGCTTCTTCTTCTTCTTTTTTTTTGGGTTTGGTGAAATGGGGAGGGGGAGGCGGCGTTGAAGGGGGAAGACAGCTATTGTTCTGTGATCCCTTGAAAATACACACTGCTGAAATCTCTACAAAGCCATGTGGGCTTTCGTGGTCTGCACTGGAAAAGAGTAGACCAAGTTAAGGTGGACATTCTCTAAGTCTAGAGGGACATTAAGATGTGGTGTGGTCCATCTGCTTGGATGGGTTCAAAAAACGTTAAACCAATTCATGGAAGTCCTGGGGAATCAGTGTCTATTATCCTTGATGGCAGTGGAGCTGTCTCTGAAGACCTTCCACTGGGAGACTAGCAGCCTTCCTTGGCTGTTGGTTGGCCACTGTGAGAACAGACTGCTAGACTAGATGGCCAAGGATCCAACCCATGTTCTTACGCATTTTCAACATTAAGCAGAAATCAAGAACCCAGGGGCATAACCTTAAACTGACAGGAGGGAAGTTCAAAAGTAACGTTAGAAAATATTACTTCACAGACAGAGTAGAGCAGGGGTCTTCAAACTTGGCCCTTTTATGACTCGTAGACTTCAACTCCCAGAATTCCTCAGCCAGGCACGCTGGCTGAGGAATTCTGGGAGTCGAAGTCCACAAGTCATAAAAGGGCCACGTTTGAAGACCCCTGGAGTAGAGGAAGCTTGGAGCCAGCTTCCAGAAGAGGTAGTGAGTCAATCATCAGTAACTAAGTTTACACAACTTACAACTTGAACAACTAAGTTGATATTTACCTTCGTTCGTAAGCAATTTATACATTGCTTGGGATAAACACATCTACCATCTGACAAAATGATATGATAGCAGTGTTCCAATATCTCAGGGGCTGCCCCAAAGAAGAGGAAGTCAAGCTATTTTCCAAGGTGCCTGAAGGCAGGACAAGAAGCAACGGATGGAAACTAGTCAAGGAGAGAAGCAACCTAGAACTAAGGAGAAATTTCCTGACAGTCAGAACAATTAATCAGTGGAACAACCTGCCTCCAGAAGCGGTGAATGCTCCAACACTGGAAGTTTTTAAGAAGAGACTGGACAGCCATTTGTCTGAAATGGTATAGGGTTTCCTGCCTGAGCAGGGGGTTGGACTAGGAGACCTCCAAGGTCCCTTCCAACTTTATTATTATTATTATTATTATAAAAATAATAAATAAAGTGAAAAAATAATAAAGTGAAAAATAACATAATAAAGTAAAAATAAACTAACAAACAAAATAAAAATTAATAATTAAAAATATTAAATTAATTAATTAAAAAGAAAAAAAAAGAAAAAAAAACTCAAAGGGTACACTGGTTCTTTTTTCAGCCATCCCTTTGCTATATGTCTATGTTTTCTAAGTCATTCTGCTTCCTTAGAAGGACTGAAGCTGAAGAAATAAAATGTGATCAATTATGCAACAGCAGACAGGAAGATTTCGAAAGAACACGTTTTCAAGTGACCTTGAATCTGATTTGCCATCTGGTACACTTTGAGCACCGATATTGAGCATTAATGAAGGATGCACTATATATGGATTAATTGGTCATGGAAAAGGAAAGTTAAGTGGGAAAAAAAAAACCCAAACCCAGAACATGCTCAGTTTCAGCATATAAGCATTCCTCTGTGTTAATGGATTGGAAATGAGAAGAACAGACAATGCATTGACTGCCAGCAGTGGTTGACATTGCAGGAGGACATTGGTGTTAGTCTATGGTTGCAAAAAATCAATACTTCGGCCATCTATTCTGGAAGGAATTGACATTGTAGTGGGAGATGTATGTTACTCTACGTTGGCAAAATAAATAAATAAATAAATAAATAAATAACAATCTTGTAGTTTCCAGTTTGTCAGGATAATAATTTAACAGCTAAACAGCTTATGTAAAGATGGAATGTAATGTGGATGATGCAATGATAGGATGATGCAATATAGGAATGACTCAACAGGTGTGTGTATCCCTTTAAGAGTCTGAGTATAAAAGGGAAGTTTTTTCCTGGAGTTTTTCTCTCTCTCGTCCGTTTGACTGCTGTAATTGCTGTATATTGGAGTTTGCTGTTTCACCACGTGTGTGCGTTTTATTTCTAGTGTATATTTGTGGATATAGTGTAATATAAACCACCATTTAATTACAAACCACTGTTTATTGTATTTACTCCTGGGTTACCTTAGACTCTGTATGCTCTGACACAGTTTCTTGAAAAGGCATAAACTTTGGAAGCTGCAGCTCACGGAACCTTAACAGATATAATAAAATGCATTACATTTAATTTATTTTTTAAAAAATAAAATAATAGAATATGTTACTCAGAAAAGATTCCACCAAACTCGGGGGGGGGGGGGTTGGTAGGAGTGAAACTCTTCTTCCTGTCATGATATTTCACTGTTATCTAACAAAGTTTATCTAACAAAGTTTGGTTGAACCATAGTTAGCTTAAAATCCAAAGCTAGTTTAAAGGAAGGGTAACTGATAATTTACTGGAGATCTGAGAGAGGTGAAACTCAGTCTCCCCTTTCTAACTCAGCATACAGAAGTCAATGAGCAGTGTGATAATCCCAACATTCTTTGAAAAAAATAATAATAATAAACCTCAGCTTTTTAATGCTAATGTAAAATTCAAATAGCTCCAAGTGGCAGCAAAGAGAGGCAGAAAAGTCTAACTCAGGGGTCTCCAACCTTGGCAACTTTAAGACTTGTGGACTTCAACTCCCAGAATTCCTCAGCCAGCTAAGCTGAGGAAGCTAAGCTGGCTGAGGAATTCTGGGAGTTGAAGTCCACAAGTCTTAAAGTTGCCAAGGTTGGGGACCTCTGGTCTAATTCTTTGCTGCTGTCTAGTGGTCATCTGGTTTTGGACAGCATATATCTGAGCACTTCTAAGTTTTCTAAGCTACTTCTAAGTAGCTTCTCCAAGAGTTAGCAAACTGATTTGAGCAGTGCTTTTTTTGTAAAAAAAAAAAAAAAAGATGCCGGAACTCACACACGTCATACAACCCGCCTTGCCTACCCTACAAGGTTCCATCCAAAAAAGGTGCCGGAATTCCATTCTGGGCGTTCTATGAGAAAAAAAGCCCTGGATTTGAGAAAGATCACTTGGTAAATCTGATTGGATTGATTTCTGATTATGACTTCTGAAACCATCTTGATTAGTACATGATCTGGTTCTGACATGACACTAAAATATAATTTGCTTAATCTTAGCTGATTGATTAAGCCACAGTTAGATTTACCATTAACCAAAAAAAAGCCATCAACCAGGGCTGCAGAAATTATTGTCTGTGGGCCACATATCTGCCAGTATTCCTCTGGAGGTCAGATCCGAGAGGATGAGGATAAGAAAAACAAAAACACTGTTATTTCATTTCTGAGAGATTCAGGGTCTTCAATACAGAACACAGAATAACAGAGTTGAAAGGGACCTTGGAGGTCTTCTAGTCCAACCCCCTGCTTAAGCAGGAGACCCAATAACATTTTAGACAAATGATTATCCAATCCCTTCTTAAAAGCCTCCAGTGTTGGAGCACCCACAATTTCTGAAAGCAAGCTGTTTTGCTGGTTGATTGTTCTCACTGCCAGGAAATTTCTCCTTAGTTCTAGATTGCTTGTCTCCTTGACTAGTTTCAATTCATTGCTTCTTGTTCTGCCTTCAACGGCTTTGGAGAATAGGTTGACCCCCTCTTCTTTGTGGCAGCCCCTCAAATATTGGAACACTTCCATTATGCCACTCCTAGTTCTTCTGGACTGGACATACCCAATTCCTGCAACTATTCTTCATATGTTTTAGCGTTCAGTTCCCCAACCATCTTTGTCGCTCTTTTCTGCACTCTCCAGAGTCTCAACATCTTTTTTTATTTTTTTATTATATTATACCGTAGCAAATGATTATCTGAGAGTAGAGACTGGGATTAGAATTAGAGGATTTGCACCCCAATGTATGTTTGTTTGTAAGTACGTTTGTAAGTATGTTTCCCAAAGTTCTTTGATAGAAAACACTACTGAACAGATACAAACCTATCATGTATGCTTCATGTAGCCATATTCCTACTTTGCTATGGATTGCTCTCATTTTATTGCAGCGGTGATGCAAGAATTTTGCTTCTTGAAAACTGAGTAGCAAAGAGCTTTGATAGTCTCTCCACATACATAGATGCACAGACTTACGATATAGCTCTTCTACAAGAATTTCATATACAGGGTGATTTCCGGGACCTGGCTGAAGCCAGACCTAGGGAGGTGATCGTCCGCCCCTTAGGTCCGATATTCGTCTGTTGGTGGGTCCTTTTGGGCCAAATGCCACCCCGGAGAGGTGGCCACTGAAGGGTGAATCTTTGAGGAATATATTACATGTATTGACAGCGGCGAGAATTGTATTTGCTCAATTTTGGAAAAATGAAAATTTACCACACGATCAGATTATAATTATGAAAATTTTAGAATGTGCAGAAATGGACAGATTGACGTTGGAGATTAAGGATTAAGGAGAAAGAGGATTCAGTGTATTTTAGGACATGGGAATTTTTTTATCAATGGTTAGCGTTACGTTAGAGCTAAATTATACTTAATTAGTAAGCTTTTATTTTATGACTATTTTTAGTATTAATGACTATAATTGTTTAGTATTGTATTAATTACTGTTATTCAATACGTGTACCCAGACGAGAGTCTGCTTGTGTAAGCGTTGGATTTTTTATGTGGGGGTAACCCCACTACTGTACCTACCCCTACCCCTATCCCTATCCCAACTCCACTCCCTAACTCTATCCTCTACCCATATTATCCCTATCCTTCCCATACCCATATAAAATTTAATAAAATATATTTTTTAAAAAATAAAGAATTTCATACACAGCTCCCACCCCCAAGAAGACTGAAATTTAAAAAAGGGTTTCTCTTTTTCTCTTCCTCTAGCTACATGAATTCAACATAAACAAATTAGAGCAGTTAATTTGGTAAGAAGTTTTCTCTAGATTGGCCTTCTCTTCCAATTCCCTCTTTTGGGTCCCCTTAGAGTACAAAACAATAATTTGCCGTATAAACAAAAGCAGTGGGGACCAAACCTCTCCGGATGCCTCCATCTGCCAAAGAAAAGTTGGTTGTTAGCATATCAAACGCAGTCAATTTTTTCTTCATTAATGCATAACTTAAATCATTACCACCAGAAGATGAAGCCTTGTGAAATCAGAGTGTATATATCAGTCTGAAGACTGACAGAAAGGGACACTCAAGCGTTGCAGCAGCTCCTAACCATGGTTTACTGGTAGAAGTCGAATATCAAATCTTATTTGGGCTTTGAAGAATGATTAACATAAATTGCACATGGATCTAAGAGCTGAATATTCTCATGATTACAAACCGTTGTGTTTTTCTTTGGTTCTAGCATAGTGTGATGTGTGAATTAAGCTTTTGTGCTTTGTAAATCATGATTCAGGTTTAGCACTGGGCTAATCCTGGTTTAAAAAAGGATAAGGCTTTATGCAATGTACGAGTTCTATGGATGCTTACCACTACATATACATTACAACTAGCTTATTACATCCATTAAAAAAATAAGGAAGAGCAAGTACATTTTTTAAAAGTGAAACAAAATTAATTGCTAGGATTTTAGAACTTCATAAGGGATTTAGAGCAGATATTTCCATGCCAAACAGAAGGCATGGTGTTTCAAGAGCAAAACAATGAAAAAGATTTATTGGCTTTAAGAATTCTCCCCATCATGTGGTGTGCATGAATTAAATATTTATATCTGCTTTCTCGGGTAATAAAATTGTATTCAATTACGTTGCAGACATGACCAATGATCATTGAGAAGTTTGTAATAACGTTGGTGCTCATAAAATATACAGTGTAAACTATGCAACAGGAGGAGAAGAGACAATATAGCAAATATCCTTTGGCCCTTAAGGAATTATATCATATACAGTAATTATATAATATACTTATAAAATAGATCTTCATAGGGATGCATTTGAAGTATTAGTAATAATTGATTGTAGTCTTATGATGAGTGGAAGTTGGACATTTTCGAGATCAAATCTTACCACAATTACACTAATATAGTAAAGACAGAACATCTTCCCATTGTTTAGTCTGAAAGACCCTTGGTGTTTTATTTATCATGTAAGCAATATTAGGGTTTAATGGGATGATGAATGTATCCAAGTCATTGGCAGATTCTGGGGAAGAAACTTTGGAAAATAGTAACTATTTCTCATCCTACTTCTTTTATGAAAGCTGTAAAGATTAGAAGCAATCTGATCCATGTTTCCTTGTGAATAATTCTACTGCATTCTGAAAAAATGAATTTTGACCACATATGTATGAGAATATGCTTCAAGGAATCCTTAAGAATTTGAAGGAGGTCTAGGACGCAAGTATTCTTTAATGTTAGGTCAAATACATACAGTTTTTGATTTCATAAGCCAGAATTTGGAAGACATTTAGCTATTGTGCCAACCTAATATTTATTAACGTTGTAGACTGAGAAGGACAACAGACTTGGATGTTTCTTTTCCATGCTCACTACTGTTCCATTGTTAGTATTACTATTGTCAGGGACAAAAGATTAGGTCCATATGTGAAGATCTAATTAAACTGATTTATTGCTATTCATTTCTGTGCACAGGAATCTTCTCAACTAATGGTTAGCACCTGCTTGGAGATAAATAAGGGTCAACAGAATTCAAGGGAGGTTGGATTTATTTCACTTGTGGCTATGTAGGGATTCTTAGTTGATCCCTCTTTTGACTCCACCCTCAGGTCCTGCCAGTCCTTCTTCTACAACTATGGTATAAAATTCAAAGCTAAACATCATTGATGAGAAAATCATATTGCTTCTGTTTCCACATATTGGATCTTAAAAAGATTTTTGAAACTATCTTTTTACCAAATGTCTCTTTAAAAATATATATATATTAAAAATAGCAAAGATTGTACCAACCCCTAAATATTGCTGTCCTAGTTCTAGATAAAATATTTTCCTAAGTTTGATTTAAATTTCTGGATCTTTGCACTACAATTGATATTAGTCATGAAAACCAAGCTCATTGGGTATTCCAAATGCCTTTGCTGCGGTGTAGATGTACATCAAAAATGTTCTGCTTTTAGAAAATGGAAATTGGTTGTTTCCTTAAAAACATTAAAAAGAAAAGCTGACATGGTTTCTTTTCAGAAGGGTTTATAAATTAAGAATAGGTTGGCACTCTAAAATATATTTATGGGTCTAATTTATATCCAGGTTTTTATAATTCCTCATTTATACCAACTCTTTGGATTTATTCATACCATTACTGATTTCTAGGTTGTATTCTGAATTTATAAGCATCACACTGAATTATAAGTTGATATCATTTACAAAACGTATAGCTGATTTGCAAATCAATAGCTTTTTCATGCACAGAACAGTTCAGATACATAATTTTATTAATTATTTCTATGACTTCAGACTGATTAATACTGCTTATCTGTATTGGATTTTGCTTTAAAAAATGATACTTTAAAATATAGTAAATCAATACTTGAACTGGGGTCTTCTCCTGAGAGGAGATCTATTACACAAAATAGATTAAAGGTGACACACAGAATTTATAAAATGCAAATATTTGTCATTGCATCTTTCCAACACGTAACAGGAAGGTTTTTATTTATTAGATTTTATTATCTTGCCTTTCCAGGAGAACCTTTAATCTCCTAGGATCAAAACAGCATTTTGCTAACCTTACTTAACAGCAATTTCTCTTCCTTTCTGGAGAAAGATCTGCTAAAGTTTTATATAACACGTATAGAAGAAATCAGAACTGTTTATTTAGAATTTCCTTCTGCTAACCATGTGTTGAAACTGAATGAAAGTAATGGAACAAAGTAATTGTCAGAGCTTGCACGAGATAACCCAGGAGTAAACACAATAAATGGTAGTTTATATCAAATTGTGGTTTATCTTACACTATTTACAATATCATACACCAGGAACAATATACATACACGTGCTAATACAGCAAGATCCAACACACCACAGTTACAGCAGGAAACGGAAGAGAGAAATCACAGCAATGGAACCTTCCCTTTATACAAAGGCTCTTAAAGAGACACAGACCCTGCTGAGTCATTCCCACCATTACATCATCATTAGAGAATAGAGAATAGAATAGAATAGAATAGAATAGAATAGAATAGAATAGAATAGAATAGAATAGAATAGAATAGAATAGAATAGAATAGAATAGAATAGAATAGAATAGAATAATGGAATGGAATGGAAGGGAAGGGAAGGGAAGGGAAGGGAAGGGAAGGGAAGAGAAGAGAAGAGAAGAGAAGAGAAGAGAAGAGAAGAGAAGAGAAGAGAAGAGAAGAGAAGAGAAGAGAAGAGAAGAGAAGAGAAGAGAAGAGAAAAGTGGAGTGGAGTGGAGTGGACTAGAATAGAGTAGAGTAGCGTAGAGTAGAGTAGAGTAGAGTAGAAGAGAGAATAGAGAATATGGAATGGAATGGAATGGAATGGAATAGAATAGAATAGAATAGAATAGAATAGAATAGAATAGAATAGAATAGAATAGAATAGAATAGAATAGAATAGAATAGAATAGAATAGAATAGAATAGAATAGAATAGAATAGAATAGTGGAATGGAATGGAATGGAATGGAATATAATATAATGGAATGGAATGGAATGGAATGGAATGGAATGGAATGGAATGGAATGGAATAGAATAGAATAGAATAGAATAGAATAGAATAGAATAGAATAGAATAGAATAGAATAGAATAGAATAGAATAGGAAGGGACCTTGGAGGTCTTCTAGTCCAGCCCCCTGCTCAAGCAGGAGAACCAGCCCATTTCCTATTGAGCAAGTGAAGAAGAAACTTGCACTGTTTCTTGTGAATTATCGGCAGTCAGGTGCAAATCAATCATGAGAATTATTCCTGTTCATTAATTAGAATGCTGGAAGGCACCAATAAACTTTCCTGTTACTGAGCAGTTGAGCAAAATAAACGCTGCACCTTTTGCTTAATATGTATATAAACAATAAAGCTAATTATCTGGAATATACACATTTTCTTTTAAAAGGGGGAAATGAGAAGTAAGAACCTGGCTAACAAATGTTCTATTTAGGTGTACGTGTCAGGCAGAGAATCAAAGTGAAATTCAAGAATCTGTGGCGGTCACGGCATTTACAAAGTTGAAAGTCTGAGTGCTAAATGGATGCTGCCACTGGGTGTTGTGCAAACATTTCTATTATTGCTAAAACAATTCAAAGGTTAATGAGGGCAAATTTCCTTCCTTTTTCATAATGATGATTTTGTTTTAGGGTTTAGTCTCCTTCTCCAGTAGTAACTTAAATGTCATGCACATCAGCAGGAGGAAAATTCACTGTCCTGATAATCAGACACCTGGAAAAACAGAATATAATTCCTTATTTACATAAAGGCTAAAAGCATAGAACATCAAATCATGGGGCTGCAAGAGACCTTGAAGGTCTTCTAGTCCAACCCTCTGCTCAAGGAATATTATACCACCAAATGGCTGTCAAGTCTAGTTGTCCACTCTGTTCTTGAAAAACCTCCAGTGATGGAGCACCTACAATTTCTGGAAGCAAATTCTTCCACTGATCATTTTTTCTCTGTGTCAGGAAATTTCTCCTTACTTCTAAGTTGGATTTCTCTTTAACAAGTGCCCACCTATTATTTCTTGTCCTGCCCTCAGGAGCTTTGGAGAACAAGTCAATCCCTTCTTCTCTGTGACATCCCCTTGAGTACTGAAAGACAGCTATCATGTCACCCCAATCCTTCTCTTCGTTAGAGTAGACCAGGGGTAGGCAACCTTGGCTCTTTTATGACTCGTGGACTTCAACTCCCAGAATTCCTGAGCCAGCCACGCTGAGGGGAAAGGGAGAGGTTTCCAAGCTGAGCCATGCTGGCTCAGGAATTCTGGGAGTTGAAGTCCACGAGTCATAAAAGAGCCAAGGTTGCCTACCCCTGGACTAGACATACCTAGCAATAGTTCACAAACCCACAACCACACTCTGCCAGGAATTGGCCAGAACCAAAGACAAGATATAGAAGGATGAAAGAAGCAATGTAATCTACAAAATCAACTGTAATGCTTGCAATCAAATTTCTGATGATAAGGGAATGTGTCAGTCCTGCGCAAAATTAAGGCTGGTGCTTGCTTTCTTCATAACAAATCAGATCGCACAACTGTCTCCACAGATGAATTAAAGCCAATTCTTGCTTCTTTTCACACACACACAAATAAACATTTTAGATCTTTTTAATAATCTTTCATAATCAATTTTATTACGTGTTTTTATCCAGCATTAGACTATAGTCAATGTATTTTTATTGTCAGGTCAGTATGATTCAGTTTTCTGAAGCCAGCTAGTTTTTTTTATATACTGTCTGTAAAACTAGGCAGACCTTGGTCACCCATTGATTACATCATTAATGGTAATATATTGCTATGTCTTCTTGTGTTGGTTCTGTTTAGTTTGGTCTTATTTGAATGTTTAATTTATGTGTTGGCCTTCGGCTGTAATAATAAATTGAAAAAAAAAACACATACCCAAATACAGTAAACAGGTAATCCTCAGCTTAACAACAGTTTGTTTAGTTACCATTCAAAGTTGCAATGGCACTAAAAAAGGGACTTATGACAATATTTCACAATTACAACCATTGCGGCATCCGAATGGTCACGTGATCAAAATTCAGACGATTGGCAACTGATTCATATTTATCACGGTTGCAGTGTCCCCCTGGGGTCACGTGACCCCCCTTTTGTGACCTTCTGATAAGCCAAATCAGTGGGGCAGCCAGATGCTCTTAAGAACCAGGTTACTAACTTAACCACCACAATGATTCATTTCACAACCGTGGCGAGAAAGGTCGTAAAATGGGGCAAAACTCACTGAACAAATGTCTCGCTTAGCAACATAAATTTTGGGCTCAGTTGTGGTCATAGGTCAAGGACCACCTGTACTTCTGTCACATTTCCAACAGAAGCATGCAGATAAAAGTTGGTCCGAATGTAAAAACAAGGACATCTTTTATAATAATAATAATAATAATAATAATAATAATAATAATAATAATAATAATAATAATAATAATAATAATAATAATAATAATAATAATAATAATAATAATAATAATAATAAGTGGACCACCTGGTAAGCTGCTGCAAGAAGATCACACAGACTGACTACAAGCAGCGGCATGACAAAGTAGCAACAATGGTGCATTGGAAGATCTGCAAGAAATATCATTTGCCTGTAAGCAAGAACTGGTGGGATCATAAAACAGAGAAAGTCATAGAAAATGATAAAGTTAAACTGCTCTGGGACTTCAGAATTCAAACAGACAAACACCTGCAACATAACACCCCAGACTTAACAATTGTCCATAAAAAAGACAAAAAAGTCTGGATAGTGGACGTGGCAGTGCCTGGAGACAGCAGAATAGACGAGAAAGAACTAGAGAATAATAATAATAATAATAAAGTTGGAAGGGACCTTGGAGGTCATCGAGTCCAACCCCCTGCTCAGGCAGGAAACCCTATACCATTTCGGACAAATGGCTGTCCAGTTTCTTCTTAAAAACTTCCAGTGTTGGAGCATTCACCGCTTCTGGAGGCAGGTTGTTCCACTGGTTAATTGTTCTAACTGTCAGGAAGTTTCTCCTTAGTTCTAGGCTGCTTCTCTCCTTGATTAGTTTCCATCCGTTGCTTCTTGTCCTGCCCTCAGGCGCCTTGGAGAATAGCTTGACTCCCTCTTCTTTGTGGCAGCCCCTGAGATATTGGAACACTGCTATCATGTCCCCCCTCGTCCTTCTCTTCATTAAACTAGACATATCCAATTCCATCAACCTTTCCTTATATGTTTTAGCCTCCAATCCCCTAATCATCTTTGTTGCTCTTCTCTGTACTCTTTCTAGAGTCTCAACATCTTTTTTACATCGTGGTGACCAAAACTGAATGCAGTATTCCAAGTGTGGCCTTACCAAGGCATTGTAGAGTGGTATTAATACTTCGCGTGATCTTGATTCTATCCCTCTGTTAATGCAGCCTAGCACTGTGTTGGCTTTTTTGGCAGCTGCAGCACACTGCTGGCTCATATTTAAGTGATTGTCCACTAGGACTCCGAGGTCCCTCTCACAGTTACTACTATTGAGCAAGGTACCACCTATACTATACCTATGCATTTGGTTTTTCTTGCCTAAATGTAGAACCTTACTTTTTTCACCATTGAATTTCATTTTGTTAGATAGTAGTATAACATGAGAGGCAGTTTCACGTCATGATTAACGCCTCAGGCTGGAAACCGGGAGCTCATGAGTTCTAGTACCATCTTGGCTATGAATCCAGCTGCCAGCCACTTTCTCTCAACCCTAGGAAGCAGAGAACGGCAAACCACTTCTGAAAAAACCTTGCCAAAAAAACTGCTGGAACTTATTCAGGCAGTCTCCAAGAATCAGACCTAACTGAAGGAAAGAAAATAATGTATTAGAGCAGAGCATTTTCTGGGTTCAGTCAGAAAGCTCACGCCTCAGAATAATTTATCTTTTTCAAGTTTGTATAAATTGATTTATCCTTGAATCATTTTAGGCTTCCTTCCTCTATAATTCTATCCAAGTCATTCACGGAGGGTATACGCGCACAATATTTAATCAGTAAATCACACCATTGGCTCAAGTCTGTTTCAGCTGTTCTTGATTCCTCCCCTGTTTGTAGGGAAAAAGAAAATAGGGCAATTCTCTCTCAACGGCCTGAGATGTTAAAGCAGAAACAGAAATCAGAATAGAGCTGGAAGGGATCTTGGAGGTCTTCTAGTCCAGCCCCCTGCTCAAGCAGGAGACCCTATACCATTCCAGACATATGGCAGTGATGAAGCGCCCAGAACTTCTGAAGGCAAGCTCTTCCGCTGGTTAATTGTCTTCACTGTTAGGAAGTTTCTCCTTAATTCTAGGTTGCTTCTCTCTTTGATCAGTTTCCAACCATTGTTTCTTGTCCTGCCCTCTGGTGCTTTGGAAACTAAGTCGATCCCCTCCTCTTTGTGGCAGCTCCTCAAATACTGGAATATTGCTATCATGTCCCCCCCTAGTTCTTCTTTTCTCTAGACTAGCCAAACCCAAATCCTGCAACTGTTCTTCATATGTTTTAGTATCCACTGCTTCTTCACAAGTGCCTTGTGCCTTGTTCCTTTCTGCCTTTCTCTTTTAGGTAAGATAAACCAACTTTGAGAGAGGATTAAAACAAAAGGATGCCTTTTTTTTTTTTTTTAGCAATTGCTTCTTCGTTTGTTGCTGTTGTTTGTTTCAGCCTTCTATCACATACCTCTATTTTTGGTCTTTTCCATTCCTTCTTGTCTGAGAAGTGACCAGGCTATCTAATACAGCTTGCTCTTTCATTCATTGTCTATGGAGAGTCTTAGTCATCTAGTTCATGGTGGTTCCCAAGCTGCTTTTTCAAAAGGCAACTGGGCTTTCCTTGTTTTTCCTTGAAGGTGTTTCGCTTCTCATCCAAGAAGCTTCTTCAGTTTTAACTGAATGGTGAGCATTGAAAGGATATATATTCTTTCAGGTCATCTGATCTTTAACACCCTGAATGTGTTTAGCTCTCTGAAGTCATTGAAGCCACTTGAGGGTTTATTTGTGCCCTCAGGGTCACCTCAATCAGAGTGCAAATGGGTATGAAATCTTCTTGGCACTGCTGAAATCCTTCTATTCCCAGTGAATCTAAGTCAGGGGTCTTCAAACTTGGCCCTTTTATGACTTGTGGACTTCAACTCCCAGAATTCCTCAGCCAGGCACGCTGGCTGAGAAATTCTGGGAGTTGAAGTCCACAAGTCATAAAAGGGCCAAGTTTGAAGACCCCTGATCTAAATGTTCCCCTTGGTGGAAAAAGTCCAGTGGTACCTCAGTACTCATTGTTAATTGGTTCAGAGAGGTACAATGAGTACCAAAAATGATAAATACCAAAGAATTTTTTTCTCATAAGGAATAATATCATGAGTCACAAGACAGCCTACAGCGACAAATTCTAGCTTGTGCATTGAGTACCAAACAAACAATGAGTTCCGGGACAAAATTTTCAGGTCAAAATGCATTGGGTACCAGATTTGATGAGTTTCAAAGCAGTTGAGTACCAACGTACCACGGTATATATAAATTTTGTGCAAAAGAACTAAGAGCTAACTCTTCCATTGTCATGTAGCATTACATTGTTCTCCTCTATTACTTCTGGGTGGAACGGCAGAACTATAGAGGAAAATTTCTTTGTATTTCTTGAAATTCTACTGTGCTTGCTTGATGTTTCCTAAGGGGAACATTGTTTAAAACAACATTTTTTTTCCCCATGAATTTTCAATAGGAAAATTAAGTCACACCTTTTAATTTACAAAAGAGCTTTAACTAAGCATGCTGTGTACTGCCTTCAGGAGATGAACACGGAAAGAGTGATAAAAAACAGAGAAGGAGATAGCTTAGCATTAGAAAACATTTTTTTTTTCTCAACCTTACTTTGGAAACATTTCCTTTATTATTCTGACCAGCCTAAATGCTTCTTTCTCCATTTTTACTCTATTGCAAGACCTTTTGTTTTCCGGAGCCTAAAATAAATCCAGTTATAAGTGTAGCTGTGAGGGGGAAATTATTGCAGACTTCCACACAAATTGAATTTTTCGCTTAAAAAAAAAGTGCTACCAAATTAATTTTTTTTTTCACATGTACAGATCTGTATTTTTAGAGTCAGCTTGCATAGCTAGTGCATTGTGGGATGCATAACTAGTGGCTATTTTCTCTTATTTATTATTTATGAAATGCAGAACAGAAAAAATATATTGTTCAGCCTGATTGTTTTATGGGTATTCCTGAGAGTGTTTAATTCTTTTATCTTATTCAAATGACTATCTCTTAAGGTTTCTCTACATTGGCATATGATTTTTCTCCCTCCACAATTAAAAGTTAAACACATAGCCATTTTTAACCCATCTGAAATGCTAAAAGAATAATATGGCCATATTTAATAGAGCCTACATTTTGGTGTTCTGCTTAGAGCCTATGGGAATGCAGCAGCAGTAAAGCTTTAATAAATAACACAATGTGACATAACACAACATCAACATATTATTTAGCATAATATAACGATTTTTGACTATGAGAAAGCAATTATTGTATCATGCATAGAGCTGAAACTGATAAAAATTGCACAAAGCAATGCTGATTTTACTTAGAATGAATGTCAGCAGTGTTTTTTTTTCCTCCCTTTCTTTCTTCTTATCTCACAACTATAAAGCAACATTTTTGGTTATGAGTACAGTTATCAACTGTTAAATTATACCCTGGATTGGTAAGTTAAGACGTGATCTAGACAACTTATTTTGTAACGTTTGTTTTTTTTTTCCTTGAAGGAGTAAGGTATGCAAGCTTTGTTGAAAAGGAGAAAAGCGATAAAACCTTAATAATGTTAAGAATCACACCAGTAGAAGTACCGTAAGCTAGTGATTTGAAATCAGAGTATTCTTCATTAGCAAATGCTATCAATCAATCAATTTTGATTCAGTCGTTCCTCAGAGTAAAGAGAGTAATATGTGAGGAAAAACCTGACATGCACATAGCAATTTTTGTTGACGTATTCATTCCCTTCCTGCTTTTTACTAATGACCTGTAGAAGTGGAAAGGACAGTTTATCAGGTTTTGCAGGTAATACGAGATTAGGTGGGGTGGTTAATAACTAGAAAGCAGAAATAATACTCGGTGTGATATTGATAGATTAGTGAAAGTGGCTGAAAATAACACAATGCAAGTTGAGACAAATGCAGATGGTCCTCGACTTACAACGACAATTGAGCCCAAAATTTCTGTTGCTAAGCGGAGACAGTTGTTAAGTGAATTTTGCCACATTGTACCACCTTTCTGGCCACAATTGTTAAGTGAATCACTGAAGTGGTTAAGTTAGTAAACATGGTTGTTAAATGAATCTGGCTTCCCCGTTGATTTTGAATAGACTGAATAGAATAGAGCTGGAAGGGACCTTGGAGGTCTTCTAGCCCAAGCAGGGGACACTATACCATTTCAGACAAGTAACTGTCTAGCCTCTTCTTAAAGGCCTCGAGTGATGGGGCACCCACAACTTCTGGAGGCAAGTGGTTCCACTGGTTAATTGTCCTCACTGTCAGGAAGTTTCTCCTTAATTCCAGGTTGCTTCTCTCTTTGGTCAGTTTCCAACCATTGTTTCTCGTCCTTCCCTCTGGTGCTTTGGTGAATAATGTGATCCCCTCTTCTTTGTGGCAGCCCCTCAAATACTGGAACACTGCTATCATGTCTCCCCTATTTCTTCTTTTCTTTAGACTAGCCAAACCCAAGTCCTGCAGCCGTTCTTCATATGTTTTAGTCTCCAGGCCTTGGATCATCTTAGTTGCTCTTCTCTGAACTTTATGCAGTGTAATTTTGCTTGTAAGAAGGTCACAAAAGATGATCACATGATCCCGGGACATTGCAATCGACATAAATATGAGTCAATTGCTAAGAGTCTGAATTTTGATCACATGACCATGGGGATGCAGCAACAGCGTTAAGGGTGGGAAAATGATCACAAGTCACTTTTTTCAGTGCTGTTGTCACTTTGAATGGTCACTAAACAAACTGTTGTAAGTCGAGGACTGTATAAATTTCTCAGCTTACGAGCCAGAAAGTGTTATGAAGGCACTGGGTGATGCAAGACCTATCCTGCAGCTAGTGCTTGCAAATGAATCTGTCAATAAAAAAAAAAAAAAAGTTGATTGCAAGCTCAATAAATCCCCTTCTCTTTCCATCGGTTGAAAATACACTTTCAAGTCCCTCTTCTAGGTTGAGTGGGGATTTTTCCGTAGAACGAATTAACAAGTCAAGCAAACATAGTTTTCAACATTTAGAATACAGCTTTCCCTTATCCCTTTAAGAAGTTAAATTCCGGAGCCTGTGCCTTGTTTCTGTTTGATTAAAAGGGAATATAGTAGTAGCCAATTAAAGTAAGCTTCGGCCAATTTTCATTAAACCGAGCTGATTCTTTATATATTCCAATGATTAATTCTAAGCCCTGGAGGACGAAGAAAACCCTGTTAAAGGAGAGGAGGCTGGAGCAACAGGATTTTCAATGTCTATAATAAATGGAAAGGATACCCTCTATGTTGTGCAATTGGCATAATTGGCCACTTTCTCAATGGGAACAGGATGCCAGCTTGTAATAAAGTTAATGCTTTGTTTGCAGGCTTTTTTTGTTGTTGTTTATTTTTAAATTGCTAAGGGAACTTCTTTAAAAGAAAAAAAAAACATAAAAAGAATAGCTAGCAGGAATGGCGTAACCCACATAATTACCAAAGAACAAGATAGCTTTCCTTCAAGCCTGTTCCTTTCGTTTGGCTGATGACCTCCCATCTCAACAGGGGAAGGAGCTTTTTTACAAATTAAATCATTCCTATGGACACCAAAAAAGAATGCGAAACAATGGCATTCTCTTATTACAGAGGGAATAAGGAAAGGAATTGGAGGCCTGGAGGATGCTAGGCTGCATTAACAGAGGGATAGAATCAAGATCACGTGAAGTGTTAATACCACTTTACAATGCCTTGGTAAGGCCACACGTGGAATACTGCATCCAGTTTTGGTCACCACGATGTAAAAAAGATGTTGAGACTCTAGAAAGAGTACAGAGAAGAGCAACAAAGATGATCAGGGGACTGGAGGCTAAAACATACAAGGAACGGTTGCTGGAATTGGGGATGTCTGATTTAATGAAGAGAAGGATGAGGGGGGACATGATAGCAGTGTTCCAATATCTCAGGGGCTGCCACAAAGAAGAGGGAGTCAAGCTGTTCTCCAAAGCGCCTGAAGGCAGGACAAGAAGCAACAGATGGAAACTCATCAAGGAGAGAAACAACCTAAAAAACTAAGGAGAAACTTCCTGACAGTTAGAACAATTAACCAGTGGAACAACCTGCCTCCAGAAGCAGTGAATGCTCCAACACTGGAAGTTTTTAAGAAGAGACTGGACAACCATTTGTCTGAAATGGTATAGGGTTTCCTGCCTGAGCAGGGGGTTGGACTAGATGACCTCCAAGGTCACTTTATTATTATTATTATTTAAGAATTGCTAGCAAGGCGAAGGTCAGATGATGTTTGAAAAGGTAAAGTTTTCTCCTGTCCAATCATGTCTGACTCTACGGGGTGGGTGCTCATCTCCATTTCCTAGATGAAGGAGCCAGCATTGTCCAAAGACATTTCTGTGGTCATGTGGCCAGCATGGCTATACACCAAAGGTGCACAGAATGCTGTTACCTTCCTACCAAAGTTCACCTACTCGCATTTGCATGCTTTCAAACTGCTAGGTGGGCAGGAGCTGGGGCAAAGAATGGGAGCTTAGATTTCGGGTCTGTTTGCACAATAATGCTTTAGTATTTAGGCTCATTTTCTGGGCTAACAGCCCCATAGTCTGAACCATAAATTAATCACAAGGGCTGAATTCACACAACACAGAAGGCTGAAGAATGGGTATTTAGCTAGTGGCTCAGTAAAAGGTGAAGGTTTTCCTGTGAGTTGTGTCCGACTCTAGGGTACAGTGCTCATCTCCGTTTCTTGGCTGAGGGAGCCAGCATTGTCCGAAGACTATTTCCGTGGTCACGTGGCCCACATGGCTATATGCCAAAGGCCCACAGAATGCTATTACCTTCCCACCGAAATGGTACCTATTAATCTATTCACATTTGCATGCTTTCAAACTGCTAGGTGGGTAGGACCTGGAGCAAGGGACGGGAGCTCACCCATCGCATGGCGCTTGGGTCTTGAACCTGGGCTGTCCTGACAAGCTGAGTGTCTTTAACTGCTGAGCCATTGTGCCCCTCTCTAAACAAAGTTTGATTTTGGGCCCAAACAATAAGTTGACACAACATCTCAGTCATGCCGTTCTCTAGTTTAAAGAAGATAAAGAGGGGAGGGGAAGTTTATTTAGATTTGCAAAGTCTATTCTATTAGCATCAACGTATTCCTGATCAATATGATATTGGTTTATTTGTCTGATCTACCTTGTAGGACTGACACTAGTAGACAGACCGGTTTTCTGGTTGAATTGTGTAGATGGCACCGAGTTTGACTCCAGGATTACTCTAGGAAGCCATATTGAATGAGCTTTAGCAAGGTCCAGGATGGAGGCTAGAGAGGTCCAGTAAAAACCCATCTGGACAGTCCTGGAATAGATGTCTTCTTAGACTTCTGGGTAATAGATTTTCTTCATGGTACCCCATCAGAATAATAATCTTTTTTTTCCCTTATGATCTTTGACTAACCTTTACAATAAAATAGTATGTTAAAAGAAAGAAAGAAAATGTTTAATACAATTGGTTATTGGGAAAGGGAAAAATACGACAATAAAACTATATATATATATAATTAAAATTCTGTGCAGTTGCATCCCTTAAAAAAATAATAAATGTAACATTTATCTGTGTGGGTCTTGTATTTGGGAATGGTTGGGGGGATCAGATCATGTCTCAGGCATCATAGAAAGGGCACCATATGAGGACATGAATGAGAGTTTCTTCCTCTCTGGATCTGTAAAGTAATAATAATGACAATTGGGGCAAAAGAAAGCACAGTTAGTACTCATAGTAATAGGCACCTTGGGTTCAATCCAAAGGTGCTTTTTTTCACGAGGCAACTGGACTTTTTTGTTTTTCTTGAAGACATTTTGCTTCTCATCCAAGAAGCTTCTTCAGCTCTGTCTGGTTGGTGGGGAATGGCAAGATCCATGCAGTCAGAGCTGAAGAAGCTTCTTGGATGAGAAGTGAAATGTCTTCGAGAAAAACAAGAAAGTCCAATTGCCTCGTGAAAAAAAGCACCTTTGGGACAACCATGACCTGGATGACTGAGAATCTTCATAGTCAATCCCAAAACAACTGGAGCACCACTTGAACATCATTGGCATTGACAAACTCACCCTTGGTTGTTTGCAAAAGGCAGCTTTACTTGGAACTGCTTACATTCTGTGATGCTACCTTCCACATCATCAGACAACCACATCTGCCTATCCTTGGTTCTTGGGGAGGAATGGAGAAAAAATGTCCAATAGAGTTTAAACATCTGGCTGACTGTGATAAACCGTAACAAACAAGCACCGTCAAACATCCACACCTGCCTATCCCAAGTCCTTGGGAAGGACTCAGTAGGCAGACAAAAATGCCAGATCCAGTCTGAACATCTGGCTGATCAGTGTGTAAAATCATAAGAACTCGGATGAGGAGAATTAGAGAAATTACAGACTGTTGGAAAAAATGATGGTATCATAAAAGACAGGACATTCTCACAAACCCCTCAGTAATCTGCCAACTCAACTTTTATCTTCTTTGAAAGAATTTCAAGGGCAGATTATATCCTACCATGAATGGGAACTGATAAAAGAAATGCAAAATAATTTCCCCACATGACACTGTTTCATTAACTGTGGTTGATTAACTATCCTGATAATTTTTGTGTCTTAATGTGTCATGTGAATCCATTTGATTGATGATTCAATGTATTATGCAAATCCAGGATTAATTCATCACAGTTTTGGCTACCCAGACATGGCTTTCTAGGGTTGGGATTGCTTTTTCCCAAATGAGAGAATTGTAAATTGCCTTTGAGAACCTGCATGTAGTTTTAAGTTTTAATATTCTCTTCTAAATACAATATTATTTTGAAGAGATAGTTGTTTGTTATTAGGGAGGAAGAGATGATGATACCTTTAAAATCAATTGTCTCTGAATATTTAATTTCACTTCCAGCTCTGTAAATTTTGGTCACTTGAGTTCTTGATAAATGACCAAATTAATTTTTTTGTGCATTGTGATCATACTGTGCTACAGAACATGATTACCTTAAGGATACTTACTCCTGAATTATAAATTATAATAAATTAAGCTGGATTTCTTCATTCAGATAGGGCATGGTAATTGCTTTCTGAATTTGTAAAAAAAAAAAAAAAAGCGTAGAGATCTGCATGGTTATATAGATAGGTATAAGAGAAAAACTCAACCTTGTGAGGTAATATTTTGATATTAATTTAACATTGTAAATAGCCCAGAGTCATGTAGGGAAGATAGGTAGTAGAGAAATGTGATAAATAAGTACATATATTTTGAATATCACAGCAGTGATCACTTTTTAAAATGTTCCTTCAAGATCTTCAAAATCTGCTAAGAGAGTTGCTAAAAATTCCATGTTATAGGAATGCTTGAGAAAAATATATATATATATCTTGTTTAATTTTGTGAAATATAATAACAATTCAACATTCAACACTGAGACTCTAAAACAGGCATAAAATAGGTCATAAAAATATAGCACGTTTAAAAGTAAAATAAATAGGATTGATACTAATATCTCTTTATCAGAAGCAGTATCCAAAGCAGAACATCCAGATTCAGCCATAGTTTCATTCCGTACAGCATTAACCTTGTGAACTCTGAAGCTTCCTCCTTCCATTGTATATTCAAGATGGACAGTATTTAATATTTATTTGCTATGTATATGTGGGGGTGGGGGTCTATACATATGTTGTACACAGTATGTTTTAGGTGTGTGTCATGTATGTGTTTCACTTTGAGAGCGGGCAACTAAATTTCATTTTTGTGTGCCGTTGTGCCCACAGTAAAAAAATGACAATAAAGGTTATCTTATCTTATCTTATCTTATCTTATCTTATCTTATCTTATCTTATCTTATCTTATCTTATCTTATCTTATCTTATCTTATCTTATCTTATCTTATCTTATCTTACCTTATCTTACCTTACCTTACCTCACCTCACCTCACCTCACCTCACCTCACCTCACCTCACCTCACCTCACCTCACCTCACCTCATCTCATCTCATCTCATCTCATCTTATCTTATCTTGCCAAAGTGAAAGGATTTTCTGGTGACATCACCATTTCCTGGGGGATGCCCAGTTGGGGTCTCCTTTTGGTTCCCCATGAAGATGCCCACTGAAGTGGTACCCATTTGCCTACTCACGGTTGGCCGCTTTCGAACTGCTGGGCTGGCAGGAGCCAGAGTGTGTGACAGGAGCTCACCCCTCGCTGGGCCAGCACCGGATCTCAAACGTGAGCTTGCTGATCATCAGCCCAGTGTTCTAACCTCAGGAGCCACCACACTCTTTTTATAAATAGGATTAAAAACTAAATGACATTCACCCAGAATCGGGACACATTGACAGTGTTTAACCTTGGCAGCATGAGGCCTTGACTTACAAGAGTTAATTCAAGGTTACAACAGCTCTGGAAAAAGTGACTTATGACCATTTTTCACACTTATGACATTGTAGCATGCCCACAGTCACATGATCAAACTTCGGATGCTTGACAACTGGTTCACATTTATGATGGTTGCAGTGCCCCGGAATCATATGATCCCCTTCTGCGACCATCTGACAAGCAAATTCAATGGGGAAACCAGATTCACTTAACAACGGTGTTACTAATATAAGCACTGCGGTGGTTCGCTTAACAAATGTGGAAAGAAAAGTCGTAAAATGGGGCAAAAGTCACTTAACAAATTTCTCAGTTAACAACATAAATTTTGGGCTCAATTATGCTGTTAAGTTGAGGAATACTTGTATATATTGAAGGATATTGTATATGCCATAGCCTATGTGAGATGGGTTTTTCTTCTCCACATTCACACAGAGTGTCATCTATAGAAGAATAGAATAGAATAGAATAGAATAGAATAGAATAGAATAGAATAGAATAGAATAGAATAGAATAGAATAGAATAGAATAGAATAGAATAGAAGCTGGAAGGGACCTTGGAGGTCTTTCTAGTCCAGCCCCTTGCTCAAGCAGGAGAACCTATACCATTTCAGACAAGTGACTGTCTAGCCTCTTTTTAAACACCTCCAGTGATGGAGCACCCATGACTTCTGAAGACAAGCTGTTCCACTGGTTAATTGTCCTCACTGTCAGGAAGTTTTCCCTCAATTCCAGGTTGCTTCTCTCTTTGGTCAGTTTCCAGCCATTGTTTCTTTTCCTGCCCTCTGGGCTTTAGAGAATAATTTGACCCCCTCTTCTTTGTGGCAGCCCCTCAAATATAGAGAAGCCCCATTTACTCAGATTGTTCTTTGATCTTCCTACACCTGTGCCTGATCTATTTAGCACTTTCCATACAGGAGAGATTGTTCTTCATGAGGTGGAAGATGACCATGTGGAAGGATGCGTATGTTCCTTTCACATAATGTAAACTGATGTAACTGCACTCCATATTTATTGTCTGAATGTGCACTTCCTTGTTTAATAAACAGTGGCAGGCCTGGGAGAAGATTAATAAATCTTTAGAACACTCCGGCTTTTTCTCGTTCTTTTTTTGTGTGCAGTCAAAATAGATATTTTGTGAGAGCCACTGAGATGTTATCTGTAAGAAATATGGTGCCAATTCACAGGTGTTCTGCTTCATTTCCCCAAATAGTACAGCCACTACTTTGAACAGTGAAATGCTATCAGGTTGTCTAAAATAATAATGAGCATATGTTGTTGAGTTGCGTTCTGCTTTCCTTTGAAATATGCCAAGGAATGTTCTGCCTTGATTCGGGGACAGCTGTGGTTCTTCAGTCTGTCATACTTCATCTACGCTTCAGCTATTTATGTTTGAACTCCTCCAGAATTGATTTCACCGGATAATAATGGAAGTGTTAAATTTGGGCTATAGATTTGACTTTTGAGTCTGCTTAGGTAGGGCTACGTGATCCAGGCTTTTAAAGAAACAAGGTGGTCACTAGAGTCATCCCAAAGAGCCTTCTGCCTTACTTTGTTGCATCTGGTCATAGAACATACAACATAGAATCACAGGACTAGAAGGACCTTGGAGGTCTTCTAGTCTAACCCTCTGTTCATGGCAAGAGACCTTATACCATCTCAGACAAATGTCTGTCCAATCTTTTCTTGAAAGCCTCCAGTGATGGAGCACCCACAACTCCCAAGAGGCAAGCTATTCCATTAATTGTTCTCACTGTCATCATCTGGACTTAGCTAGCCCAGATCTGTAGCCCAACTTTATGAGATATTAACCAGTTTAGCTTCCACAGACCTCTCCTTTAAGCTGTGAGGGCAAATTCTTCATTTCCGTTTGACCTGCCATATGCCATCGGTGGTTAATGTCCCACTGCAGCTACTTAATGGCAGTTGATTTAAAGTAACTTATCCAACATTCAATAAGACTGAATTTTGAATCTCCTAACAGAATGTAGATAGCTTTTTGTTTTGTTTTGTTTTTCTGGGCAGGATTGACCTTCTAAATTGTCTAGAGAAGCATAGTTTCATACTCCTGTTTTGTAACGTTCTGATGCAGTTTATAATAACTTAATAATATACAGTATGCTTGGCATTTCTTGAGCTTGGTAGAAAATCCTTCACTAGTTTCAAAAGTTATTATGATTTGACTTGTTCAGTGTAGTTAATATAATTAACACCTGACATATTCCATGTGGGTTGAAAGAGAAGACAGATCCAGGGCATGATGTCAAGTCCCAGTTGATAATATATTGCTTTAAGTGGGACAAAGTGGAATAAAATGAATGTTCTTTTTTTCCAGCATTGGTTTGAAAGCATATATAATATACATCGAGCATGACCCAACTTTTCATGTAGAAAATGTATGTGGTCAGTACAAATTGAGATTGACTTGATGTCACACTAGTAGATCAGAATAACAAACGAACAGAGTTGGAAGGTACTTCGGAGGTCTTCTAGTCCAACCCTCTGCTCAAACAGGAGACCTTGTGCCATTCCAGACAAATGACTGTCCAGTCTCTTCTTAAAAATCTCCAGTGATGGAACACCCACTTTTGAAGGCAAGCCGGTCCACTGGTTAATTGTCCTCACTGTTAGGAAGTTTCTCCTTGATTCCAGGTTGCTTCTCTCTTTAATCATCTTCCATATGTTACTTCTTGTCTTGCCCTCAGGTGCTTTGGATAGAATAACAGAACAACAGGGTTGGAAGTGAGCTTGTTGGTCTTCTAGTCCAATCTCTTGCTCAAGCAGGAGACCTTACACCATTCCAGACAAGTGGCTGTCCAGTCTCTTCTTAAAAATTTCCAGTGGTGGAGCTCCCACAACTTCTGAAGACATGCTGTTCCACTAATTGATTTCCTGACACTAATCACTGTCAGAAAATTTCTCCTTAATTCCAGGTTGCTTCTCTCCTTGATGAGTTTCCTTCCGTTGCTTCTTGTCCTGCCTTCAGGTGCTTTGGAGAATAGGTTGACTCCCTCTTCTTTGTGGCAGCCTCTCAAATAGTGGAACACAGCTATCATGTCTCCCCTAGTCCTTCTTTTCACTAGACTTAACATACCCAATTCCTGACCCCTTCTTCTTTGTGACAAGAAAAGGGGTTGACCCCTTCCTCTCTTTGAGAGCCCCTCAACTACTGGAAGACTGCTATCATATCCTAAATCCATATTTTTGTTAGATTAGACATTTTATAGTTATTTATTTATATTTCATGTTTCTAGACTGTCCATCTCCCTCAAGGGAGCTTCCTAATTCCCTCAATAATTCATTGTGTTGTATGTGTTTTTTTCTTTAAAAGAAGTTGGATTTATCTGAGCTTAGCCCCCCTAATTCCTCTTCTGTTTTCTTACTCTCCACAATTGTATGCAGTCAGATCTTCACAGAACTTCACAGCAGTTCCCAAATTTTCCAAGGTCACAGAAAGAAACCAACCATCTCTTCATAATGATCTGTAAAAAAAAGGAATCTATAATTATATGAATATGAATGTTAGTAGAATTCTGACATTGACTCTTTGCTCAAGGGGAGAGGTTGGGACAAGGAAAATGCAAAATACAGCCTGCTCGCTAAACACATTTTGATCCCTTTTCTGGAACTCTTAAAAAAAAAATCCCATAAGTTTCTTTGCCTACTTGTAATGTGAGGAAAACATGTGATTTCTCTTACTGGGAATAGGATGATTATTTTTATTTTATTTTTATTTTATTATTTTATTATTTTACTATTTTACTATTTTATTATTTTATTATTTTATTATTTTATTATTTTATTATTTTATTATTTTACTATTTTATTATTTTATTATTTTATTATTTTATTATTTTATTATTTTATTATTTTATTATTTTATTATTTTATTATTTTATTTTATTTTATCTTATTATTTTATTTTATTTTATTTTATTTTATTTTATTTTATTTTATTTTATTTATTTTATTTATTTATTTTATTTTATTTTATTTTATTTTATTTTATTTTATTTTATTTTATTTTATTTTATTTTATTTTATTTTATTATTTTATTTTAATTTTATTTTATTTTTTTTATTTTTATTTTTTTTTATTTTTTTTATTTTATTTTTTTATTATTTTTTTTATTTTTTTTATTTTTTTTTATTTTTTTATTTTTTTTATTTTATTTTTCCAGTCGACCCATCTTTCTCAAGGAGTTGCACTTCCTAGTTAAGAAAAAACATTTATCTGATAGCAGTACTATATTGCATGTGTTATTCACTATAGGGAGGGGGTGGGGGAGAGAGAGAGACAGAGAGGGAGGGAGGGAGATTTGCTCTAGAGCAGGGGTCTTCAAACTTGGCCCTTTTATAACTTCTGGACTTCAACTCCCAGAATTCCTCAGCCCTGATATGCACTCAGAGGGCATTGCTCCACAATATGTCACACTGTCTGCTTAGGAGCACCTCACCTACAGTCCAAAGAGGAAAGCTTCCCCCATTTATGGAGGAGACTAGCACAGTGGTGGCGAACCTATGGCACAGGTGGCACTCTGAGCCCTCTCTCTGGGCACACGCGCCGTCGCCCCAGTCCTAGGCCTTCAGCTGGGTTTTATAAAACCTTTTCGCTTTAGGCCTCCGCCGCCGTGTGCAAAAAAAAAAAAAAGGTTCAATCAGTCAATTTCAACTTCTCACGGGAAAAAAAAAGATCTTGCAAAGTTGGAATTGATTGATTGAACTTTTTAGTCGCACCGTCTGCCGTTACCACAGCAGCCACGCCCACCCAATTGGCCACACCCAGCCAATGGGCCACACCCACCCGGCACTCGATGATGCATAAGTGGGTTTTGAGTTGCAGTTTGGGCACTCGGTCTCTAAAAGGTTCGCCATCACTGGCATAGAACATCAAATCATGGGGCTGCAAGAGACCTTGAAGGTCTTCTAGTCCAACCCTCTGCTCAAGGAATATTATACCACCAAATGGCTGTCAAGTCTAGTTGTCCACTCTGTTCGCCATCACTGGACTAGCACATCTGCCATGTTGAGCCCTAATCCTATTAAGGATTGATCAGGTCTTATGAGATGATTGAATCCTTTTGGTTCAGCTATAAAGCAGGAATTCTGTGCTACTCTGAAGCCTTTTTGATTGTTTTACCATTATTATTATTTCAACTGGATTTGACATTTTTATTCATCTTATCAAGGTTCCCCCCCCCCAAGATTAGATCACATGTAAGCTTCGTACACACAGCTGCAATTTTATCCCAGAGAAAGTTTGGTCCCCAACCCTCTGCTTTATCAATTATGGCCAAACATTCCAGCCCAGCATGTCAAAATAAGGCCTTTTCAATCCTTGCCTAAATTGTCCTTAAGTGTACCCCACTCCCAATAGTAAGAAAGGAAGATAGAGTCTGTGTTGCTCCACTTTACATCCTTGTACTCAGCAGTACAAAAAAATGATTAGAACGAGAAAGGGTTTTTTTTTTTAGCTATTTTATTTCTAGGGGAAAATGGATAACAGTGAAATATAAATGTGCATAAATTACTAGAGGTTACTCCTCTGTAGATGCATTATTTAATCAAAAGCCTCATTGGCTGTAAAATCTGAACGTGTCACATTTAAAGTTTGTGTAATTTACACCTGATGTGGCATTTATAATATAACGGCATGGCAAAGCTATTATGAACTATCTCCTGATTTCACTGGTTCTTATTAAAAGATTTTAATTAACGTGTGCACCCATTCATTAATATTAGATACTGCTAATGGATGACTCTAAATTTATTGCGACCACTTTTTTTTAAAGATACACATATTTTTACTGGGTGTAAAGTGGAACAGAATTAATATCAGCTCGTCCTGCTGTGCCATTTTTCTGCCCTTCATAATTTGATTGGTGGAACCAGGAGCTTTTCCTGTGGTATTGCAGTGTTACTTCTGAGATTAAAGCAAAAGAGGAGAGAAATACCTGTAGAATTGTTTGTAGAGTATTCCAAGGGGGTGGATAGTGGCTGAGCATTTTGTGACTAATATGGTGGTGCTCCTCCAAGAGTTTATGGGGTTAGGTTCAGGAAAGAAAAGAATGGGAATCCAGCTGAAATCCTGACCTAAGGGATTAATCAACAGAACTTCGAAGTATTTCTCAGTATTAGTGCAGTACTGCACTATTTGGAGTACTAAATTTGGAGATTACTTATTTACTTATTTACTTACTTACTTACTTACTTACATACATATAAAATTTATGGAGTGGCATAGACAAGACTGTGCCCTCACGCCCCATCGCGCACAGTTGATGCTGCGGGGCGTGGGCAGAGGGCGTGGCTGCCATGGCGCTGCTGGGTGATCTGCGGTGGGCCCTGGAGGTGGTGAGTGGCCCTGTGGGCAGATGGGGTGGGGGCGGAGTGGGGGCGGGGCAGGGGGTGGTGCGGGGGCGGGGCCAGTTTTTGGGCACTCGGTCTCTAAAAGTTTCGCCATCACTGGAATAGAATAACGGAGTTGGGAGGGACCTTGGAGGTCTTCTAGTCCAACCCCCTCCTCAGGCAGGAAACCCTATACCATTTCAGACCAAAGGGTTGTGCAATCTCTTCTAAAAAAAAAAAAAGTTCCAGCGTTGGAGAATTCACAACTTCTGGAGGCAAGTTGTTCCCTTGGTTAATTGTATTAACTGTCAGGAAATTTCTTCTGAGTTCTAGGTAAAAGGGAAGGAAATCTGTTGCACCAGCAGAATCCGTTCTTTTCAACATCCAAACTAGCCGTCCTGATTTCTTGTGAATTAACTTTACATTCAACATTTTGTCGTGCGCATTAGGTGTTACAGTGCATGAAATGAATACAGAGTCACATATCAGTTGCTGCAGTTTCGACTCCGGTAAGCAACCGTGCCTCTAGCTACCTCCTTTTTTTTCCTCTCTCTCTCTTTCCTATAAAATAGCTGCTCTGGAATAGTTCTTGCACAAGCACATTACAAGTCATCAGAGAGCAGCGAAATTTATGAACTGGTTTTGCCATCAGTGGAACAAAGGCACGGGGGAGGGAGGGGCTTTCCAATTTTAGAAAGCACAGGGCTGCCTCTGCTCCAACACAAACAAATAAGTAAAGTAATTAGGTGAGGCAACACCCGTAATAAGCTCTTGTACATGTTTATTGAGAAAGTAAGCTACATTAAGTGCACAGGAGCCGAATCCCAAGCAAGAATATATAGATTTCTACCACCACCCACCCCTTTAAAGATACACTATCCTGACATTTCAAGAACTCATTAAGGTTTGCGGTATTATTAAAAAAAAAAAAGTCTTTTTTTTTTAAAAAAAAAGGTGGGGGAGAATAGATAATAAAAAGATTTGCCTCAATCCTATTTTCCACTCCAGCTATCACGGCAGGTAATCATGTCACTTCAATGAAAAGGCTCCTGAAGTTGCATGGCAGCAAAACAAAAACAGTACAACATAGCGTTGTATTGCTATTCTCATCGCAGCAATGTGTGGGTCTTGTTTCTTAGTGTTATTTCATTTTGTATTCTTATTTATCTATTTATTTATTTATTTATTTATTTGTCGTAGCATGGACGAGAAGTCGAAAGTCGAAAGAGTGGAGTGGTCCACAGCAGCACAGAGGGTTAGAAATGTAAAGGCTTTATTTTTGCTTTTTTTTTTTTTTTTGCTTTTCTTTTGCATCATGCAAAAAAAAAAAAGTAGATTTCTAGATTTTCAGTAGATTTCTTTTGTGGCATTCCCTTATAATAATGGGAAACTGCTTTACGTCAGGGTCTCCAAACTTGTCTCCAAATTTTAAGACTTGTGAACTTCAACTTCCAGAATTCCTCAGCCAGCCATATTGGCTGGGGAATTCTGGGAGTTGAAGTGCACAAGTCTTATAGTTGTCAAGTTTGGAGAGCCTTGCTTTAGATTAAAGCAAGCTCCTTCTACTACCGAGACATGCTGAAAGTAGCCTTCAAGGATTTGAAGCTGGACTTTTCCCCCCAAAAAACCTATTGGGTGATTCTTCCCCTAGGACAGTGATGGCGAACCTTTTAGAGACCGAGTGCCCAAACTGCAACCCAAAACCTACCTATGTATCGTCGGGTGCCGGGTGGGCATGGCCCATTGGGTGGGTGTGGCCCATCGGGTGGATGTGGCCAATTGGGAGGGTGGGGCCCATTGTGTGGGCATGGCTGCAGTGGTAATGGCAGACTGGGTGGGACTAAAAAGTTCAATCAATCAATTCCAACTTTGCAAGATCTTTTTTTTTCCCGCGAGAAGTTGAAATTGACTGATTGATTGAACCTTTTTTTTTTTGCACACGGCAGCGGAGGCCTAAAGCGAAAAAGTTTTATAAAACCCAGCTGAAGGCCTAGGACTGGGGTGACGGCGCGCGTGCCCACAGAGAGGGCTCTGAGTGCCACCTCTGGCACCCGTGCCATAGGTTCGTCACCACTGCCTTAGGATGTTGCATCAAGCTAGGATATTGCATCAACTCAGGTGTATTTATTTGGTGAATTTATTCTTTCCGTATGCGGTGGATTGCATCAATAAAGAACAGAAATAATAAAGCATTAAAAATAGGACCTATTGGAATAAACACTAGGGTCACTAAAATTACATCAATTGGCAACTAAAACTAAAGAGAAGATGTGAGTTTCTGCCATATCCCCAACGTGCTGCTTGGAGGCATAACCTACTTTACAAGCAAGAGAGACGTCTCTCTCCTATATTTCAGACAACAATGTTCCTGCATAGAACATAGAATAATAGAATTGGAAGGGACCTTGGAGATCTTCTAGTCCAACCCACTGCTCAAGCAGGAGACCCTATACCATTTCAGATAAATGGTTGTCCAGTCTCTTTTTGAAAGCCTCCAGTGATGGTGCTCCCACAACTTCTGGAGGCAAGCCGTTCCACTGATTAATTATTCTCACTGTCTGGAAGTTTCTCCTTAATTCCAGGTTGCTTCTCTCCTTGGTTTGTTTCCATCCATTGTACTCCACTGCAATGGAGGAATCTTTAAAAGGCTCTTTTACTATTCTAAGAAAACAGGCAGGCTCCCAGGAGGAGATGTGGTCCTACCGACATCAGGATCCAAGGTATTTTTTTTTAATTTAAAGATTAATCTTTAATCTTTAGGGATCAACAGGCAGTTAGAAACCCGTTCTGATCATTCACTGCAGGCAACATATTTCTGGTGAAATCTGGTGCTAAGTTGAAGGCAGATCCTCCCTAAATTTTGCAGTGTTTTTCCAGTAGTTATGCACTGTGTGCTTTACTCTGGCAAGATTCCTGTTTATAGGCAAGTAACAATAAACATACCACTCTGATCATTTCTGATTCCTTGCTGCTAACATATACAGTGGTACCTTGGTACTCATCATTAATTGGTTCCAGGAGGTACAATGAGTACCAAAAACGATGAATACCAAACATTTTTTTCCCATAAGGAATAATATAATGAGTCACAAGGCAGCCAATACCAACAAATTCTAGCTTGTGTGTTGAGTACCAAACAAATGATGAATAGTGGGATAAAATTTTCACCTCAAGATGTATTGAGTTTCCAAGCAGTTGAGTACCAAGGTACCACAGTATGAGTTTCGATGTTCTATGTTCTAGATTGGAATGTAATTTTCAAGGGACTTCCTAATTTGAAAGAATGAAACCTGTATTTTGAGAGGCTATTTTTAAGGGAGAGAATTTCAGCGTTTGTGCTTGGATGCAATAATTTATACTACTTAAAGGTGAAGTGAGAAGGGATGGGTGAACACAAGAACTTAAGACATACAGAGATTTATCTACACAGGAAATGGATCTTTGTCTTTTTTGCATGTTCCAATTATATTTTTGTGTCAGTTTTTTCTTTTCTAAGAAATGTCCCCAAATTCCAATTATTTCAACAGTTTTTACACAACATTCACATGTGCCATCTCTTGTGTTCATTAAGAAAATCTCCATTTTGCATGTACTGAACTTCTCATTCTTAAATTCATTCATTGATTGAAACTGCTTCACGCACAATATCTAAAAATGCTCTGCAACCAAGTTAAAAGGCAACAGCCTTAAAATACTTAATGTAATATTTGTACATTAAAAATGAATGGGGGGAAAACACAACCCAAATAAACATGCTATTTTTATGTTGCTTTCCCCTCCCATTTATTTTTAATGTATGCATTCTTTCTCATTCATTTTTAATGTACTGTTCACATAGGAAAAGACTGGATAAAAAAAGATGGGTTTCCAATAGACCCCTGAATTGTTGTCACCCTCCTGGAAATATGTATATTTATCCTCATTATTTTAAAAAAAGCAAACAAACTAAGTATGTCAAGAGGTAATTCCAACCCAGTGCAAAGAAGCAGAGAATAAGACAAAGTAAGCACAGACTTTATCTTCCTAGGCTACTGGGATGTTGACTGTGGCCATCTGCTCCTTGAGAGAAAGACTATGACAGCTCTAGACAAAATATTTAAGTGCAGAAAGCAAAGATGTGTGTTGTCACAGCCTTGGTGTTCCCAGATGTAATGTATGGCTATGAAAGCTGAACCATCAGAAAGGTAGAACAAAAACAATCTGAAGCCTTTCGGTTGTGGTGTTGGAGAAAATTGTTGAGGCGACAAGATCAAATAATAGAATCCTACTTTAAATAAAACCAGACTTTCTGGAAGGGCTAATAATGAAACTTAAAGCTTAGAACATAGAAAAATAAGCGGTTGAAAGGGACCTTGGAGGTCTTCTAATCCAACCCCCTGCTCAAGCAGGAGATCATATACATTCTGGACAAATAGCTGTCCAGTATCTTCTTAAAAACCTCCAGTAATGGAGTACCCATAACCTCTAGATGTTCCACTGATTGCTATATATGACAGGAAATTTATCCTTATTTCTAAGTTGGATCTCTCTTTAATTATCTTCCACCCATTACTTCTTGTCCTGCCCTCTGGTGCTTTGAGGTCAACCTCTCTTCCCTATGACAACCCCTCAAGCACTGGAAGACTGCTAACATATCACCCTCATTCCATCTCTTTGTTAGACTGGACATTTTATCTATAGTTATTTATTTATATTTCATAGTTGCATCTCATCCCTAGTCCTTCTTTTTTCTTAGACTTGGCATACCTAGCTCCCTCAACCATTCATCACTGATTTAAATATGCCTCAACCCATAACTCAAGGCAAATCACAGAAGATTTGGAAAGAAACAAACACAATAAAAAAAAGAACCAAAATGAAGACAAAGCAGCTTTTAACAGAAGCATGAGCTTCCATAAACTCAAAAAAACAGTTACTGTCAGACAATCTGGCAAAATTATGCCCATGGAAGAACCAGAAGTAACTGCAAAACAATTAATTACATTTTAATACTGAATTTCTACTAAAGGCCGATGGCTCTCCTCTTGGTTTTTCAACTCAATAGCTAATTTGTGAGGTAGTATTTTATGAGAGTAGGAGCCGGGCTCAAAACCACTAACCAGTGTGGACTAGAAGGGGGCTAAAACACACAAAGAACAGTTACAGGAATTGGGTATGTCTAGTCTAATGAAAAGAAGGACTAGGGGAGACGCGATAGCAGTCTTCCAATATTTGAGGGGCCACCACATAGGTGAGGGGGTCAACATCCAAAGCACCAGAAGGTAGGACAAGAAACAATGGATGTGAACTAACCAAGGAGAGAAGCAACCTAGAACTAAGGAAAATTTTCTTTATGGGGAGAACAATCAACCAATGGAACAGCTTGCCTCCAGACATTGTGGGTGCTCTATCACTGAAGTCTTTTAAGAAGAGACTGGACAGCCATTTGTCTAAAATGGTATAAGGTCTCCTGCTCGAGCAGGGGGTTGGACTAGAAGACCTCCAAGGTCCCTTCCAATTCTATTGTTCTATGTTCTAGAATATAGAGTTCCCTATTTCTACTTGAACAGACTAACCACACCACCACATTGTCTCTATCTACTGCATAGGTCAGAGGAGCTAGGTAAGAATCGTCAACAATAACTGGGAAGTTGGAGAATTGAAATTAAATTGGGGAACACTGCCACCACCTAATTGATTAGGGAAGCCGTCTGTCATGTTTCATGAGTGCATCTTTTAAAAGTAACAATTAATAACAGCAACACATACTGCTAAGGCTCATTGGTCGGGGAATGTAAGTATTTCATCATTTTTACCAGTGACTACTTTAGCATGAACGTTTGTGGCAAATGCTTTATTTGTTATCTTAAACTGAATATTAAAAGATACAGCTGGGATCATGGAAGAAGGACGCATATATATTTATCTCTTTCACACACACACACAAACACACACGAATGCACACAAACACACACACACAGCTCTGCTCGGGAACCATTGTATCAGAAACGCTGCAACTTTACTGATGTGGTGGTTTATTAATAAGATTATGTGCTTTTTTCCCTATTACAATGACATACAAAGTGAGGGGGGGGAAAAATACAGCATAACACAAGGAAAGCAAGTTGATTCAATCAATATCTACATTATTCAGTAATTAAGTTTTTTTAAAAAAATCTTACATACTGTAGCAGCTACTATGGACAGTTATCATAGAATCGTAGTGCTGGAAGGGACCTTGGAAGTCTTCCTAGTCCAAACTCCTCCCCAAGGCAAGAGACCTTTTATCATCCCAGACAAATGAATACCCAATGTTTTCTTGAAAACCTCCAGCCATGGAGGAGCACCCACAACTCCAGGAGGCATGCTCTGTTCTATTGATTAATTATTCTCACTGTCAGGAAATTTCTCCTTGTTTCCATGTTGGATCTCTCTTTAATGAGTTTCCACCAACTGCTGCTTCTCCTGCACTGGGGTGTTTTGACAAATAAGTCAACCTCCTTTTTTCTGTGACGGCCCCTCAAGTACTGGAAAACAGTTACCGTGTCACCTCTAATCCTTCTCTTCGCTAAGACTAGACATCCCTGGTTCCCTTGACCATTCATCAAATGCCCTAATCATCTTTTTTGTTCTTTTGCATTGCTCAATGCAGAACAAAAAAAAAGTCAATTTGGCCTAGAAGCCAGGAACGCTGAGTTCTAGTCTGATTTAGACATGAAAGCCAGCTGAGTGATCTTGGGACAGGATCACTCTCAGCTGACTCAGTTCACAGGGGAAAATAGGAAGAGTAAGGAATATTAGGTATGTTTGCTAGTATACAAAATAGTCAGCAGGCATGAGAAAGGAGGATTGGACCTGTAGTTGGGGGCACCGATGGCAGGAATTACGTTCCATACTCTTTTGCTGCATTCCCAGACACTACTCCTTTTCAAAGAGCATTAGCTGAGATGAGTTGGTCGTCTACACTAGAAGTCCCCAACCTTTTGAGCACCAGAGACCGGTTCCGTGGAGAGAGGTTTTTCCATGGACCGGAGGGTGCGTGGTTTTGTGTGCTGTCTGCATCTCGCGGATGGGGCTTTGCTTGTTTGTTGCTGGCATGCTGTGGCCCAGTACTGGTCCATGGACCGGGGGTTGGGCACCCCTGGTCTACACCCAAGTTAATTGTTTGATTTTATTTATCAAACTGGTATGCCACCCATTGTGCTAAATGTGACCAGAATTTATTTTGACTACTGCTGCTCATCCCCAACTGAGTAACAGTGAATGTCCAGTCTTCAGCTGGAAGTTATATAGGTCCCACCAATTATCTTTGTTTCTGGTACTGCGTGGAACAAACAGTGGCTGGAACTGGCAGGTTCATCCATTTGACAACCGGTTCAGGAAACAGAAGTTTTTTTAAAAGAATTTTATTGAAGTTATAAAAATATAAACGTTATAACAATAATATAAATTGTATAATAGAATTATATAACAATTTATAATAATATAAATATAAACAGAAACAAAGATGATAGGGAAATACAGAAGGGAGAAAAAAAAGGTGAAGCAGAAAACTGAAAGCCTGGCAAAATTTCCCTCTCCCCTCATATCATCTTATATCAAAGAGAATCAAGATAGGGCATTCTTGAGTTTCTTTCTCACTCATGAGCTAAGCCAGTTTTTCTCTATTAGCCTATCTTGGGCTGCGTGCATATGGACCCTCCAATTGGGATTGACACCACAGTTTATACAGCAATATTTTTTTCATTAAAATTGAGCACTCCTAGATGATTTCTTTGACACCCTTTAGTTCAAACAGAAAAGAACTTCAGATTTGATAGATGAGTTCTCTCTGATATGGCAAAAGAAAAGACTCAGGGAAGTGTGGTAAATGGTCTCACCTGATGCAAGAAATAGTTTGTTTAGTTATTAATTTATTTAAAACACATGCATGCACACAACATATTTAGTTCATCCGTATTATAACCAACTGTGAACAGCTCCCAATTGCCACTTGCTTTATTTCTCTTTCTCTGTTGATTTATTGAGAACATAGAACATCAGAGTTGGGAGGGACCTTGGAGGTTTTCTAGTCCAACCCCCTGCTGGAGCAAGAGACCCTATACCATTTCAGACAAATGGTTGTCCAGTGTCTTCTTTAAAACGTCCAGTGATGGAACATCCCCAACTTCTGGAGGCAGGTTGTTCCACTGATTTAATTGTCCTCATTGTCAGGAAATTTCTCCTTAGTTTTAGGTTGCTTCTCTCCCTGATTAGTTTCCATCCATTGTTTCTTGTCTTGCCTTCTGGTGCTTTGGAAAATAGGTTGACCCCCTCTTCCTTCTGGCAGCTCCTCAAATATTGGAACACTGCTATCATGTCACCTCTAGTCATTTATATACATTTAATTATATTCATGATCGTTGGCGATCATGTTGGCGATCCTGTTTTTATCAGCAGCCGCACAAAAAAGTGCTGCTGAGTTTTGTCCAAACCAGTCCCTTAGATTTTGAAGCCATGGTGTTCTTCTTCTGCCTGGACCTCGTTTGCCTTCAATCTTTCCCTGGAGGATTAAATGGAGTATGCCATATTTTTCTGGGTGTCGCATCACGTGTCCGAAATATTCTAACTTTCGTTTTTTAATTGTTTTGATGATTTCCCTGGGCTTTCCCAGGCGGCTTATCACCTCCTCATTTCTGATCTTGTCAACCCAGCTTATACATAACAGCCGCCTGTAAATCCACATTTCAAATGCTTCTAGTCTCTTCAGGTGGCCTTCTGTCAGAGACCAACTCTCTACTCCATCTTAAGAAATCTAATTTTTAAAACTAGACCTGAAATAAGTGAACAGCCAGCCTATAATTAGAGGTTTAGGAAAAAAAATATATAGCTCACACAAAGAAGACTGAAATGCACAGATTCATTGAACCCATTACTTGCTTTGTCCACTAAACCTGCCTGCCTTTTAAGTAAGAATGGAGTAGCATGTTCTTTAATTCAGAAACCAACGCTCCAGAAGCAATGCATTGAATCTCTTGCGAATGCTGAATAGCTTTTAATGTTTTTGCATAAAAAGACAATGGGCTTTGCTAAATGAGGGCCGCAGCTACCTACAAATAGAGACATAAATCAATCAAGCTATTTCGGTAATAAGCAGGCATTATGAAGATGGGCATCTTGACATTTGAGCAGGATGCATCAAAGTTGATTTATGTTTCTAGCAAGCCATCCATTCATTTTTATAGTACCTGAGGTTGCATCACTATCTTTATGCCATTATATTATGCATTTCTAGATCAATAAAAAAATAAATAATAACCTATGGTTTATAAAAGGAAACAAAAAAAAAGCTGCATTATAGACATATTTAGAGTGGGATGAATTATTTGATTTAAAGCATGTCCAGTGATTATGTTGGGGCTGGGATTTGGAGATGCCATGCTTTGGAGGAATTTGATGATTAAACAATGGTTCCAAAAGGGTTCCTTTGAATTCCTCACTAGTCTTGAACTATTGTGTCAATTTGATTGATTGATTGATTGATTGATTGATTGATTGATTGATTGCATTTCGGATACTTTATTTGAGATTTTGTTTTAGGTTTTTTGCAAAGTACTTGTACAAAGCCCATTATAAAATATTTAGTTTCTTAATATGTACCTTTCCAAGGTATCTATGAACCCCCCCCCAAAAAAATCAGCATGAATAAAGTAGGTCTGTTGCCTTGGCAACTATCATCTCAGGTCATTAACATTTTGCAGTTAGACTGCAGCTATTTGCTTAACATGGGGCTGCTTTTGATGACTACTCAAAAAAGGCAAAATGTAATGGAGTTCACAGTCTGAATGACCATTGCAAGGTTATATTAGTAAGCCTATGCTACCTTAAACCCCACCTATACCAATATCTGTGTTTATATCCAATTTTTACACAGTCCATGCTTCTTTGTTGCTTGGGTGTACACCAGAGTCTTCAGCCTCCATTTAGACCCCTTCAAATTGGCTTCTGTTGCTGTCAGCTGTTGTGTTGGCATGGCAAGTTCTCAGTCTGTGCCAGGGCTAGAAAAGAAAGGTTTTTTTATCAGCAGCTGGCTGGCAGGCTGTAGCTTCTCAGCTGGAATGGTGCAGCTGATGGACTCAGCTTCTCATTCTACCTTGCCTGCTGCTAGTTTAGAACCTAGAATAAAAGAATTGGAAGGGACCTTGGAGGTCTTCTAATCCAACCCCCTGCTCAAGCAGGAGACCTATAATATTCCAGACAAATGGCTGTCCAGTCTCTTCTGGAAAACCTCCAGTGTTGGAGAATTCACAACTTCTGAAGGTAAGCCGTTCCACTGGTTAATTGTTCTCTACTGTCAGGAAATTTCTCCTTACTCTAGGGGGAATCTCTCTTTAACAAGCTTCCACCCAGTACTTCTTGTCCTGCTCTCAGGTGCTTTGGAGAATAGGTTGACCCCCTCTTCTCTGTCACAGCCACTCAAGTGCCGGAGGATGCTGTCATATCACCCCTTGTCCTTTGGTGAAGTCCAAGCCTGCTCCTCCTTTACCATCAGTTGTCTGTTGAGCTGATGACTGCTCCATTCCCTTGACTGCAAAGTCTTCCTTTCTTCTCTCCCAGACAACACAAAAAGGCCCATTACTCTACAATATCTTCATCAATGACTTAGATGAGGGAATAGAAGGAGAACTCATCGAATTTTCAGATTACACTAAGCTGGCAGGAATAGCCAACAGCCCAGAAGAAAAGCTCAGGATCCAAAAAGATTTTGACAGACTTGAACAATGGGCCCTATTCAACAACACAAAACTGAATGTGGAGAAAAGCAAGGTTTTACACCTAGGTGGGAAAAACCAAAGGTACAAGATTAGGTGAATCCTGGCTCAAAAACAGTAACTGTGAGAGGGACCTTGGAGTCCGAGTGGACAATCACTTAAACATGAGCCAGGAGTGTGTGGCAGCAGCCAAAAAAGCTAATACAATCCTTGGTTGTATAAACAGTGGCATAGAATCAAAATCACGTGAAATATTAGTACCACTTTATAAAACCTTAATAAGGCCACACCTGGAATACTGCAACCAGTTTTGGTCACCACATTACAAAAAAAGATGTTGATACTTTGATACTTATAGTGTGGGGACCAAAATTGGTTGCAGTATTCTAGGTGTGGTCTTATTTATAGAGGGGTATTAATACCTCACGCGATCTTGATTATGTGTTAATGCAACTTAGGAGGGTAACACTGCTCTGTGACATCATGTTGGTCACATGACCACAAAAAGGTCTTCGGACAGCGTTGGCTCAATGGCCTTCAAACGGAGATCAGCACCGCATCCTATAGTCGACACTGACTAGCAGAGTAAAAATCCACAGGGATTCCTTTACCATTTTTTTTTACTTAGAATGCCAACCAAGTATTGAACGTAGCTTTCTCACAAACACCTATTCTATACACAAGCCGCTTCCGCGCTTATTGTTAAATTCACTCCAATGACTCAGTTCACACATTGCCCTAAAGAAACCCTGTAAATCCTGCAAATCGTGCACGCTGGTGTTCACACAATAGGCTAGTAAGAAGCGAAACAAAGGATTTTGTGGGAGGAGAGAATACAGTCATCCATACACATTTAAGCCCTGGACCATAAGCTCCAAGTTCAAACCTTTGCTGATTTTGAAAATGAACAGGAAAACATTGGTGATTTGTTACTTACTTAGGGAAATGCTTCTATTCTATTTATTTGTGTGTGGTTTTTTTTTTAAATAAAATTTTGGAACCTTCCATCTTTCTCGTAGAGTCAAAGCACCTGTGTGGTTTTCGCCAGAAGCATTTTATGGGTTCAGATAAGAGCATCGACCCTCTCTACTTCTCCCCAATTGTTTTATATGCATGCATGTATGTATTTGGTGGAAGTTAACAGGAGGAAGGGAGGAGCTAGCAAAGTAGCTAGCTAGCATTTTTTCCAGTAAGCTGGGCATTCTTTGCTGAGTTTTGCACTCTTACAGACATTAGCAGGCTGGTCAATGCTTTGCTTTATGAGGCAATTATTTCAGCACACTCTATTCAAAATACACATTAGAACTTAACCTTCTGAATCCTGAAGTAGCATTTTTATCACCCAACATTAGCAAAAAGCTGGAGTCAGCAGTTCCCCCCTCCCCCTCCCTTTTTATGAACTGGTATATCATTAATAAAGCGTTGTGCTGGTAAGACTTCTTATGGTTCTCGGAGATAATTTGTGGCACCCCAGTCTCTGCTGTGATACGATTGTTCTGTTGACTTATTCAGGAGAAGGGAGAAATGCTGAGATTGTTGTTCCCTCCCTCCTGGCTTTTTTTTTAAAAGGGACGAGAAACAAAACAAAGAATAAAAACGGGATAAGCAAGGTGGGGGGGTGGGGATAGGCTGAGCAAAGGAATACAGGGTGTGATTCCACAACTTGGAGCCTGCTGCGCTGCCTAGCCAGGAAAGGAAAGTTAATATGGAATTTCTAATTAGGGTCAGTTGCTAATGAACTCCTTCTTCATGTTAGTTTTATGCCGCTTCAGAAATTTTTTATCATATGCTTAAAAATTTATGGCCAGAAACATTAATGAAAATGAAGCGTGAATTGGAAATTGTGCTATTAGAGAGATGGATGTGGCTCTGCTTCCCTTGATTCTTAAGGAGGGTCCCCTTATGACTGCTTTTTTTTTTCTTCCCCATCTTCTCCCACTCCCTCTTATGGAAAAGATGAAGGGATGATGCAAAAGAAGAGAACAATGGGAGAGGTCTTTTTCCTCCTGATAACGACAAGCATTGTTATAGTGTTTAAAAAAAAAAACGTGGATGGTTTCGTGCTTTTAAATCAATATTGAAATAAGGATAACGAGAGCATCTACTCAAATTGGCTCTTGTTAAAGGTGGACATCAGAAGTTGGAGGATCAGAAGATTGAAGATCTGGCTCAATAGTAGTAACTGTGAGAGGGATCTTGGAGTCCTAGTGAACAATCACTTAAATATGAGCCAGCCGTGTGCTGCAGCTGCCCAAAAAGCCAATGCAATCCTAGGTTGCATTAACAGAGGGATAGAATCAAGATCACGTGAAGTGTTAATACCACTTTACAATGCCTTGGTAAGACCACACTTGGAATATTGTAGCCAGTTTTGGTTGTCACTATATAAAAATGATGTTGAGATGCTTGAAAGAGTGCTGAGAAGAGCAACAAAGATGATTAGGGGACTGGAGGCTAAAACATATGAAGAATGGTTGCAAGAATTGGGTATGTCTAGTCTAGCAAAAAGAAGGACTAGAGGTGACCTGATAGCAGTGTTCCAATATTTGAGGGGCTGCCTCAGAAATGAGGGGGTCAACCTATTTTCCAAAGCACCAGAAGGCAGGACAATAAGCAATGGATGGAATTTAATCAAGAAGATGAAGAAGCAACCTAGAACTAAGGAGGAAATCCCTAACAGTGAAAACAATTAACCAGTGGAACAAATTGCCTTCCAAAGTAGAGACTGGACAGCCAGTTGTCTGAAATGGGATAGGGTCTCCTGCTTGAGCAGTGGGTTGGGCTAGAAGACCTCCAAGATCTCTTCCAGCTTTGTTTGTTCTGTTATTCTGATGAAGGATAAGTTACAGAGAGTTGCTTCTTTGAGACACAATGGTACTAACCGTTAGTGACAGTCACAGACTGTTTAAATTGCACTGTTATTGAAGATAGCTTAGGAACTTCTGAGGTGGGTCAAAGCTGAGTTTGGAAGGGTTGAAACCAAAGAGATGGGAACCAACAATTCCCAAGCCAAACAGAACCATTATGCAAACACGGGACAGCTGCCCTTGAGTTTCAGCAGGAAAAAATGGCTGAAGAATTTGTTGACTCAAAAAGATGAGCGGTAAGATTGAAATATCATATAGGTAGTCCTCAACGTACGACCACAATTGAGCCCAAAATTTATGTTGTCAAGCAAGACAGTTGGTAAGTGAGTTTTCCCCGTTTCAAAACTTTTCTTGCCACAGTTGTTAAGTGAATCACTGCAGTTGTTAAGTTAGTATCACAGTTGTTAGAGGAATCTGGCTTCCCTATTGACTTTGCGTGTCAGAAGGTCACAAAAAGGGATCACATGACCACCACCCCCAGGATGCTGCAGCCATCATAAATGTGAGCCAGCTGCCAACCATCTGAATTTTGATCACATGACCATGGGGATGCTGCAATGGACTTAAGTATGAAAAACGGTCATAAGTCACTTTTTTCCGTGCTGTTGTAACTTCAAACGGTCACTAAATGAATGGCTGTAAGTTGAGGACTACCTGTATACATGTAGAGTTAGACTGCTGTATTGTATGGTAGGCAACTCTGTGAGAATAAGTAAGGAGCCAGCCCAAATGACGCAGTGGTGAGAATGCAGCATTGCAAGCTAATTCTGCCAACTGCCAGGAGTTCGATTCTGACTGGCTCAAGGTTGATTCAGCCTTCCATCCTTCCGAGGTCAATAAAATGCAGACCCAGATTGTTGGGGGCAATATACTGATCCTGTAAACCGCTTAGAGAGGACTGTAAAGCATTGTGAAGTGGTATATAAGTCTAAGGGCTATTGCTATTTAGCAATAAAGAAAGCCGACTTTAAATGTAAAGCACTGTGAAGTGGAATATAAATCCCTTCCTTCCTTCCTTCCTTCCTTCCTTCCTTCCTTCCTTCCTTCCTTCCTTCCTTCCTTCCTTCCTTCCTTCCTTCCTTCCTTCCTTCCTTCCTTCCTTCCTTCCTTCCTTCCTTCCCAGTAGTTAGAACGCAGGATTGCAGGCTGAGTCTGCCCACTGCCAGCAGTTCGATCCTGACCGGCTCAAGGTGGACTCAGCCTTCCATCCTTCCGAGGTGGGTAAAATGAGGACCCAGATTGTTGGGGGCAAATAGGCTGACTCTGTAAGCCGCTTAGAGAGGGCTGTAAAGCATTGTGAAGCGGTATATAAGTCTAAGGGCTGTTGCTATTTAGCAATAAAGAAAGCTGTCTTTAAATGTGTGAAGCTTCATATAGAAGAAGGATTGGCAGAACCTGGGGGCGAAGCTAAAAGAGGCTCTGCCAATAATTGACAGGTAGCCAAAAGCAGACTTAAGTCCCACCTCCCTTGAATGCAAGCAGGTGCTAACCATTAGTTTAGAACATTCTGGTGCATAGGCTTGAGTTAATCAGCTTAATTGGACCTTCACCTGTGAATCTGGCCCCTCTTGTGCCTGGCATTTCTGCTGCTTCTGACTGCAGCATTGAGTTTCTGAGAGTTGATATATTTACTCAGAAATATTGATGGGACACCAAGTTTCACCCAAATATTTATTCATTTATTTGCCAATTAGACAATATAGACTGTTTCCTGTCCTTGTTCAAGATCTTGTAATGCCCTTTTGTGGCTTAAGATGGCAACATCAAAAGGAACACATTTTAACATAGGTTGCTACCACCAATTTCATTATCCTTCCGGCCTGAGGTAAATATATTTTTATTCTCTCAATACGTTTCTACTTTGAATTTGTGTGCCGCAGTGTTTTAAATATGTATATCCTCTGTTTTATTTTTAAAGCCTGTTTAAAATGTTGTTTTCAGTTGTTATTTACTGTTGTTTTAAAATGATTTTAGACTGCTATAAACCCTGCTAGGAAAACACTGTTTTAAAGGGTGATACACCATCTCAAAAAGGGAAATAAAATAAACAAAAAAAACAAAAAACCCTAGCCCCTTTTAGGGAAATTTCTGCTTTGATGAGCAAACAATATTAAAGTTTCTATAGATGTGAGTTAGGAGGTGATTTTATTTAGCAAATGTTATGAACCAATAGAACAATCAGAACTTGGATAAATTGGATAATGAAAATAACAGTGGGTAAAAATAAAATAAAATAAAATAAACATACTGGGGGAAACATATATTGATGGTTATATTATATACAAAATTGCACCACTTCCATAGAAATCTCTCTAGATTGGTCACTTAATAGCAAAAAATGCAATTTTACCTCATAAGAACATGGGACTTTCATTCAACCATTGGGTCTAAACATTTGCAGAGGGATTCTTAATAAGGGATGCTATGAAATAAGGGATTAATGATTATAATTAAGGGATTAATGATATGGAATGGTATGGTATGAAACTATTTGTCTGAAATGGTACAGGGTCTCCTGCTCAAGCAGGGGGCTGGACTAGAAGACCTCCGAGGGTCCCTTCCAACTCTGTTATTCTATGTTTTATGAAATCTTTCCTCCATCATCTTCAAAAGTTGCCAAATAAACACCACTTTATGTAGGACTAAGTCTGTATTCTAAAGTTATTCAGGGATAGCACATGAAGAATAGAATATAGATTATAGAATATGGAATATAGAACTTTATTGGCCAAGTGTGATTGGACACAGAAGGAATTTGTCTCCAGTGCAGAAGATCTCAGTGTACATACAAACAACAAAGTAATATAATCATAAGATATCAATAGGAAAAGGTAATAGAAAAGATGAAGCCCTATAATCTAACAATAAAGGTCCTATCATGGTATTTTAGCCCTATTATTTTGTAGATTGACATCAAATACTCTATAGTTGTAAATAAATAAAGATGCACGTATGTAATAATCTCAGCTAATCTTCAGCCAAAGCTTTTTGTAAACCCAGTGCTAATAACACATGGCATGAAAAAAGGCCAAACTGTTTTTTCAAAGAAGCGAAAAGTAGGCTAGTTCAATCCTCATAGCTGCCAAATTGTACCAGAAGATTCTTCATTTTGCCTTTTTGAATGTTGCTGGGATGTGATTTTTGCCTTTACAATAGATAAATGTGGTTCAGTTGGGTAATCATTCATAAAATCATAGAACCATAGAGCTGAAAGGGACCTTGGAGGTCTTCTAGTCCAACCCCACCCCCCAAAGCAGGCGACCTTATTGCATCATGGACAAATGATTGCCCAATCTCTTCTTGAAGGCCTTTAGTGATGGAGTCCTCACAACTGCAGGAGCCAAGCTGTTCCGTTGATTAATTGTTCTCACTATCAGAAAAATGTTTCCTTAGCTCCAGATTGGAACTTTAACGAACATTCACCCATTGCTTCTTGTCCTGCCCTCGGGTACTTTGAAGAATAACTTGACCCATCCTCTCAATGATGACCCCTTAAAACAGGGGGTCTTCAAACGTGGCCCTTTTATGACTTGTGGACTTCAACTCCCAGAATTCCTCAGCCAGCATGCCTGGCTGAGGAATTCTGGGAGTTGAAGTCCACAAGTCATAAAAGGGCCACGTTTGAAGACCCCTGGGCCTTAAAACAATTATCATGTCACCCCTAATCTTTCTCTTTGTTAGGCTAGGCCAGGGGTAGGCAACCTTGGCTCTTTTATGACTCGTGGACTTCAACTCCCAGAATTCCTGAGCCAGCCACGCTGAGGGGAAAGGGAGAGGTTTTCAAGCTGAGCCATGCTGGCTCAGGAATTCTGGGAGTTGAAGTCCACGAGTCATAAAAGAGCCAAGGTTGCCTACCCCTGGGCTAGGCCATTCACCATATGGTTTAGGCTAGCCTCCAGAACCCTTATCATCTTTGTTGCTCTTCTCTGCACTTTCTCCGATCTCAACATCTTTTTTTCTATCGCAGCGAACAGAACTGGACACCAGTTTTCCATTATTACATGTTACTAATGCACTTGTTCCATATGATCACTTTTAAAGTGGTTAATTTCCAGCTTTTCATCTTGATGATATGATGCATTTATTATTTAATTATTAAGTTTATTTGCTGCCCTCCCAAATGCTACCCAAAATCTATTATTTCCATAATTAGTTTAGACAATTAATAGAAGGGAAAGAAAGAAAAGAAAGAAAGAAAGAAAGAAAGAAAGAAAGAAAGAAAGAAAGAAAGAAAGAAAGAAAGAAAGAAAGAAAGAAAGAAAGAAAGAAAGAAAGAAAGAAAGAAAGAAAGAAAGAGAAAGAAAATGAAAATGAAAGAAAGACAGAAAGAAAGAAAGAAAAACGAAAGAAAGAGAAAAAAGAAAAAGAAAGAAAAAGAAAGACAGAAAGAAAGAAAGAAAGAAAGAAAGAAAAAGAAAAAGAAAGAAAGAAAAAGAAAGGAAGAAAGAAAGAGGAAGGAAGGAAGGAAGGAAGGAAGGAAGGAAGGAAGGAAGGAAGGAAGGAAGGAAGGAAGGGATTTATATTCCACTTCACAGTGCTTTACAGTCCTCTCTAAGGAAGGAAGGAAGGAACCGTTACACAAACTTCAATATGGATATTCTGCCTATTTGTTCTTTGCTGTGTTTGGTTTTTGTTCCTGTTTGTAGCCTCAGGGGAAAAAAAATTAAGCCAATACTCATTTCAAAGCCATTAGTGCCTTGAAAAGAAAACAGGTGTTGCCTTTGTTTGTCTCAACAGCAACCTAATACAGACCTTTGCAGGTGTAATTCTTACAGGGATATAACAAAACTCAGCTTTGTATTTGCTGGGATAACATGTTTCCTGACTCGGCAGTGGAAATCACCTGACTGATATTTAATTTATATATATCTATATATCTATATATATAATTCAATTCAATTCAGCTTCAGCCAGGTGATTTCCACTGCCGAGTCAGGAAACATATTATCCCAGAAAATACAGAATTCTCTCCCTGTCACCCTTCATGCCTAAATCTTACTTAGCCAAGCCCAATGAGGTCAGCATCTACCAAAAACTTAACCCCAGCCATTTGACTTCTCCATTTGAAAATAAATGTTGGTTTACAAACCATAGTCACATGGTTGTACAACATGCCAAGCCAAAGACAACCAGATCAATTTATGGCATAGTGTGTTGTGTGAATCCAGTCACCGTGCTGATCAGGGAGTTCTTAAAAGGGAACTAGGTCTAGTACTTGAAGACATTTATATATATCTACAGTTAATAAAAACCTCATTTAGTTCTATTTTCTCTACCTAATGCAGTTATTTCCAACCCATGAGCCATTGGGCTGCATGTGGCACTAGAGTCGTGGTGGTGCAGTGGTTAGAAGGCAGTATTGCAGGCTAATTCTGCCAACTGCCAGAAGTTCGATCCTGACTTGCTCAAGGTTGACTCAGCCTTCCATCCTTCCGAGGTCGGTAAAATGAGGACCCAGGTTGTTGTGGATAGAGAGGGCTTTAAAGCACTATGCAGTGGTATATAAGTCTAAGTGCTATTGCCATATTTTTATATGCGGCCCAAGACAATTCCTCTCCACTCAGTGTAGCCCAGGAAAGCCACAGGTTTGTCAACCCATGACCCAAAACATCAACAGGAGACTTCTGTGAAAGTGTGGGTCTTTATTTTGGCATCCCTTTTCTCCCATCCTGGAATTAATATAAAATACCTGTGCGTTGTCAGCCCTATAAGGTATACCAGACTAGGAAACCATTTAAACAGTTTAAAGTTAAAGCCACTTTTATTAGAACAGCTAATAAAGTCTGATTCCTTTCCTCTCTCTTTTACCTTCCTGTCAATTAAGAGGGTGGGAGGGCTATCTGAGTCATTTTCACAAATTACTACCTTGGTGTGGGCTCAAATTTTATTTATTTGATTGCTGCCTTGCTTGTGAAGCCTCCCTCTGTCTACCAAAGTCATCCTGTATTCCCACGCTACATATACATATACATTGCCCAAGTGTGTGTAATTTCCCCCTTTTTTTATTTTATTTTTGTGGTAAAATATCACCCCTCTGGGCATGAGACATGGCAATACTTAATTGGAAGTAAGAAGATTAATTGTAGGAACTAAAAGATCTTTGCCCTGCAAATATAGTAAATATAGTATATAGTATACTATATATAGTATATAGTAAATTGGAAACAGACTACGTATCCTATTGTTCCTGTATTGTGAACCTAATTATTGGGCCAAATGGCCTATTATTTAACTTAAGTTAAGTTTCAACGATATTCTGAATTCCCCAAATTGTCTTGGCAAGCTATGAGGACTGTACCCAACAGCCTTTCTTCCTTAGATTTTTTCTCATGTAATTTAGAATTTTGATGAAAAAAATTTCAATACATTTGAGGTAACATAGACATTTGGCCTAAGAAATTGTTGTTTGTTCATCTTATTTTATTTGTTTTTATTTGTCGTATTTAAGAATTACGCAATTCCCATCTTGACATCTTCAACAGTATTAAGAGGCCAAATAGGGATTTTCTGGGCAGCTGAACTGCAGCATTGAATTGTATTATAGAATACTGAATAACAGGTTTGAAAGGAACTTTGGAGGTCTTCTAGTCCAGGGCTTTTCAACCAGTGGTACGGGTACCACCTGTGGTACATTGGCACCTGCCAGGTGGTACGCGACCATCCTAGAAAAGTGGTAGCGGGGGAGGGGAATGAGCTGAACCAGTGGCAGCACCGCACAAGCCTGAGCGAGAGACGGCTGGAGCTGCAGGGCTGTCAGGGCTCAGCGGAAGCGCCAGGATCAGCGCCAGGCTCCAGCTGGAAAGCAGCACTGATCCTGGCGCTTCTGCTGAGCCCAGAAGAAGCGCCGATCAGCTGGAATGTTGCAGCATCTCCAGGGTCTTGTGATTTACATTCAGATGCTTGGCAACTGATTCATATTTATGACAGTCACAGTGACCCAGGGTCATGTGAAGTGACCAAAACCTTCTGCAACCACCCAGCAGACGGGAATAAAAACCAAACACCCCCCCACCCCATCCCCACTGCCAATCCTCAACAGAAATGCTCACAACAATGAAAACCTCGGACAGGAGGAAGAGCGCCACCGGGTGGGCAGGCAGGTGTCTTGCTCGGCTGTGGCTTGGGGGGGGGACTTTTTTCAGTGCCATTGTAACTTCGAACAGTCACTAAGCGAACTGTTGTAAGTCGAGAACTATCTGTACTTTATCACTTTTTTCCTTTTTTGGTCATCAAGTTTTTGACACCTTGCTAGGCGACTGGTGGTATTCGGATATTGCCATATCCTAAAAGTGGTACAATGGGTGAAAAGGTTGAAAAGCCCTGTTCTAGTCCAACCCCCTGCTAGGGACCCTAAACCATCCCAGACAAGTGGCTATCCAGTCCCTTCTTAAAAGCCTCCAGTGATGGAGCACCCTCAACTTCTGAAGGCAAGCCGTTTCACTGTTAATTGTTCTCACTGTCTGGAAATTTCCCCTTAGTTCTAGGTTGCTTCTCTCCTTAATTCATTTCCATCCATTGCTTTTTAACTCAGTTTTTTGTTTGCTTGTTTGGGTTTTTTTGTTTTAACTGAGGTTTGTAGAGAGGTTCCAGTTTCCATATATATATATATATAAATGAAAAGAAGCAACTTTCAATTAATGATTTTCACTTTTAAAGATGCACCAAGGCCCATCAAATCAAAACTGCTTTGCAATCACAGAGATAGCCATTTGATTTATCCATTGCACTCTGCTCAGCTTGCTGCCAATAGGGTGTAATCCATAAAACAAGACGTGCAGAGCTTAAATATGGAAATAAAACAGGCCATTAGCCAAATAATACGGTTAGTGCTGGAGCAGAGCATGCTCAAGAAACTTGAAATATATCCTGGAAGTCGGGCTATCTTAATGGGCACATTTAGGAGGAGGAGAGAGAGAGAAAACGAAACTCAGGTAGCTATCGGTCAAAAAGCTGCTTACTTGGATAATTCTGTGCCAGAGTAGTGGGTTTTCTTGCTAATTTTAAATAATGAATTTGAATGGACTAACCCATAAAAATGAATTGTCAGCTATTGGGAAAGGCCGGGCTGTAAATCAAACATGAGGCTCCCTTAGTCACAAGTGTTGAGTCTCCCCAGCAACTGTTCAAATGCCTCAAGTGTCTGAAAACATTAGAAAGAGCAAGATGATACAGCTGTGCAGGAAACACTTCCATCCCCCATCCCCCATCCCCCATCTCCTCCTCCTCCTCCTCCTCCTCCTGCTTCTTCTGCTTCTTCTCCCCCTTCCTCTGCTTCACAGCTGAATTCCATAGTCCCCAGTATCTGGATTTGTCAGAGAGTAACAGGAGAGGCTTATTACTATGCATACGTTGCCTCCGTACTTCTAATCGGGGGGGGGGGAGTAGAAGGAGAAACGATAGATAAAAATTATAATTATGAGCATGGAACTGGTGTCTATAATCCCAAAAGCAGTGCAGAGCTCAAGCCATTATCCGCTGAATATAATCCCATGTTACGATGTTCCTGGATACAGTTGGGGTTATTTTTCACTGAAAGCTGAATCAGAATCTTGTTAAATGGAAACCTGTGTTGGAATGTCATGAGATATTAAAAGGATTCCGATCGAATCCGCTGATAATCTCAGGAGACAGCATGGCTGGTTGGCAAGAGAGCCGGAGCCCAGAACATCTAATCACATCCATATGTAATAGTATAGCCACTGCAAAACCTCCAGTGGGAGCAAGCCTTATCTAATGAAAAGTGCAACTTTTCTAGAATCGGAGAGGTGCACTCGTGGCTTTGAGTGCCCTAGCAAGGAGCTGCAGATATAAGGAGCAAGAAGCAGCAGGGAGGAACTAAGTGTACAGGTAGTCCTCCGATTACAACCACAAATGAGCCCAAAATGTCTGTTGCAAAGCGAGACATTTGTTGTTTGGTTGCAAAGCAACATATCCCATACTGCCAATTAAAGCAATAAAAAAAACCAGAATATCAAAGACATATTGAAACGATCAAGTATTATTACATGGAGATAACATCTAGGAGGCTGAGTTTTGAACAAAGCTGCCCCTGCTTCTGATCACACCGGCTTTCGACAACTCCTCCTCCTCCTCCTCCTCCTCCTCCTCCTCCCCTCCCTTCTAGCACTGATGATGTTACCTAGTTTGGTGATGAAACGTCTGCAAGAAAGCCACCAAGCTCAGAGAGCACCAAGGACCCCACAGTTCAACTCTGAGCTACCAATATTCCTTCTATTGGTACATCTCCTGCCACGTTTGCAGTCCTCTGGATGCCCACAGTACCAGCTTTATTTCCAAGCTTGCCACTGTATCTCAAGTAGGCCCTATAAGGATTCTTAGCTAATACAGAAGCTTGGAGCTCTTTCCTGCCCAGAAATGAAGGAAGGCAATTAGGAGAGCCTGTAGGTAGAGAGGGCCAAATGGAGAGACCTTGTAATATATATAGAATAGAGCTGGAGGGGACCTTGGAGATCTTCTAGTCCAGCCCCCTGCTTAAGCAGGAGAACCTATACCATCTCTGACAAGTGATTGTCCAGATTCTTCTTAATAATCTCCAGTGATGCGGAGCACCCACGATTTCAATTCCCAGTGACTGAAAACGATTATGAACCATTCCCTGCATTCAAGAAGACTGAATTTAACCTGTTTGCATTAAAAAAAAAAAAGGAATGAATGTTCTGAACCGGTGTGGTTTAGGATTTTAAATGGCGCAGTTTGACATTTAAGTACATTTAGGAAGACATTGTGATATTTCGGTTCTAAGTTTGCAGTTAGGCGCATTGGATCTATTTTTTTTTTCCTATAACACTCCCTCCCATTTTTTTAAAAAAAATATTTTCTGCAGTATAATGGAAATAGGATTGGGAGATGTTTGGGGTTACAGGTTGTCCTCACTTAATGACCAGTCACTAGCAACCATTTCAATTTATAATGACTGCCCTCAAAAGGTAATTTTCAATCCAATTTCAAAATTCTGACAGCTGCACACCCCTCCCCTATGGTCACGTGATCACATGTGGGGTGCTAGGCAACCAGCTCACCTTTATGGCCACTTGTGATGTCCTGCGGTCACATGGTCATGACCTCTTATGTTTTGTTTTTTTTGCCAGTTTTGGTTTTTTATTTCCACTTTCCAGCAAACATCACTGATGGATAAAAAGGATTGGCTTAACAACTGCTGCGTTCACTTCACTTGACCACTTGAAAAAAAAGGTAAATTTGAGTGTGTCCATTTGATGACCCACTTACTTGTGATTAACCCACTTAATCACAAGTAACGACTTATGATCACAATTATAAGGCCTTAGAAATCTTACAGTACTACCTGCATGTTTCAGTTAAATTTCCCTTTTATTAAGAAACGCCGATGAGGTGTGTTTGGTTAGGTTGTGTTATTGTTTGCTTTGTGAATCTCAAGCCATTTTACTGCCTTTAAAGCAACAGAAGGGGGAGGGGAAATGCTGCAGACCCTATTTCATTATAAAATGGTTTTTTCTTGATATGAACCCAAGCAGAAGCTGCCTGAAGGTGAGCTGTTTATATACTACACACTTAAAGTACAACTATGACTTCTGTTGTTGCAGAAGTGACAGCAGAGCAAGAGAGAAATAAAACTCCCGTGTCAAAGAGGAGCCGAAATGAATACAAACAAGCAAGAACTCATTCTCAATAAGAGTGAATACTTTGCATTAAGAATCTTTTCTTCTTTCCGTCTTCCTAATGATGCATACAAGAATTGCTCTGCTCATCCATTAGGGAAGACTGGGGAAAACAAAAACAAAAAACACAAGCAAGCCAAACTTACAATAATTGTGTATCTTTATTAGAACCAGAGAGACTATCAGCAGCTATTGTCTGATTTGGAGAATACTGAACGTTGTCCCTCTAAAATAAATAAACGAATGAATGAATAAATTGTAGCACAGGAAATGTTACTATCCCTGGAGGTACCGAAATGTTCTTGAAATAATACCTCCCAGTTGGGTTTTCATTGTTTTCTTTGATTTAAATGTTCTAGAGTAGCACGCTTCAATTTTAAGAGGGCACTAGGAATTTCGGGCTCCAGATTTGTGAGTGCATTTCAGAGAGAAAGTGCTTTCAGGAAGTGGGAGGAACATGATCTGAAGTAGCTTACATAGCTAGACTTAAAACCAGTGATGGGATTCAAATAGGTGAAGAACCGGTTCTCTGTGTGGATGCCGCTTCCGGAAGTCCGTTCTGGGCCTGGGCAACACAAAATTAGCTACCGGTTCTGCTGAAGTGGTGCGAACCAGCTGAATCCCACCCCTGGTTGTAAACCATTTGTTTAACGACTGTTTGAAATTGCAACGGCACTGAAAGTAGTGACTTAGGACTGGTTTTCACACTTATGACCGTTGTAGCATCCCCATGGTCATGTGATCAAAATTTAGATGCTTGGCAACTGGCATGTATTTATGACAGTTGCAATGTCCCAGGGGTTACATGTTCACCAGATAAATTTAGCAATTGATAGAGATATAGAGATAGAGATAGAGAGAGAGAGAGAGAGAGAGAGAGAGAGAGAGATAGATAGATAGATAGATAGATAGATAGATAGATAGATAGATAGATAGATAGATAGATAGATAGATAGAAACAGAGATAGAAACAGAGATAGAAACAGAGATAAGAGATAAGAGATAAGAGATAAGAGATAAGAGATAAGAGAGGGATATATAGATAGAGATAGATATATAGATATATAGATATAGAGGTATAGAGGTATAGAGATATATAGAGAGAATAGAGATAGATATAGATATACAGCTATATAGCGATATATGATTTCAGATTTATATGTATTTAGATTAGATTTGTATTTTTTTTTTTTTTAAAGAACAAGGATAGATTGGGCTGAAATGAATGCTACCTCTGCTGACTGAATCTAGACTATCTACTGGTTTTGCAATTGCTAGTTTTTTCATTGTTGTTGTTGGTAATAGTAGCTGAATTGTGTGTCTTCTTATTCAAAAGCATTGAAATGTCACATTCACACACCCCTTTTGATCACGGGACTTGTTTGTCAGGGTTAACATGCTGTTTTCCTGACAACAGAAGTTGTGAATGACATCACAATGAAGAAGAGATACCTACTTTACATAAAACAACCACAGGATGGATGCTTTCTCTGAAATAAATGCATTAATAACAACTTCACCAGATTTTGCCATATTAACCTTAACTCAGTCAGGTGCATCTTCTTGTTAACACGACAGCTTTCCCTGACCAGACTCTGTTTGTTCATGACAAGGTCACTCCGTAAAGCCTGACATTGTACACAAGACACAACATTATACTTTCCCCCAAAAACTAGAAAGCCTTTCTTTGTCCATTAGCAATGCAGTGATTCAAATGGAAGATACATTCCCAATTTCCCTCATTTTACACAAAGTGTGCTGTCAACAGAGATAGTTGTGCAGACTTTAATCCAAATGATGTAGCAGCTGTTATTCAACATTTTTGGCTTGTGAGTACAATAAGCAAGGGTAAGATGCTGGCACTGTTGGCTAGGAAAATCAGCAGTTTAGATGAATATTACATTCTATTTGGGAATTTATTTTGCATAGCTGAGTTATTGTAATGTGCAGCATTTCCTCAGAAGGAATGAAAAACTTTTAAATTGCTAAAAATCCAGGAAATATAGAAGTGTGTGTATGTTCTTCTATCTCCTGGAGAATATGTGGAATATAGCAATAAAGCAATCTTTGTTGTCCAACAGATAACCATTCTAGCTAAATCTCAATAGGGGTTGACTTTTCTGGGTCTTTGAAAACCATTTCAGATTAATTGCCCTGCAGTCAAACCCACAGCACCCCAACATATAGAATAACAGAACAATAGAGTTGGAAGGGACCATGGAGGTCTTCTAGTCCAACTCCCTGCTCAGGCAGGAAATCCCATACCATTTCAGACAAGTGACTGACCAGTCTCTTCTTAAAAACTTCCAGTGTTGGAGCACCCACAACTTCTGGAGGCAAGTCATTCCACTGATTAATTGTTCTCACAGTTAGGAAATTTCTCCTTAGTTCTAGGTTGATTCGCTCCTTGATTAGTTTCCATCCATTGCTTCTTTTCCTGCTTTCGGGTGCTTTGGAAAATAAGTTGACCCCTCTTCTCTGTGACTGCCTCTCAAGTACTGGAAGACTGCTGTCATATTATCCCTAGACCTTGTCTTTGTTAGACTGGACATACCCAATTCCTGCAACCATTTTAACGTCTGTAGTTACAATAAAAGCTGGAGATCCTTTAAAGTATAAGTTTCCAGAGGCTGCAGCATTTATATGGAATTTAAGTGCCTATGTAAATGACACAATGCAGTTTCTATTGTGTTTAGCTCATGAATATCAGGAACATAGCAGCATATAGTATTATACATATGGGTAGAAAGAGACAGGCAAAAAGTCATCCCCCCCCCAAAAAAAAACCCTTCTAAGTCCTACTTTTGACCAGGAGAGACCATATTTTCATTTTGGGAGCTAAGCTCTCAATAGATGTTCCACCATTTCTGATGAGAAAATAATGCATGTTTTTTGAAGATTTCAAGACAACTTGTGCAATCTGATTTCTCTTTACAGCAACTCAGTATTCAGTGTTTTTTTGCAAATTATATATCAAATAAATAATGGTGGCTTTGTTATTCCTACTATAATCCATTGTGGTTGGTAGTGTTATTTAAAGCTGAGGGGAATTAAAAATTCAAAATATTGGGAGAGGACCGAGTTTTCCAAACCTTCATCAAATGCCTTACTGAAGTCTAAGTATACTACATCCACAGTATTTCGCTGGTCTATTAGCTTAGTCACTTTGTTGAAGAATGAAATAAGATTGGTTTGGCATGATCTGTTTTTAACAAACTCGTGCTGGCTACTAGTTATAACTTTGTTTGCTTTTAGTTGTTCGCAGATCTGGTTTTTTGATTATCTTTTCTAGGATCTTCCCAGGTATTGATATTAAACTGATTGGTCTGTAGTTTCCTGGGTCTTTTTTTTTCTTTCCTTTCTTGAAGATGGGAACCACATCAACCCTTTTCCAATCCTCAGGTATTTCCCTGGTGCTCCAGGATGCATGAAAGATGTGGTTCAATGGTTCTGAGATAACATCTGCCAGCTCCTTCAGGATGTAATCTGTCGGGTCCCGGTGATTTATACTCATCAAGGTCGGATAGGTGTTCTCTTACCATTTTCTTGCTTATTTTAATTTTTGTTTCTAGTTTGTCTTTTGCAGTAGTTTTTTTTTTGGGTATGTTGGGCTGTAATTTCTTTTTGTGTGAAGACTGATGCAAAGAACGAGTTAAGCAGCTCTGCTTTCTCCCTGTTGCCTGTTATTTCCTTGCCATCTTCTCCCTTTAGTGGGCCTACAGTTTCCTTGGCTTTTTTCTTGTTGTTAATATGTTGGAAGAAACTTTTTATTATCCTTGATTTCTGTTGCAAGTCTTTGTTCGTTCTGAGCCTTTGCTTTCCTGACTTCATCTTTGCATGTTCTGGCTGTCTGCTGATAATCAGCCTTAGTTATGTGCCCCTCTTTCCATTTTTTTTATATTTGTCCTTTTTGTCTTTCAGTTTGTCAGAGAGATCTGTGTGCAGCCATGCTGGTTTCTTCTTGAATTTCTTGTTTTTGTTTCTTTTTCAGTGGTATTGTGCTGGTCTGGGCTTTTATGATCACATTTTTCAGAGTTTCCCATGCTTCTTGGGTTGTTTTCGCCTTTAGGATTTTCATCCATGGAATCTTTCCTAGGTTCTCTCTGAGTTTCTTAAAATCAGATCTTTTGAAGTTTAAGACACTGGATGGATTGTTTACTATTGCTAGTGTTTGCATTATATTAAATTCCAGTATGACTTGGTCACTTTCACCCAAGGCTCCAGCAACTTCACCTCCCTCTATCACTTCTTCTTTATTAGTGAGAATTAAGTCCAGTATAGCTTTATGTCTATTTCCCTCCTCCACCTTTTAGGTGACAAAGTTGTCAGCTAGGTTGGTTAGGAATCTGTTTAATCTCCCGCTCGCTGCAGAGTTTGCCTTCCAGTTGATATCTGGATAGTTGAAGTCTCCCATTACTACTGTGGTATGCTTCCTACATACATTTGTTAACTGGTTGGCAAAGAGTTTATCTATTTCTTCTGATTGGTTGGGTGGCCTGTAATATACACCTATGGCAATGTCACTTTTTTCTCTTTTATATTGACCCATATATATGAATCTGGTTTCCTCATTCTGGAGAGATTTTATCTTGGATCATGTGCATTTCTGTAGATATGTAGTGTTCTCTTACATATAGTGCAACTCCCTCTCCTCTTTTTGTAGACCTGTTTCTTTTGAACAATTTGTATCCATCCATCAGTCCATTCCATTCATGGGTTTCGTCCCACCAGGTTTCTGTAATGCCAACTATGTCATACCCTCCCTTGTGTATGTTGCTTCTGGTTCACCCTGTTTGTTCCCCAAGCGTTGAGCATTTGTATATGAGCATTTAAGACTTTTATGCCTGTTCGTGGGCATGTTTCCTGCACCTCCTGATTGTTGTTTGAACTTGAACTGCTTTGAATTGACAGTGTGAAATATGTTTCTTTGCAACTGAACAGTGCTAAAAGAAAGTTTTCTAATGACTTTGAGCCAAGGAATCCACATAAGGAATTCCAAAGAAATGAAAACGTTGGTGGAAAAAAAAAAAGAGCTACAATTTTCAGTCTTTAGCCTACACATGTAAATCTCAACTTACGACCTCAATTGACCCCAAAATTTCTGTTGCTAAGTGAAACATTTGTTCGGTGAATTTTGCCTCATTTTACGACCTTTCTTGCCACAATTGTTAAGTTAATCACTGCAGTTGTTAAGTTAGTAACATGGTTGTTAAGTGAATCTGGCTTCCCCCTTGACTTTGCTTGTCAGAAGGTTGCAAGAAGGGGATCCCGGGACACTGCAACTGTCATAGATACATGCCAGTTGCCAAGCCTCTGAATTTTGATCATGGGGATGCTACAACAGTAAGTGTGAAAAACGGTCATAAGTCCCTTTTTTTCAGTGCCGTTGTAACTTTGAATGGTCACTAAACGAACTGCTGTAAGTCAAGGACTTACCTGTACTTGCATCAGATTCAGAAATGCACACCGCCTCAAGTCTGTCTTGCTGTTCCGTTGTCTGAATCTGACCAGCTGTGTGGATATCCCTGGGCAACCAAGACTGTGGAACTCAATAACAATAACAAAACAATAACAATAAGAGTTATTATTGGTCTGGGAAATATAATATGTTTCATGTTGGATGCATGGATGTAATAAATCCCACATCAGGGGGAGGAAAATCTCATTTATCAGGGAAAGGTTGAAGTTTAAGATTTGATCATTTCAGGGGATGGGGGGGGGGAACTGCAAAGTGTTGCAATATCCAAGAGAAAACATAAATCACTTTTAAAGTGCCTCCATCCATAATTCGATGAACGTAAGACGAGATTAATAGACCTTTTCAAATTTAGTGTGTAGAGCCAGTTTTCTAGCCAGAGATAAAAGCATGGCTGAAAAATAACCATATGTGGGCCGAAACACAAAAGGTCTTTCCTTCAACATCCTTCAGTTTCTTAAACAGTGTTCCTACATGGTCAGATGGTTTCATTTATTTGCAAAAATAGTTTTGTAGAACCTTTGGGGCAGCTAACCATATATGATAAATGGTTTTCATATATATATATATATTTCTAAATTTTACTTTTAGGCCATTTAAGATATATTCCTTGCTGCTTTTATATATATAGTGCTAAAGCTTGAATATAAAGAAGTTCCGTTCTCTTTTTTTTTTCCCTCTTCTTTTTTTTTCCCCCCACCTCTTTGGATTCCAGCCTTTGAAAACTTTCATACACCTCCATGAATCTGTGTTTCTTCATTGGTTCTTAAGGTGTATCATCTCAGCTCTCTCTCTTTCACTACAATAACAATTTTGTGAGCGGAAGCGCCTGTAGGGGACGAATCCAAAAAGTTAAGATGGCAGCTGTGATTTGTGGTCTCCAGCTTGATTTTTTTTTTTTTACCTTTCCTGTGGAGTCTCTACTTGGGAGATGTGTTGCGTGGGGGAACATGGACTCAAAGTCACACAGCACACTTTCATAGTTGAGGATGGGCTTCCTAACCCAAATCACGGTCACGTGATGCTGTAAACAGCCCAAAATGATGAGCACCCAAATCATGTGATCATGTGACTGCGGGGAGGGAGGGGGGAAATGGCCATTGGAACTACAAATCTGGGTTGTAAGAATGAATTTGCCATAGAAAAGTGGTATGGAGTGTTGAGCATACTTCTGCCCCATAGAGATCAATGAGGCTAATCCTTGGGTAAGGGGGCACTATCACATGGTTACTGTTGTGGGGAAAACAGGAAGAAGAAAGAGCATTATATATGTTTGCTACCTTGAATTTTTTTTTACAAAGTAATAAAGGCAGGATAAAACATCTAAAAAATAAACAAATATCTATTACACACATATCCTTGGTGTAGCTCTAGAATGGATCATACCTTCTAGTCTGGATCATAAGTGTCTTTGAGGAAGGGGTTCGGAGTTCACATGACCCATATATAATTAATTCATCATGGACATTTAACTGTAATGTAGTAACTTTAATATCAACATGGATTTGAGGCAAACAGGAGCTCTTATTCTTGAACAAAGGATTACCTTGGATATTTATAATAATAATAATAATAATAATAATAATAATAATAATAATAATAATAATAATAATAATAATAATAATAATAATAATAATAATAATAATAATAATAATAATAATAATAATAATAATAAAGTTGGAAGGGACCTTGGAGGTCATCGAGTCCAACCTCCTGCTCAGGCAGGAAACCCTACACCATTTTGGACAAATGGCTGTCCATTCTCTTCTTAAAAACTTCCAGTGTTGGAGCATTCACCGCTTCTGGAGGCAGGTTGTTCCATTGGTTAATTGTTCTTCTAACTGTCAGGAAGTTTCTCCTCAGTTCCAGGTTGCTTCTCTCCTTGACTAGTTTCCATCCGTTGCTTCTTGTCCTGCCCTCAGGCGCCTTGGAGAATAGCTTGACTCCCTCTTCTCTGTGGCAACCCCTGAGATATTGGAACACTGCTATCATGTCACCCCCTAGTCCTTCTTTTAATTAAACTAGACATACCCAATTCCAGCAACCCCTCCTTATATGTTTTAGCCTCCAGTCCCCTAATCATCTTTGTTGCTCTTCTCTGCACTCTTTCTAGAGTCTCAACATCTTTTTTACATCGTGGTGACCAAAACTGGATGCAGTATGCCAAGTGTGGCCTTACCAAGGCATTGTAAAGTGGTATTAATACTATGACTCAGATTTTCCTTTTGTGAACAGAGCAGTGTCAATCTATTCCTTAGTATATCTATCAATCCATTGTCACTTGTCTGATTTTATTAATGTCAAGACTGTTGACCTGCAGTATATCAGTGGTACTAGAAAATAGTTCTCTTCCTGTCACTCAGCAGAAAAGATACAGTAATCATAACATCTGTTTTGGGGTTGTTGTTGTTTTTTTAAAAAAACTTGGCCAATTTTTTCAGATATAGAACTTCTAAATGTTGTTTACTTCAAAGTGTAAATGCAATGGTTTCAAAAGACTTTTTTTTTTTAATGTGAAAGGAGGGACCTTGTTTAATTTAGTAGAAACACAAGTCGTGCAACTTGTATTTTCCATTAGAGAGTGCTTACGATCTGGCTATTAAAATGTTAATGCATGGTTTGTTCTGCAGTGACATCTGTCCCTAAATATATAACTAATACCCTGAACATAGACTTCAAATTTGTTCTGTTTGGCTTCTTCGTTGTGGTTTGGCTTATAACCAAATGTAAATGGATGGTGACAGGACAGACAAAGGAGGATAGAGAAAGATGCATGACAGAAACTGATAAAACAAAAACTGATTTGTTTGCAAATTAGAAAGAATAAAAAGGAAGTAGAATTTAAGAAATCAAATACAAGTTAAGAATTTAATAAAAAAAATAAATCAGTAGAACAAATGTTTTCATGTCTTTTAATAAATACTTTGCAGGAGAAATATTGGCAGAACCTGAGGCGGAGTCACAAGAGGAATCAGCCTAGAGTCACTATGTAGCCACAAACAGACTGAGTTCAACTTCTTTTGAATTCCATTGACCCTTATACATTGCCAGAATAGTGCTAACTCTTAGCTGAGAAGATTCCTATTTATAGACATGAGTAGTAATAAATCAGTTTAATTGAGACTTCGCATGTAGGCCTTGCTTTTTGTGCTGATATAATCAGGGTCAAGTCATGAAGGCTTGATTTTAGAAGTTGTGGGGGCTCCAGCAGTGGAGGTTTTTAAAAAGTGATTGGAAATTTGTCTGGAATGGAATAGGGTCTCCTGCTTGAAGAGGGGGTTGGACTAGAAGACCTCCAAGGCCTCTTCCCATTCTGTTATTCTGTATTCTGTATGTCTTTTAATAAAAATAACAAGTAAGAAAGGCACAAAATATCAACAGCAAACCAATGTCATTATCTGTAACCTATAAGCACAGCAAGAACAGTATAATTTAGCAACATTGATGATACATGACAGACAATAAATTGGCAACAACTGATTATTAGAAAATATTACTATTTCGTATTTCTTTGTAAAAATACAGATGACAACAACAACAACAACAACAACAACAATAATAATAATAATAATAATAATAATAATAATAATAATAATAATAATAATAATAATAATAATAATAATAATAATAATAATAATAATAATAATATGGATTTAAAATTATTATACCTATTATTTTTATGGAGGGTCCCACAAGGGCAAACGTGTCGAACCTACCAATTTCATAAGAGCCTGTTTGGGTCAGTGGTTAATGCACGAGGCTAGAAAGCAAGGGACCGTGAGTTCAAATCTTGCTTTAGCCATCAACATCAGCTGGGAGATTTTAGGCCAGTCCCTGTCTCTCAGCACAATTCAGCTTTGTGGGGAAAATAGGAGGAACGTGTGTTGGATATGTTCACCACTTTGAGTTATTTGTAAAAATAATAAAGGAGGGATACGCACGCACACACACACATATTAAAGATAAAGCAGTCTCTGTAGATTTTACTCTGCTAGTCATTGCTGACTCTAGGGGGCAGTGCTCACCTCCGTTTCAAGGCCATTGATCCAGTGCTGTCTCCATTTCCGTGGTCATGTGGCCAGCATGATATCATAGAGCATTGTTATCTTCCCACTGAAGTGGTACCTATTTATCTACTCGCATTTGCATGCTTTCGAACTGCTACATTGGCAGGAGCTGAGGCAAGTAACAGGAGCTCACCCCATCACGTGGTGCTCAGGTCTCAAACCTGGGCTGCCGGCTTTTCAGCAGACAAGCCCAACGCCTTAACCGCTGAGCCACTATGCTGCATGCTAGAGACACCATTCAGATATAGGGTGATGAGTGCAAAGTTAGTCATCACCTAAATTCCACTGAAAAAGTGAGTCCAGATTTCCCCCCCCCCACATATCTAATTCTCAACTCAGCCTTCTCAACTCTTCAGCATGACTTGTAACTTCTTGAATTGTTCTAAATGCATTGTTCCATTTCTCCTTTCGTATGTGTTTATTAGGCTTATTTCCTGCCTTTTTAACAAATGCTACGACCCTTGAGGGAATTAACAATAAAAAAACCAAAAACCATTGAGATTAATTAAAAGCATAATTAATGTATTAATTGCATACATAAAACAATAATCCTCTGATAAAATTTATGACAACAGTTCAGATAGCTAACTAGAGAAGATACGCCTTGATAATGCAGAAATTTTACCAAGCTGGCCACAGTAACCAGCTGGCAACAAGAGATAAATTCTGCTACAGAACTATAATTCATGCTGCACATTAACATTCTTGTTGTTATTACACCGTCTTGTTTTGGACTATGAATGTATACATGTCCAAATCTGATTTGATTTGTTAATAAGATCACCTGTTCCTTTAGATAATAGCTCAACATTGCCTCTTATCATTGTCTCTTATCTCTAGCCTTTTAGCCTTTTCAATTTTATTATATTTTATCACAAACTCTTATTTTAGTTTAAGATAAAATTTTAATATCTGTTATTATTCATGATCCATCATTTAGGCACTTTTACATACTAACTAATGTTATATGGAATTACACAAAGTCTTAAGGTCATTCATATTATGTTTTGCTGGCTTTTCATACCATTAGTGGTACTTATTCTCTAGAATGTACATGATTTTATGCTGCTCAAATGACTCTGATAAAAATTTGGACTGAGGAATCTCAAAACATGGACAATCAAGTGATGCACGGATGCAGGAAATTCACAATCATGTTTTTTGCCCTTCATGACTGGTCCAAACAGGTAGCACAACAGTGAATACCAGCTGTATCTTTATTGTAAGTTTACATTAACAGAATCTTGAATAGGGTAGGATTAGAAATTAGAAATTAGAAATTAGAAATTAGAAATTAGAAATTAGAAATTAGAAATTAGAAATTAGAAATTAGAAATTAGAAATTAGAAATTAGAAATTAGAAATTAGAAATTATTAGAATAGAATAGAATAGAAATTAGAATAGAATAGAAATTAGAATAGAATAGAATAGAAATTAGAATAGAACAGAACAGAACAACAGAACAGAACAACAGAACAGAATAATAGAGTTGGAAGGGACCTTGGAGGTCTTTTAGTCCAACTCCCTGCTCAGGCAGGAAACCCTATATCATTTCAGACAAATGTTTGCCCTATCTCTTCTTAAAAACTTTCAGTGTTGGAGCATTCACAACTTCTGGAGGCAGGTTGTTCCACTGATTAATTGTTCTAACTATCAGGAAATTTCTCATAAGTTCTAGGTTGCTTAGTTTCCATCTGTTGCTTCTTGTCTTCCCTTCAAGTGCTTTGGAGAATAGCTTGACTGAAGATTGTACTATAATAGATTAATTTAACAAATATACTGATCAAGCTTTGCAATCCTAATAACTATTTATAAAAGCAAATACATAGTAGAAATCTATGTTTAAGTAGGATGTAGATTATTTGTTCTGCCACTTGGGGGTTGGATATGTATATATATATTTTCTCTCTGATGCTAATCATACTTTGATATTGCTTTCATCTATTTTGATAATGATAATATTTGGATAGTAATTTGCTCAGCAGCTGTAAGTATTTCTGGTTTTTTTTTTCCCTGATTGCCCCCAAAGTCATTGTAAATAAATTATTTTGAAGAGGCCAGCTTAGCCATACATTCTGTGTGCAGACAGAAGGGGAAATGTGAGAAGTTAGAGAAAAACACTCTCAGAAGCATTATTACTATCTTGGTTCTGTTTGGAAGTGATGGTTTTATGTTGGCAAATCTTTCCAGCAAGATTTACAGTTGGATTGTTTATAAGTTGATGCATAAAAGATGGGAAGGTGAAAATGTTTAGGAATATCAGATTTTCAAAGGAACAAAGTTTTAGGTAATGAAGCCCTGTGTTTATTACAGCTTTGGTTTTATTATATTGTTGGTTTTAGGATAAGCTGTTCCAAAGGCATTTGCCAGTCAGATAGTATTCATGCATAGATGCTCTCTTATATCGCCACGATACAAAAATGATGTTGAGACTGTACAAAGAGTGCAGAGAAGAGCAACAGTGATGACAAGGGGTCTGGAGGCTAAACCATACAATGAATGATTGAGGGAACTTGGTATGTCTAGTCTAATGTAGAAAAGTATTAGGGAGGACATGATAGCCATCTTCCAGTACTTGAGGAGCTGTCATGGAGAAGAGAGGGTGGAGCTATTCTCCAAAGCACCTGAATGCAGGACAAAAAGCGATGGGTAGAAAATTGTTAAGAAGAGAATCAACCTAGAACTAAGGAGAACAATTATTCAGTGGACAGCTTGCCTTCTGGAGTTATTTGTGGAGGTTTTCAAGAAGAGATTGGACAACCATTTTTCTGGAATGGTATAGGGCAGGGGTGTCAAACTGCCAGCCCGCGGGCCGGATGCGTCATGCCAAAACCGTGCCCACACCATTGCCGGCAATGGGAAAAAAGTCACGATACGTCGCAACACGTCACGTGACGTTGCAAGTTTGACACTCGTGGTATAGGGTTTCCTGCTTGAACAGGGGTTGGACTAGAAGACCTGCAAGGTCCCTTCCAACCCTATTATCTTACATTTTAGGTTCTTTGTTCTACTTTCAACAAATAAACAGTTTTTGCAACCATTTAGCTTTTCCTGGTCTTTTCCTGTATCAAGAATGAGCACGTTATAAACATTATAAAAAAAATCTAAGGAACCCAGGTGGTCCATAAACAACTACAATAGCCCAGATTATGAATCAGTGAAAGAATTTCAGGATCTAGTTGTCTTTGCAAAATGCTGTCCAGGATGATGGAGGGTCTGCACAGCTTAGGAAATGGAGGAGACATCTCTGTGAAGAACAGTTTACTTCCTTATATAAGTTGCCTGTTACAACTGTGAATTCATACAACTCATCTTTCTACTCTCCTTGTTACTATTTTGGACCTACAGCATCAGTTTTGGCAACTGAAGAGATTATGTGATAGCTGTGCAATTCACATGGCATGCTTGAAGTTCCTCGTGCAAGCTTTACAAAATACTAAGTAGGACTCTATCTGGGCACAACCCTTATCTAAATTCATAGAACTGTGGTCACATGTAAAGCACTATTTCTTTTGAAAGTAGCCCAGGAGTAATTCTGTTGTAAATGTTCAAACACCCAAGCATCTAAAAATGGAATAAATACATTCTGCACTAAGATCCAAGCTGGATCTGAGTAAACATAGCAACCTTACTAATTGTGGGGCTCCCTCCATTCCTGGTTGAAGATATTTCTTTAGGTTATTTCGCCTCCCAACCTGCAAATAGCATGCATGAATCAGTGGTAACCTAATTATACTTATTAGACAGGTGTGCCCAATATTGCTTCTTTATTTACCGGGCTAAATCATTCTCAAATTAAGCAGTAAAATATGGAGAATAGACCCAATTAGGCATGCCAGAGAAAGAAGGACTTTGGGGGAAGGGAACAGGAATCTCTGGAAAGAGCTATGTGAAATAATTATCTGTTTGCTACACTAAGTCAGCAATTTTTGGCCAACTTTTTAAACAAGATTATAGAAGATGAAAAGCAAGAGCTTGCTTCAGCTTTTAAGAAAGATGTAAGCAATTTTAAATTGTACTTCCTCCCCCAGGAGACTGCTGAAAGTATTTCTAGTAAATTAAAATATAATAAAAGCATTTGCTATGTGAAAACATTTTTCATATTAATTGCTTAATTTTTGTTGATGCTTAATAATATCTCCGGAGTGCAAGGTCAAAACCACATATTGTTGCTCTAAAACTGTGCACTCTCTGTATTTCCTTATTGATCCCATAACTTTGTTCAGGCTAAAAATTGTGGCTTGCATTTCTGAATCCTTCTGGTCTTGAAACTATCATATTCAGGCACTGCCCTATAGTTCTTGCTAAAATGGTCAATCGTATGTTCCAGATGCCCAAGATGTAATTTCTATGATTTTTTTTCTTTGGACAGTGTGGGTATTGTGTTAATATCTACCCTCTCTAACAAGGTTCTCTTTAGATATCTGAGGTCATACTGGTTAGAGCAGGGGTCCTCAACCTTGGCAACTTTAAGACTTGTGGACTTCAACTCCCAGAATTCCTTTGCTGGCTGAGGAATTCTAGGAGTCGAAGTCCACAAGTCTTACAGTTGCCAAGGTTGAGGACCCCTGGGTTAGAGCATCAGTCATGTTAGATTTGGTTAAGTTAGGGAAAACCTAGTCTGTATATGTATATGTAATTTTCTTTAGTAAGTTTCTGTTCTGCCAAGTGTCAAGGCAGGGATCAGATTCCCTGGCAATTGATTCTTTTGGATTCAGAGATAAGGAACACTCCAGTAAATAAAGGGCTTTTAAGCTTTATTGTAAGCTCAAACAAACAGATTTAAAAACATAACATAAAAAGCATAAACACTAAGCAAGATGACACCCAAATCTATTACAAGCTGCCAAGAGGTCTTTAATAAAGTCTAGTCTAACAAGGAGAAAGACATAGAAGTCATACCTGTCTTCCAATATTTGAGGAACTGTTACAGAGAAGATGGGGTCCACTTATTCTGAGCACCCAAGGGCAGGACAGCTGGATGGATTACCTACAGAAGTTGTGTGTGCTTTATTATTGGAGGTTTTCAAGAAAAGACTGCACAGCCAATTACCCAGAATGATATAGAGTTTCCTGCTCGAGCAGGTGGTTGGACTACAACAGGGGTCCCCAACCCCCGGTCCATGGACTGGTACTGGGCCACGGCATGTCAGCAACCGGTCCGCACAAACAAGCAAAGCCCCATCTGCGGGATGCAGGCAGCACACAAAACCAGGCACTCTCCGGTCCACGGAAAAACCTCTATGCACGGAACCGGTCCCTGGTGCCCAAAAGGTTGGGGACCTCTGGACTAGAAGACCTCCAAGTCCCTTCCAACCATGTTAATCTATGTTCTCATAATGACAGCAGAGATAACCCCAGGGCCAGCCAGCTTCTGCAGTATCTAATGATTGGTTCTATGCAAAAGCCTCCAAACCAACAATCACAGCCTCAAGGCTTTTATCAAAACCTGGCACCATGACTTCATGGGCCTGCTATGGTGGGGAAACTGCTAGACCTGACTGTGACTGGCTGCCACATGTCTCTTGGGTGGTAATGCAAGGAGAAGCTTTGAAGGTATGTGAAGATGTCCCATAACTCACTCTTTCTGCGGCCATCATAACTTTGAACCATCATGAAATGAACAGGCATAAGTTGAAGACCACCTGTAGAATTCAAGGTGGCACACCTAATGTTCCCATGCCCTATTTTCTCCACAACAATCTATCCCGGCTTCTGATGTTAATATTGGCAGTTGTACCATGATATTCTAACACACAAAATAGGAGAGGGCAGTGGTATTACGCTAAGCCATAATGGAAGTTATTTTGGATTTGACTTTACATGAAGTCTACCTGTAGCTATTGTGATTTGTAAGCCATGGTTTGTTGGTTTGTTTCTCTGGTATGGAGAGAAGGTGCTATATGGCTTATTCAGTTAAATAATATAGAAACCAATTATAACTTAGCATGATGAGTAAATCATACTATTGAATTGATTGTTTAGCCACAGATGGGCACAAATACAGCATGCATATATCTATAAATCTATAAATATCATAGCTGTCTGTCTGTCTGTGTCTATCTGTCTATCTGTCTATCTGTCTATCTGTCTGTCTGTCTGTCTGTCTGTCTGTCTGTCTGTCTGTCTGTCTGTCTGTCTGTCTGTCTGTCTGTCTGTCTGTCTGTCTGTCTGTCTGTCTGTCTATCTATCTATCTATCTATCTATCTATCTATCTATCTATCTATCTATCTATCTATCTATCTATCTCTAATAATTGCAAAAGAAAACTCAAAGAATAAGACCAGATAGATAGATAGATAGATCAGGACCATATTGATTAGAAACATGCAGAAGAGGCCTTCATCCTGTAGTGCAGCGGTGTCAAACTTGTGACACATCATGTGATGTGTCGCTACGTATCGCAACTTTTTTTCCATTACCGGCAATGGGGTGGGCGTGGTTTCACCATGACGCATCCGGCCCACGGGCCTGCAGTTTGACACTCCTGCTGTAGTGGATAGAGAATAGGTAAAATTATTTTAACTAAGTACATATTAGTTACACTCAACCATGGCTTATTTAGTATGCTGTTTTGAATGGATTATAAGTAGTTATATTTGCATGGTACCATAAGCCATTGAATCATTCACTGCTATTGAAGGCATGACAATAAACAAAGGATGGAAACTAATCAAGAAGAGAAGCAACTTAGAACTAAGGAGAAATTTCCTGACAGTGAGAACAATTGATCAGTGGAAAGGCCTGCCTTAATACTGGAGATTGGACAGCTATTTGTCTGAAATGGTATAGGGTTTCCTACTTGAGCAGGGGGTTGGACTAGAAGACCTCCAAGGTCCCTTCCAATTCTATTATTTTATATTCTGTATTCATGCCTACCCTCCCAAAGCTTAGATTTTCAGAACAGCCAAAAAAAGAAAGAAAGAAAAGAAACTGCATTTAATGCGAAACGAGTGCCTGTCACTTTTTCTATGGCAAGTTCCATGTCTCACTTCCAATCCTCCACCTGCCTTTTGTTCTTATTACCATATTGCATGTCTTGGAGTCTTTTTTCCAGACTCAAAAGATCCTATCCTATCCTATCAAATCCAACCAATTGATCTTCCTCCATTCAGCAATTGACATTTCCTGGAAAATCAAAAAATGTCGATAATATCTTTGATCTGATTCATGCCTTCCACCAAAAGCCTTTCCTGCAAATTCTGGAAACCACGTTGCTCATTTTGTGATGGAGGTCCAATGTCTGGTTAAGTCCTGGAAGATCCTGCTCAACTGCCCTGTAGCTAAAGATTCCTCAGTTTCTGGCTCATGCAGGTGTCTTCGGAGAAGAAGGCAAATAAAATTAAGTACCTTGGTATCTGATGTGAAAAGGAAATTGGCCTCATAAATGGAAAGTACTAGTTGGAAGTCTTGCTGATAGAGGGTTCTTTCCTGCTCCATTATTCCACTCTGTGCAACAAGGTTTATAGATCAAATGAACATATGAGTAGACTGCAGATTAATGGCTGAGATTCTCCACAGCTGTCCTCATTTTACTCTTTACACTTAGGTGCATTAGGCAATGTATTTAATGTCTCCTGCTTCAATCCATTTATTGCACCCTTGGCTGAAGACCAGAACTTGAAAGGTGTGTGGTAGGCAACTTGTTAGAAATCCCTTCCCCCAGTTCCAGCACAGCTGACTGGTATCTTCCCGCAGTCTCGGGCATAAGTGTTTGAAAATGCCAACGGAGCATTTGCTTCCCAGCAAAACCTCCAAGGGACAAAAATTAATGTCTCTCTTGTGGTATCGATTGTAGCCAAAAAGTGCCTCAATGATCTGAGGGGAGGTAGAAGGGTTATGAAAGAAATCGAGAGTTAGGAAGGAAGAATGAACGGTTGAAAGAAAGATGTGGTTTAATTATGGGATGAATTTCACCATTCTTTGTCCCCTCAGGAATTTAACAGATAGGCCTAAGTGCACTTAGTTGCTTTTCCAATCTGTTGAAATTATATCTCCATATGAAAGGGCAGAGAAGGGAAGACTGTAGAAACTAGTTCAAAGAATATTGTTAAGGAAAGATTCTGGAAATAGATGCTGTTTTTCTGCAAGACTGGACAGTATTTCTCAACCCAACAAGAGATCGCATTAGTAACTGTAGGGGAGAATGGATATTGTAGTTACTCCTTGTTACTTCTTTTATAGGAGAGGGTTTAGGGTTGCCTTAGAGATTGTGATTTTGTGATGAGGTACATCGTAGAACTATAGGCAAGGAACTTGCACAACTATAAGGAATTTTATCTCTGCATCAAAAGAGAATAGTTTTGGGGAAAAGCTGAGCTAATTCTACCCAACTGATAATCCAATGTCCCACAGCACATTGAATCAAGAATTATTCAATTTCTTGATTCATTATCAAGTGGTAGTATCACTTCTCGTGAAACAAGATCACAAGACGTGACACTACCACTTTATAATGTCTTGGTAAGACCACACGTGGAATGCATCCAATTTTGGCATCCAATGGCATCCAATTTTGGTCACCATAATATAAAAACAGAGGTAGAGACTATGGAAAGAGTGCAGAAAAGAGCAACAAAGATGATTAGAGGGCTTGAGGCTAAAACATATGAAGAATGGTTGAAGGAATTGGGTTTGTCTAGTCTAGTGAAAAGAAGGACCAGGTAAGACATAACAGCAGTGTTCCAATATTTGACGGGCTGCCACAAAGAAGAGGGGGTCAATCTATTTTCCAAAGCACCTGAAGGCAGAACAAGAAACAATGGATGGAAACTGATCAAAGAGAGAATCAACCTAGAACTAAGGAGAAATTTCCTAACTGTGAGAACAATTAACCAGTGGAATGGCTTCCCTTCACAAGTTGTGGGTGCCCCATCACTGGAGGCTTTCAAGAAGAGACTGGACAGCATTTATCCAGAATGGTATAGGGTCTTGAGCAGGCAGTTGGACTAGATAACCTCCAAGGTCCCTTCCAACTCTGATGATGTTCTATGTTCTATTCTAAATATCTTCTCTTTAGCATGCATGTTTCCTAGCCAGAAAGCACTGTTCACATGTGAGAGTCTGGACACAATTTTACAGCTAGATATAGCCTGTGTCAGGGTTCACAAATCATACAAAACCATGTGGTGGGATTGGCCTAGAAGATTAAGGCACCAGGTTAGAATCTGGGAGATAGTGAGTTCTCTTTTCAACCTCTTTTCTGTTGTTGTCAAGAAAACAAAACAAATGTCCTCATAAAGCCAAGAGGACCCGAGTTCAGTTCAAGGGAAACTTACCTTTTTAAGGATGCAGGATTTCAACGTCCTTCTCAATTGCCCTGTGGAAAAAAGGATGACTGTACATTCCCGTTTTGCTTTCTTCCATTCAGTCGTGTCTGATTCTCAGAAACTGCCTGAATTGCCTCTTTCCTAGGGCTGAGAGAGAATGACTGGCCCAATGTCCTCCAGTTAGCCTCGTGCCCAAGGCGGGACTAGAATTCAACAGCCTCCTGTTTTCTAGTCTTAACCATTAAATTGTTGTTGTTGTTGTTAGTTGCGAAGTCGTGTCCGACCCATCGTGACCCCATGGACAACATTCCTCCAGGCCTTCCTGTCCTCTAGCATCTTCTGGAGTCCATTTAAGCTCACACCTACTGCTTCAGTGACTCCATCCAGCCACCTCATTCTCTATCGTCCCCTTCTTCTCTTGCCCTCAATCTTTCCCAGCATTAGGCTCTTCTCCAGTGAGTCCTTCCTTCTCATTAGGTGGCCAAAGTACTTGAGTTTCAACTTCAGGATCTGGCCTTCTGAAGAGCAGTCAGGGTTGATCTCCTCTAGGACTGACCGGTTTGATCGCCTTGCAGTCCAAGGGACTCGCAGGAGTCTTCTCCAGCACCATAGTTCAAAGGCCTCAATTCTTTGGCGCTCAGCCTTTCTTATGGTCCAACTTTCACAGCCATACATTGCAACTGGGAAAACCATGGCCTTGACTATACGCACTTTTGTTGGCAGGGTGACGTCTCTGCTTTTTAGTAATATTAATATTAATATTCTCATTAAGCTTCCATTAACCCCAAATAATTTGCTCTCTCGTACCCTCATTCCATCAAAATTACTTTCATCATTATCTATTGCATTTCTGCTTCTAGGGAGATAATTTTTGATTTTGATAGTGGTTCTTTAGGGCGTCACCTGTATTAGAAGATTGTGCCCCCCCCCACACACACACACATTTTAAAAAATGTCACTAGCGTGTTTTGGCATTTTGGAAAATGAATGAATGAGAGAACATGTAATGGGATGGAAAGAATTGATGCAAATTCTGGGATTGAAACAATTTGTAAAGAAAAATAACTGTTTATCTGCAATTTCAAAGTAAAAACCTACGTTGTTTTAAACATTCAGCACTAACAACATTAATGAAAGGATAGCTTTCCATTTTATTTTTATTTTTTTTAAAAAGAGAAGTTATACAGATAATCCTCGATTTACAACAGTTTATTTAGTGCAAAGTTACAATGGCATTGAAAAAGGTGAGGTATGACCACTTATGACCTTTGCAGCATTCCCCATGTGATCAAATTTCAACTGATTCATATTTATGACCATTGCAGTGTCCCAAGGTCATGTGATCCCCTTTTGCAATCTTCAGACAAGCAAAGTCAACGGAGGAGCCAGATTCACTTAAGAATTGGGTTACTAACTGATCCACAATGGTGATTCACTTAACAACTGAGGCAAGACAGCTCATAAAATGGGGCAAAACTCATTTAACAAATATCTCAATTGTGGTTGTAAGTCAAGGATTACCTGTATATTGCGAACACGATTTACACTTTCCATGCTAACCTGCTCGTAATAGTTTATTCTGTTAATATATGAATTATATTTGCAAAATGATTTGCAAACTTGGAAGTTTATTCCAAACGCTAAGGTTTCTTTCTGTCTAGAAGAGAAGGAAGAAAAGCTGTTTGGAAAAAGAAACATTTTGTTTACAGGATATGCATCTTTTCCAGCAATAATATTTAAGTTCAATTTCATTCTGAATCTTTCATTTGCAGCAAATTTGATTGCGTTCCAATTTTCTGCCACTCTTGATCTGTATGCAAATGCAGCTGAAAACATTACTTTAAAAGACACAAGCGCAATTTAGGAAAGCATGTCATAATTATTATTTAATCTTTAGGCTCCCTTTTGTTTTGTCATTTCTCGGTTTCGTGAAGTGGAAGAGAATGCAGGTTTTGGTTAATGCTGAATATAAATCTTTTTGCGGTGTTTAATTTAATTATATTAGAACTTGCTTCTCTTTGCAGTTCTCAGCACTTGTAACTGAAAGAAATTTGTATATTGCTCATCTGGCAAATAACCTGTCCTGATTTAATAAGTGAACAACATTTTTTTATTGTATGTAATTATATCAATGTAACTAAAGTGCTGTAGCACTGTAAATCTCTTAAAAATGCATTAATGGCACCACTTCATTGGCAAAGTGCCCCATAGATTTTTACCTTTATCCCTTATGCCAAGGTCCCCAACCTTTTGGGCACCAGGGACTGGCTCCGTGGAGAGAGGTTTTCCCACGGACCGGAGAGTGCGTGGTTTTGTGTGCTGCCTGCATCCCACGGATGGGGCTTTGCTTGTTTGTGCGGACCAGTTGCTGGCATGCTGCGACCCGGTACTGGTCCACGGACCGGGGGTTGGGGACCCCTGCCCTCTGCAGAACACACTTATCTAGACTCAACAATTTGGCACATGTGTGATTACATTCTTAGGCTACTGACCACATGGTATATGTTGACAGAAATCCTCTGATGGAATTGGGTAGTAAATACTCCCAAATAATCTAAATCAAGCCCCATGGGATATCCAGATAGTCCTCAACCTATGACCACAATTTAGCCCAAAATTACTCTTGCTAAGTGAGACAGTTGTCAAGTGAGCTTTGCCTCATTTTATGACCTTCCTTGCCACAGTTGTTAAGTGAATCACCGCAGTTGTTAAGTTACTAACATGCTTGTTCAGTGAATCTGGCTTCCCCGTTGGGAGAAGCTGGCTTGTCAGAAGTTGCAAAGATCATCATTTGACTCTGGGACAGGGCAACCATCATAAATATGAACCAGTTGCCAAGCGTCCGGATTTTGATCATGTGACCATAGGGATGCTGTAACAGTCGTGTGACAAACAGTCATAAGTCACTTTTTTCAGTGTGGTTGGAACTTCAAACAGTGATTAAATGAAGTTGAGGATTGCCTGTACTGTATGTGCATGCACCCCCTCACAATCCATACATACGCGTGCCTGTTGTTTCTTTCAAAGGCTAGTTTATTGTACAATAATATTGGGTGGATTATCTGCCATATGCAAATTGGCAAATGCATTCAATATATTTCACTTTTTCTTTTCTCCTTATATGCCTTTTGCTCTCTGTGTTTCGGCTCCATGCCGGTTACTCGTGTAGAAATGATAATCTTAATAGTTAAAATTGGAATCATACTATTACAAGAATGATTTGAGTTTGCGTGTATGTGGAGTACCTTTAAGATATAATGCAGTGGTTGGTTTGCCACAGCAAAAAAGAAAATCTTTATTAGATTTCCTGGTAAGAAGACATTTCAGTTTAGAAAAAAAGTCCCTTTACAGGTTCCCATTTTTGGAAGAAAAAAAAAATAGAAACATATAAACAGTTTTTAAATAATATATCAGCAGGTTTTTGAATTAGCTCATTGGCAAACTGTAACAAAGGAAAATAAATTGAAATGGCAGGTTCATTTTTGCAACGCAATAATAACTACAACATTCATCGGTAGAATTAAATGTTGATTTGGTCATCCAAAGTGATGTTTAACCTATGTGACTGTCTGTATATTGTTTCTTACTCTTTGCCAGCTTTATACATAATTATTAGGATAAACTGTAGCCCATGAGGTTTGGTTTGGTGTTGTGCAAAGGTGGGGAACTTTATGACTCGTATACTTGAACTCCCAGAATTCCTGAGTCAGCATGGCTGGCTCAGGAATTCTGGGAGTTGGTCCACAAGTCATTAAAAGGGTTAGGGTTCCCCACTCCTGTATCTTAAGGGGTGAATGCAATTGTTAAATTCATAGAAGGCGTATGTCACTGAGGAAGTAGATTCATAGAAAGCAGCATGTGTCACTGAGAAAGTTTTCAATCAAAATCTGCTGAATAATTGTTGATCGTTTTACATTGTAACACATATCTGTGTACATATAAATATGTGTGTCTCTGTGTTCATGCCTTACTAGTATTGCTTGCTTTCTTTGGAATGGGAGAAACTGCTAGAGTGCAATTTTGTCGTTCTCCAAAATGGTACATTTTGAAGGATATACCTATCAGGGTGACGAATGGGACACCCGGTTGATTGTGTTTATTATGTTTTATATTAATAAGTTTTGTTGCTGGTGTGACGGACTACAGGGAAAGGAGCACACTACAAGGAGAGGGGACGAGAAAAGAGACAGCCCAGCCCAGAGCTGGATAGGAAAAAGGGGAAGAGAGTTAGGATAACCACTCCCCAGAATATCCCAAAGATGCTTTTCAAAACACTGGACTTTCTTGGGTATTTTTCCCCCTTGAAAGCATTTCGCTTCTCCTCTAAGAAGCTTCTTCAGTTCTGAAGAAGAGAACTGAAGAAGAACTGAAGAAGTTTCTTGGAGGAGAAGCAAAATATTTTCAAGGGTAAAACAACAACAAGAAAGTCCAGTTGCCTTTTGAAAAGCACCTTTGGGGCAACCACGATTGAGAATCTCAAAGGCTCCCCAGAATCTGCCAGGGTATATCCATCAGGATGAGAGTAGTAAGAATTTAGTCTGGCAAGGTTTTGTCTATTTGGTGTGAGCAAATAAAGAACCAAACTCTTGCTGGATTGTTCTATGTCATTATTGAGCTGGCCCTGACAGTTTGCAAGAAAAGCAAATCACTGAAAATTTTGCTTTTGCAGTGTTTTAAAATCAGGACACTAGTGCAATCAAAAAGATGTCAAAAAAATCAAAATGGGGAACCGTGAGTTTACATTGTGAATGTGGTGCACATTAAAAGGGTTGTGAATCAATTCTATGGGCGTGACCCTGTCTTGACTTTGTTGGCTCCCCAGTGGAGATCTCTTGTTATAAATTGCTATAAAATTCAGTGAATACATTCCACTCTCTCTTCCCATTGTATCTCAATATTGGAGCTGATTCTATATCTCTCCTCTGAAATATCCTGTATGATTTAAATGCTTTGTCAGCAGATCCTCCTAATTGGAAGCTTTCAGGAGTCAGGCACGCTGGCATGGAAGTTGAAGCAGAATATTAATTTTTAAAAATGAAAGTCTCCTTTAAAGGAAAAAGAGAGAGAGAGAGAGAGCTTCGTTTCTACTTGGTCTTATTTTATCATTACTTTTTTGAATCTGCTGTAGCTCAATTGCTTTAACTAGGTGGGGAAGAGAAGGATGGAATTCAGAATACTGACATAAATAAAATATGCAACCTGGATTTTCCACTCCCTCCCTTTAAAAAAAAAAAGAAGAAGAAGAAGGAGGAGGAGGAGGAGGAGAAGGAGGAAATAGTGAGCTCACGTTGTTCTAATTGTCTCTTCACATTCTTGGTTGCTCAGCACTTCAGAAAAATTGGGGCACCTATATTTAGGGGTTTAATGATAGACTGAGAGATTTAACTTTGTGAACCGATTAAACATAAATAAGAAAGTGAAGTAATTATTTGAAGATTGATCTTCTGTATATATCATCCAGGCTGAAGAACAATGCAGTGGGTCAAATCTAGGCTTATTTTTTTTTTTACCTAAAGGAATGTTATATCTAATTCATTTATTTCATCTGAAATATATATGATTACGGTTGCCTAAAGCGCACCCAGCCATGTCTTGAGTAAATCACAGGCACTCACTAAATCAAAATAAAGCAAACTGAATTTACATGGTATGCAAACTCATTTTCAGTGTAGATTCAATCCTGAGCAGGATTTTATTTTATTCTCATTGTAAGTATGGAGTTTTTTTTGGTATCATGGGATGAGGAAACAGCTAGAAGACCCTTGGAGAAGCAATTAGTGAAATCTGCAAATTTCTTCATAAACCTGAGATAAGAAAAAAAAATGAAAGAAGGAGAAAGCAAAGATGACATCCATACTACTCAGCATGGTAGCAAAAAAAAACATGCTAATGATCAATCAGGGCTATCTATTTAGCTCCCATCATCTCCAACTGTTAAAAGAAAATGTAGTTTTATCCAAGAGGACAATCACTTAAATATGAGCCAGGAATATGCTGCAGCCACCAAAAAAGCCAATGCAATCCTAGGCTGCATTAGCAGAGGGACAGAATCAAAATAAAATACTAGTACTGCTTTCTAAAGCTTTGTAAGACCACACTTAGAATACTGCATCCAGTTTTGGTCACCACCATATAAAAAATATGTTGAGACTCTGGAAAGAGTGCAGAGAAGAGCAACAAAGACGATCAGGGGGCTGGAGGCTAAAACATAGGAAGAATGGTTGCAGGAATTGGGTTTGTCTAGTCTAATGAAAGGAAGGACTAGGGATGACAGGATAGCAGCGTTCCAATATTTGAGGGGTTGCCACAAAGAAGAGGGGGTCAACCTATTTTCCAGAGCACCAGATGGCGGGAAAAGAAGAAATGGATGGAAACTAATCAAGGAGAGAAGCAACTTAAAAGAAGGAGAAATTCTTGGATGAGAAGCGAAACGTCTTCAAAAGAAACACAAGAAAGTCCAGTTGCCTCCTGAAAAAAACCTTTGCAAGCAGCTTTTCTGGTTTTCCTGGATTCACACAATGTACTAAAGCTTCATTGATTAAACATTGTTGAATAAGTCAAAGATAGGTTACTCTCACACAGCAAGCCTGATGAGCACAACATGTTTTTATGCTAACAAGCTAATGCATTGACTTGAGTTTCCACCAGGAAAGATGTCCGTCGAGTGGCAGGTGCCTTGACTCACAGCTGCAGGAACCTAGGTGGAGGAGGCTAATCTAGGGAGAGGCACTCTGGGCAACTGGATATCATAGAATCATAGGGCTGGAAGGGACATTGGAGGTCTTCTAGTCCAACCCCCTGAAGGAGCTCTATACCAGCAGTTCCCAACCTTTGTGGCTTGGCGGCCCAACTTGGGGGAGAGAGGGGAACTGGGCCGTGCAAGTGGCAGGATGGTGCGCATGTGCACAGCTCAACTTACGCAAGTGGTGGGCCGGCACGCACACAAGTGCCCGCTGGCCCATCGCTCGTGCAAGTTGAGCTGCGTGTGCATGCTCCGGCCTGCCACTCGTGTGGCCCGATTCCAAATAGGCCACGGCCCGGTAGTGAACCACAGCCCATGGGTTGGGGACCCCTGCTCTATACCATCCCAGACAAACGGTTGTACAATCTTTTCTTGAAAGCCTCCGGTGATGGAGCACACCCACAACTCCAGGAGGTAAGCTGTTCCTTCACAGATGGCCAAATGGCTGGATTTGCATAATACAACAAAAGCCCAACCACATTAAGATTTTGTATAATAAGTGAACTCAACCATTTTGAGATTCCTCTAGTTTTCAACAACAGCCAGCTTTTGATCCTCATACGAACCTCCTCATCCCCCAGCAGTTTCTGTTTTACTGAGTTAATTGCATGTACAGAATATACATCACCCTCTGGTTTGCAATTGTTTGGATACGCAAGAACTTGCAATAGTAGTAATAATCATAACCATTATTATATTTTTTTTTAAAAAAAAGTTTCTGAGCTGTATAACTGCCTTGTACTTAAATCTCCCGAGGAGCATTTTAAATATTACTCTAATGGAATTGGCAACATTTTAGCTATTACCACCATTTTCATTTCTTCTCAGTGACACATAACTTCTAGTGATTATTCCTTGGTTAGAGTCAGTTTTATTAAAAACGATAATAATATTTTCCACTTTGCCTTTTAGAAACCTCTGATTTCAGACTCCAAGTATTATACTGACCAGTATACTAAGCCTGAGGAATGTGGTTAAACTAAGAGATTTTTAGAAGCTAAACCATAGGATGAACGATTGAGGGAGTCCTACAGAATGATTAGGGGTGATATGATAGCAGTCTTCCTGCACTTGAGGGGCTGTCACAGAGAATACAGATCCACCTATTCTCCAAAGCACCTGAGAAGCAGGACATGAACCTAGAACTAAGGAGAAATATTCTGACAGTCCAGTCAGTGGAACAGCTTGCCTTCAAAAATAGACTGGATAGCCATTTGTCTGAGATGGTACAAGGTTTCCTGCTTTGTACTAGAAGGCCTCCATGGTCCCTTCCAACCCTATTATTCTATGTTCTAGAATGTGTATAGGTAGCCTGGGATTACTAAAGCAGGCTTACTGTGTCTCTGTGTGAAATATATCTGGCATTACACTCTGCCTTAATTGCAACTCTGGGAAATTTTCCTGCATGTACAGTGAGGTCTCCTGATATGTCAGCAAACCTAACAACCTGTAAGGATGGCGCAAGATTATTATTTTTTAATATATTTTATTAGATTTTTATAGGGATGGGAAGGAGGAAGGTAAGTAAGGGTATAACATAGGGTAAAAGACAAGGGTTAGACCAAGGGTAGGGATAGGTACAATAATGGGGTTACCCCCAACAGTAAATCAACGCTTTAACAAGCAGACTATCGTCCAGGTATACATGTTAAATACTGTATGCATAGTTAACATAATACTAAAAAGCTATAGTAAATAAGTTTATCACTAATATTAATAAACAATTTACCAATACATATCATTCATTCTATGAATAACAATAATTAATATACTATTGATAATATATTACTAACTGAAAATAATAACTTGTAAATACTAATATATTGCTTATTAATTTTAATTACTTATAAATAAGAGTATTCAACGCAAACAGTTAACATAAAAATTAAGTAAAAAAAATCATATATCCTATATAATTTCATAACCTTTTTTTCATTCTGTCGTATTGCTAACCATTGGTGGAATTTTTCCCATGTTTTAAAATAAATTGTGTCTTCTTTCTCTTTGATTTCTAAAGTTAATCTATCCATTTCTGCACATTCCAATATTTTCATAATAATAATCTGATCAGGTGGTAACTTTTCATTTTTCCAGAATTGGGCAAATGCTATTCTCTTAAAATAAATTGTGTCTTCTTTCTCTTTCATTTCTAAAGTTAATCTATCCATTTCTGCACATTCCAATATTTTCATAATAATAATCTGATCAGGTGGTAACACTTCATTTTTCCAGAATTGGGCAAATGCTATTCTTGCGGCTGTTAATACATGTAAAATTAAATATTTGTTCTCTTTTCCATAATTAGCTCCTAGTATTCCTAGTAAAAACAGTTCCGGTTTAAATTCTATCTGTATCTTAATGGCACAAGATTTTATGACTGATTTTGTAAAGCTATGATTTAACTATGGCTTCTTAAATAGACCATAATTGGCTGAATTCCTGAAGCCCTTAACTTAAACCTCAACCAACCATATTATGTTTTGTGTAGTATAAACCCAGTCTCCATGTCACTTTCAAAAACACTATTAAATCTGAAGAAACATTAAAATATGGTACAAATAACCACAAAAAAGTTAGGGGAGGAAATTTAAAAGGAAAAAAAAAGAGAGGGGAATGGGAGAAAGGCTTCCAACTTTCCTCAGAACAAATACAAATATATAATCAGGTAAATTATACTCTAAAATTAAATACAGCATAACCAATATCTAACTCTTAAGTTTAACAACATATACAATATTTCTATAATTTTAAGCAAACCCAATCAATCAATTGTTCATTCAACACTACTTATCCTTTATTATCAAACAAAGCTGTAAAGATAAGCTCTAGTTTAAAAAATAAACCTAAATAAAATTTTAGAATATTCAATCTCAAAGTCTCCATCAATTCACTTTTCCAAATCTTATTTTTTTTTGTGACTAATTTTTACATGCCTCCCATTTTCTCCATCTCACTTCTTGTCCAAAGTTTTTTGCAGTTCACAAGTTGAACTGGTTTTATCATCCAAGGAATGGAGGAAATTTATTTCAATGAACTGGTTATGAAGCATGTAAAGTGTTTGTCTTCCTCATAAAGTTCCTTTTTGGAAGCAGGTGACACAATATGCGTAAGAGGGTTTTATTTACAAATCATAACCATTCTTACATTTATAAATCACATTTTCTTTTTGGTTACGGTTACCAGGTGTGGGAAGCAAACATGCAATTTTACTCTTTTCCCTCCTTTCGGTGGTTATCTGGATTTTTGCAACCCAAATTAAATGTCCTCTCTTCTTTGGAAATAAGGGGGGAAACCCTTAGATACAGTTAATTATTCTAAGTTTGCAGAATATTCTATTTTCATTCTGAAGGACAAGGCTCATCAGATTCCCTCATGTAGACACTTTTTACATCTTACCTGATTATAATGGGTCAACCTATTTTCCAAAGCGCCTGAAGGCAGGACAAGAAGCAACGGATGGAAACTAATCAAGGAGAGAAGCAACCTAGAACTAAGGAGAAATTTCCTGACAGTGAGAACAATAAACCAGTGGAACAACCTGCCTCCAGAAGTGGTGAATGCTCCAACACTGGAAGTTTTTAAGAAGAGATTGAACAGACATTTGCCCATAGTGGTATAGAGTCTCTTATAAGACCTTCAAAGTCCCTTCCACCTCTGTTATTCAACTTTATATTCAGGATCTACCATGGGTTACCCAGACGCATTTCCAAAGGTTGAATAGTTGAACTTTCAAATATATGAAGTTAAGATCTGCTTTCCATCAACATCAGTATATGAATTTGGGGGTGAACACATGACCTTTGGAAATGGCTTTTCCCTATTCAGCTGGAACAGTTTCCAATTTTTTTTCATAACAAGGCTGAAATAATAATTGGGCTAATCATACAGTACGGTATTGTAAGTTTTGAACCAAACAGGATTGTCTTTTGGCGCTCAGTGTGACCTGTGTGTGGTGATGGCGGAGAGGTATTGCAATGAAAGGAACATCAACATTCTGGCCTCACTTAGTTGGAAATCTTTCTCCTTCAAATAATGTGGCATTCTCTTATTGTGTGACAGGCCGTCCTTGATTCCCACTTGTGGCTGAGTTTTAAAATTCCATTACATGGCCCGGCATCAGAAGCCAATAGGTCACCTTTTCATAATATGGCTGAAAGATCATCTGAGCTGCTGGACCTTTATTTCAGGCACCTACGCAGAATGAAACTGTTTTCTCAAGGGAGTTTTATTTATTCATAGCCTGGCCCTGTGATTGGCTTGAGCATCATAGCAAGAAAGTTGATGTCAATTACTTTTAAAACACTGCTGACCTTGTATGCAAACGTAACAAATTTTGACTGACTTTGCTCGCAGCTCTTTTGGAAATCTCATTCCCATTTAAGTCCCAAATTTATTAGGATGCTTAGAGGGGAAGAAAGTAATATTCCTACTTTGAGAAAAAAAAAAGTCTGGAATTTAATGTGAATTATAAGAAAATCAGAAAGGCAATGTGCTGTCACACTGATCTGTGATTTATTAACAATTTGTTGCAAAATTGCAGAGCCCTGATTCACCTATGATGCTAAACTATAAACAATGGGTGTCATGTGAAAGCAAAACAGACAGACCATGTTGTAGCTGACCAAGTTACTGCATCCAAGCTGATTCTACTTTAATTATCTTTTTCTTTTGTGGATGTTCTGTTGTCACGACTTTTTAAAGCCAACTGCTTCTTCCCAATCACTTCTTCCCAATCACTTCCCAATCACTGAACTGCATGAGGAAGTTGAATTTCTCTAAAACAGACGTTTGTCCACCAATGGTCTTCTGTCATCAGCTTTGTATCATTTCTGGAAAGAAATACATTCCTTATTATTGGATGCCTTTCCCAATGAGAATTAATGGCGTACCCCCAACTCTGGGAAGCAAGCTGTTCCATTGGTTAAGTATGCTCATTGTCAGGAAATTTCTTCTTAGTTCTAGTAGGGATCTCTCCTTGACAAGTTTCCATCCATTATTTCTTGTCCTTTGGAGAATGGATTGACCCCCTTCCTCTCTGTGATCGTCACTGAAATATTGGAACACTGCTATCATGTCACCCCTAGCCCTTTTTATACCCAGTTCCCAAAACTGTTCATCATATGGTTTAGCATCCAGACCCTTTATCATCTTTGTTGCTCTTCTCTGCATGGTTTCTAGAGTTTCAACTTTTTTTTTTGGCCGGGGGGGGGGGGATTTGAAGATTTATCAGCGTTCCTTGAGAACAGAATGCTGAATTCAGAAAATGTCACAATACTAAGAAGAAGAAAAAAAGACATTTATAGATAAAGTGACAGATCTTTAGGCAGAGCAATAAAACATCCAGATCAGTAAAACAGTGTCATAAGGATGTATTGACTGTGGCCCAAACCCATCAGAAGATTGATCAATCCAGCTGACTTGCATTAATTGTGAAATAGGAAGAATGGCACGATCAATGATAGGCAGGAAAGCAAACTGTAATGATCCCACGTCTAACTAATCTTGTAATGGAGAACCTGATGTATAGCATATTGGAATTCCACCATTTGAGGACCTTGTCACTGTAAAGTATATCCTGCAATTATGAGGAAAAATTGAACAAGCAACACTCATGCTGGCCCTAATCAGCCAATGCCACAATAGTTCTGCTGATTAAACATGAAATTAAATATTATTCCAGTCCTGCAACTTGCCTACGTTATTTTTTTTAAGGGGGGGGGAGGGTGGATCTTGAGTTTATAGGATGAAGTGGTGAAGTTTTGCATCTATATCCATTTAATACATAAACATTATGAGGATTAAAAATGGATGTGATATTCTGTTCTTATTTGCAGCTTTATTGCATCCTTGGGTTGCTCCCGGAAGAAGCAACCGATGTAGGGCTCCAGATCCCTTGAGGAATCTGGGATCTTGGTTAAAGATAATTCTCTCATAGTAGTAGCTCCCCTGTAGAACTGTTTCTGTCTTTGTCAAGCTGCCTTTCCATAATAATTCCACCGGCTATGCTGTCCTCAAAAGCATTGTTTCTCAACCTCAGCAACTTTAAGACCATGTGGACTTCAACTCCCAGAATTCTCTAGCCCAGCATGGTGGCTGGGGAATTCTGGAAGTTGAAGTCCACACATCCTGAAGTTGCTGAGGTTGGGAAACACTACTCTAAGGATTTGCTTAAAACTAACTTCTTTGGCATCCTTCTTTTTAGCTTCACCTTGTCTGCTCTTGCCTCCAATTCTTCCCTGCTAGCTATTTGTCCATTCGTGACCTCTGACTAATGCCTCACTTTTTATTGAATATAAGAAGCCCTTCCAGAAAGAGATAGTGGCGATGCTGTGTTCTCTTCAGTGCCTAGGGCCTAATTGGTGCGATACACACACCGAATTCCCTCTTCTAGACAACTTCTGCAGAACTATTAATTTGCCTCTGGTCATCCTAGCAGCTTTCTCCAAAGGGTTGCCAAGCAACCATTGGCTTTATTGAAGTGATCTACAGAACCACAGCTCTCTCTACTCTCCACTGCTGGTCTCTGGAAAAAAAAAAAAACCACTGAAGTTACGTTCAGCACATTTCAACACTTCTGACTGTGTGTCCTATTCTGTTTCTCGGCTTCATCTCAGCAAAATTTCTGGCCTGCCAGGTTAGGGAATCTTGGAATCAAGACAGTGTTTAAGGTTACAAAGCAATGGATTCTCTTCTGTCTTCTAACTGATGGTGGTAGGTGGGCATTTTTACTCCCCATAAATTCAGTTGTGTTGTTCTGGGGTGTTCTGAACACAAAGAAACAACAAAGCTTGCAAAGCCCTCAGCCTAAGTAAGCATAAAAGAAACTTCTGTTCAGATTGTTTGAAAAATAATTTGAAATTTCATTCCACTTTTTAAAAAAACTTTCTTATTAAAAGTGCCAGAGGATGCAATTACTGGTAGAGATTGCTGTTGGTTTCCTTTCTTTCCATCATTCTGCACCTTCTTTGGTCATATATAATTGCAGTCTCAGAAAGGAGAAGGTTTTTTTTTTCTTTTTCCTATTTTTTTAAGTTTCAAAATAATTGTCCCAAAGATGCTTTTTCATGAGGCAACTGGACTTTCTTGTTTTTCTTTGAAGATGTTTTGCTTCTCATGAGAAGTGAAACGTCTTCAGAAACAACAACAAGAAAGCACAGTTGCCTTGTGAAAAAGCATCTTTGGGACAACTATGACCTGGATGACTGAGAATCTCCATAGTCACTTTCAAAATAATTCTTAATAGAAGATGGTATCTTGCCTTGCCATAAAAAAAAAAATGTCTATCACTACATTGAAACTCAAGTAAGGGGCATGCACAGTAAAGGGGTGCCCTAGGTTTGCCCAAGTAACACCTCAGTCCAAGTTCTTTCTGAGTGTAGTTCAAGGTGGTGGTCATAGCAATAGAACATAGACTTATATATCACTTCATGGTGCTTTACAGCCCTCTCTAAGTAGTTTACAGAGTCAGCCTACTGCCCCCCAAAATTTTGGGTCCTCATTTTACTGACTTCAGAAGGATGGAAAGCTGAGTCAACCTTGAATCAGTCAGGACTGCACTCATGGCAGTGGTCAGAGTTAGCCTGCAATACTGCATTCTAACCACTGTGCCACCACAACTCCTTTAAAGCCCTCTATGGCACAGGGCCACACTATCTATGGTATCGTCTTTCCCTAAGGTCATCTACCTGTCCTACCAGGTCAGATAGGTTGGGTTCGGTCCTGGTTCCTTCCCCAAAATATTATCATCTAATGAGAGCTAGTAAGCGTGCTTTTCCCAGGAAAGCCCCTGCCCTGTGGAACCCTCTGCCCCATGAAGTTCATTAGGGCTCCATCTTTTTAGCCTTCCATAAGGCTTCAAAGACCTGATTTTTCCCCAAGCACTGGGAGATTAGATAAACACATATTAGAACTGATTGGCACCAGGTTTTTATTTTGTTTTTAATGCTTTATGTTTTAATTGGTTGCTTTTAGACTTTTTGGAATGATGCTATGTGTCTTTTAATTTTTGATTGGAAGGTGCTCAGAAGTGGCTGAAAGATGGGCAGCTTTGTAAATCTTTTAGATAAAGAAAGAAGGGATCATCATCGTCTACGTAGAATGAGGTATCAGGGTATAGGTCAGTGTTTCTCAACCTTGGCCACTTGAAGTGGTGTGGACGTCAACTCCCAGAATTCCCCAGCCAGCTCTGTTGAAGTCCACACCTCTTCAGGCGGTCAATGTTGAATAAGGTTGTAAGAGGAAAATCAGATTTAGTGTACAGAAGTGTTATGGAAGGAAGTCTTTGGTGGGATTTGATAAGGCTCACCAGCAAGGGAGAAGTTGCAGGGCCATGTGAACACAGAGTAGTTCTGTGCTCAGTGACTACTCCCTGTCTTAAAGCCATAGCTGATGCTTTGCAAACTGCAAGCGCTAGGTCACATGACACACTGAAGCCAAATTAAGCAAGTCACACTCTAACCTAACATCCTGGGTGAACCCTATCATTCTCTCCAACCTAATGGCTTGATTATCATCAGACTAAGCCATCTTGGCACACTTCAGGAAAAGAGGCCCAACCGAGACTCTTACTTTTGCTATTGTTTCTTTTTTATTTGTCCATTAAGTTTATATCCCTCTCCTCTGCCACACACTGAGAAGATCCAGCAGTTTCTCCTTTTCCTGGACACACTTGGGAAAAAAAACATCCTCCCCATTTCACTGCTCATAAATTTGGGGATTAGACATCTACATTTATTTGAATTCCTGAGGTGAAGGCTACAGTACCATCTCTCTAATCAGATCCATTGTTGACAATACAAAGCTCTGTAGAAAATGGTTAGCAGCTTCCAGTCAACAATCAACAGAATAAATCTGTCCAAAGCCTTAATTGATCATTCCAACCATCTTACAAAAACTACTTCAATTTTTACAAAGGCAAGTTATACCCAATAAAGTCTATGTGTCTTTGGGGTTCTGGGGGGAATCAAGAGGTTTAAAACTAGGGTCTTAAGCAAAGGGTTAGGACAGGGGTCTTCAAACTTGGCCCTTTTATGACTTGTGGACTTCAACTCCCAGAATTCCTCAGCCAGCCGCCATTTTGTTTGTTAGATTTAAGACAGGGGTCTTCAAACTTGGCCCTTTTATGACTTGTGGACTTCAACTCCCAGAATTCCTCAGCCAGCCTCATTTTGTTTGTTAGATTTAAGACAGGGGTCTTCTGGCCCTTTTATGACTTGTGGACTTCAACTCCCAGAATTCCTCAGCCAGCCATTTTGTTTGTTAGATTTAAGACAGGGGTCTTCAAACTTGGCCCTTTTATGACTTGTGGACTTCCAACTCCCAGAATTCCTCAGTCAGGCACACTGGCTGAGGAATTCTGGGAGTTGAAGTCCACAAGTCATAAAAGGGCCAAGTTTGAAGACCCCTGGTTTAAGATTACCTCTTAATTTTCCCATCATCCTCTTCCCAAAGAGGTCTTAGTCTAGGCCATTTTTGGAGTGCAGCTCTCAATAGACCCCATAAAATCCAGTATGGCCTTTAGGAAGACACGTTGTCCTCCTATTATAAAACCCTGATTTGTTGAATAAGTGAAAATTGACTAAGCTGAAGATCCAGATGTGATGCACATGAATAGCAACCTATGTGAAGACATTTTAGTATGGATTGTATTCACTGCCTTGCCTGATTTTAATCGGATTTCTTGTTGCAACGCAAAGCAAGAGTCCCTGGGGTTGTCGTTGTTTTCTCAATGGCCCTGGCAGCAGAGCATTGTTGTAAAAAAAAAAAAAAAAGAGTTTATTCCTAATGAAATGTCCCATTTGTCTTCTCTGATTTAGCTGTGAATGGCTGTCCTTTTTCATTGTGCGCCCCTATTAAAAATGGCAGCACTTCTCAGTGGTTTATTTCCCACTGGTGTTCTCGCTTCGAGCAGATCAGAAGAGAGTGGCTAAAATGCAGCTCTGCAAATCAGCAAGCCCCAATTTAGATCTGTTCCTGCCATGAACTCACTAGACAGTCTTAAGCAATTCAACAGATTTCTGAGCTTTGGATTTTCTCCCTACCCCTCGATTAGCAATATGGGAAATAATGATACTGATTTCCCTCACAGGCAGCAAATATTAGTTCTTTCTGATTTCATCGTGATTTAAAAAGGAAAGGGAAAAAAAAAAACTTTGCAACAACATGGCTGCTCAAATCTCCAGGATGCATTTGATGGGCGCTTAGCAAACCCTTCCCCGTAATCCTTGCAAAGCCTCCTGTCTTTGGGAGAATAGTAATTCTCTAACTGAAAGATGCAGCATCTCGTTCCCAAACACAACAATAAAATGAAAATAAGCACAAATAAGCCAAATTTATGGAAGGCCCTGTGCTTTTGTGCCCTTCTCTTTTGGTGTGAATATTTAAATCCAGAGCCGGCTAAAATGAAATTTATAGCAGTCTAGCCTCTGTAAAATACTACAAGGGAATAAAATCAATCTTGACCCAGATCTTGATATGTAAATCACACATGTGCAAGCATACACACTATAAAATATAGCTCCCTACTGCTAATTCAGTGCTCTTTGCTTTTGTGAGTCCCCAGAATAGAGAACATTTTTTTTTTTAAAGAAAATGTTTTATAGTTGCCTACAAATTGTTGTTTTCATAAGATCAAGGTATATTGTTGCTTGAAGTAGAAAGGGTGTTAGAGGCTCACATTAATAAAGCTTGTGTGTGTTTGCGTATGTGAATGCCACCTTGAAAAAAAAACAAGTTTTCTTTCTTTAAACTGCTTTCTGGTGTTTTGTGCATTTTCTATACATTTTGGGGAACCTTAAGAATGAGAGAGGTTGAAAGTAACAGGCAGGATCCTAAAACCGCTATTTCTTGTAAGTATGCATCAGGGTACTGCTGATAGCTTGGTAATCTAAGAATTTGTAGGTATGATACCCCATAAAAGCTCAGGGTCGTTTATATTATTTTCTAAGGAATATTGAACCAAAATAAAACCATGAGTCCACTCACTTTAATACCATTGTGTAAAATGCCATTCACTGTTAAACTAGAATTGAGACCTGGATTCTGATCCCAGTCTAGCCATGAATCTCAGTTCCATCCAAAATGGATTGCTAAAGTACCAACAGATGATATAATATATATGTCAACACTGCTAACATTGGATGTTCTTGCTTTGACAACAGATGGAAATGCAGCCATTTTGTTATTTTGCTTTTAGAGTTAGTTGATGCTGGGAGGGGGGGATGTGGATGAGAGTCCAGTTAGTTATAACAACAATAACTCAGCCATGGGAATCCAAGGTTATTGCGCCTAGAGTTGATAAAGATTTGGCAGGCTGGAGAGCTGGGGAGAAAGCCCCTGCTTCAAGCTAATTGGGGAATGTGATTTATGACTGTTAATTGGAGGAGGGAATTGTGCTTTGCTACTTTGTGCCCAGGGGAGGGGAATTCAGGTTTTGGCTTTAACTATGTAGTGCCGATATTTTGTTTCTCGAATAAAAGATTCTTTAAGGTAAACAATGCCTGGAAGTTCTTTTGAAGAGTTTCCTCTGTTGGAACCATGACAATATGTTTAGCTACATCTGCCACATATGCTGTAGTTTATGCCCCATAGTTTAGATTTACAGGTAGTCCTTGACTTATGAGTGTTTAACAGTCTGAAGTTACAACAGCATTGGGAAAAGTGAATTATGACCCATTCTTGAAGTTACAACCACAGGATCACAATTCAAGTGCTTGCTCATCGGCTCACGTTTGTGATGATTGCAGTGTCTCGTGGTCACATAATCATGATTTGCAACCTTGCCAGCCAGCTTCCAGCAACCAAAGTCAATTGGGGAAGCCAGATTTGCTTAACAACTGTGTGATTCACTTAATGATCACATGATTCCCTAATCACGGTAAAAAATTGTAATAAAATCAGTATTTCGTTGATTCGCTTTACAACCCAACTGATTTATGGTGGAAATTCCAATCCTAAACTGTAGCTGTAACTCAAGGACTTCTCAAGTATTCTGTTTAGTTAAACCAAGGGTCTGCTGGCTGAGGAATTCTGGGAGTTGAAGTCCACAAGTCATAAAAGGGCCAAGTCTGAAGACCCCTTTTCTACATCACTGTTTCTCAAGCTGAGCAGCTTTTAAGGTGTGTGGACTTCAACTCCCAGAATTCCATGCTGGCTGAGGAACTCTGGGAGTTGAAGTCCACAAGTCATAAAAGGGCCAAGTTTGAAGACCCTTTAGTTAAACTAATGCTGAAACAGCCTCAGTTCTAGTGTAGTTTTGCTGTAACAAATTTCGCTGTCTGAAGATGAGAAGGGGATTATGAATATCAAGTGAAAAATCCTTTTAACATTACTTTTACTCTGGATTCCAAACTTGTAACTGCAAAGGTCTGTGCCATCAAAGCAGTTACAATTATTAGCGTGTTTGCTTTCTATATTCTATTCTATATTCATATTCACAGAATGATGAATGTTGATCCTATCAGAAAGGCAGGCCCAGAAGGCTGTATAACCAGAAGTAAGGTAACAAAAGGGAAGGGGAGATGAAATGAAGAGGACTTGGTGAGCAAACATATCACTGACCCCAGTTTGCAATTAAGACACAGCAGAGCCCCATGTATATAGATGAAATGAGATAATTAGATTAGATGGTATTAGAAGCAGACACGGTTTCAGCTGCTTTTAATGAGTCCTCTTCCAGGGGACATATTAGAGGTGTGTGTAGGAGATTAAACTAGAGGAAAGCCTTGCTTTTTGCAATATTGCAACATGATTTTTTTTTTTTTAAAGTCTATTTATTTCACCATTGCTACAAAAGCACCTTCTGAATTGCTTTTTGGGGGGTTCATCTCCAGTAAAACACAAACAGGATTTGTGTGCATATCTAAATGTGTTTTGCCTTGTGCTGATTATGCAGGCAAAAAATAATAATAATAATAATCCATGTCTAGCAGTGGGAAGTCTAGAAGCTGGTCACGGAAAAGCCTCTGAGAGTTTTTAAATGCTATAAAATACCTTCTGAAAGTGGTGATGATACGGTTAAAGATTGCAAGGAAGTGACTTGGGAGTTGTCAGCATGGCATTCAGGAAAGATTAGGTGTTTTTTTTTGAAACTGTGTTTCACCCTGGAAAACTGGGCAGGAATTTCCACTGCATTTTAGATTATCCCCAAAATATTTTCCCAGTGTTACAGAGTTTGGGTTTTGATCCACATATATTTGTGGTTCTGAATAAGGAATCCTATCCTTTTTTCCCTCTCTCAAGAGGTTCTACATGTAAACTGGAAGATCGTGATATTTTTAAAGGAAAAAAAAAATCTGGTAGAAATATCAAAGAGATCAAATACAGTCCTCTTACCATCTCCGAGTACAAGATACACAGTAATGCTTTTAACCTACAGTAAGGCAGATTGTGCTTAAAACAAACAAACAAACAAATAAACACCACCACCTTATAATAGTACAATCACATGGATGTGCAACCAGATAGCCAAAGACTGTAACTTCCTCCTCATGAAATGTAAAAAAAAGAACTATTTGTTGGTGATGTATGTAGGAATTCGAGTCCACAATCTAATGATTTATATACATTATGCAGAGAAAAAAAAAAAAAGTGGCAGTTTTGTTTCCTTTAGACATATTAATAATGATACATACTTAGGTCAAGTGTTACACACCTATTTTCCATTCCTGTGAGGCCCAAAATTTACCTGAAGGATAAAGAAAGACTCTTCAATTCAGGTCCTTTTTCAATAAATGGAACTGATGAATTGTAGGTAAACTTATATAATTGTGGTAGAATGCGATCTGGGGTCCAAGGAAGATGGGGGTGATTTCCAGAGGGTGAAACAACCAGGGTGAAATCCTGATCCCAAACTGAACCAGACACAGGGATTGTGCACTCCCATCCATTTAAATAATTACCATACAGAGACAAAAATTGTGCGAGCAGTTAAAAAATGCTGTGTCGTGATAGAATGCCGTTGAAGCTCTGTGTGTGATTTATACAATCATTTTTGAGTGCATTCCAGTGCATTGAAGCTTAATACTAAAAGCTCTTTTACCAATTATGATTCTGTTTGGGGAACATTAAAACACAATCTACCACGAATTCATAATCCATAGTTTCCCTTATTAATAATATAAACAGTAATAAGTTAGATGGATTGAGATGTGTTGTAATGAGTAGACAAGCAAAATTTTCCTGCAAGGAAAATCCAGTCATTTCAAATATTAATATAATTTGAGAATTATATTTTTTAATTGATTAAAAAATTTCAGGCCAGATAGAAAGTTTCTATTGAAAAATGACTCCTAATATTCAAATGATATATATTGGGGTAAACTCAAACTCTTCCTGGTCCCATTTCTGATTTTCTCTAGATAGAGAGAAAATAGCACTCAATATTTTGGTTACAGTCATGTGTAATCAGCCATTTGTCCGGGATGCATAAGGTCACCTTCCTTGAACAGGAGATTAGACTACAACATCTCCAAGGTCTCTTCCAACTTAGTTATTCTGTAAGTTGTGTAATTACTCATCTGTTAATTAATTTGGATTGGGGAAGAATAACATTATCCATTTCCCCAGGCAGCTCTGCCTTATACAAGGTTTTCATTTTTGAAGCAACTTTGGAGAATGCCGTTCAGCGGCTTTTGCGGCCTCAGAAAACAATGCAAAGGCACACCCCATTCTCACATGATTTTTGGAGGCTCCAAGAGACCACATGAGAACACAACCCTCTTACACAACGTCCAGAGAGTCTGGAGGCTGCATCAGAGCACACCCCATTCTCACAAGCTTCCACAGCCTGCTAAAATCACATGGCAACAGTGCATGCTTTTCAAGAATAGTTGTTGGGTATTAGTGAACTTTGGCATGTCACCCAAAACATTGTAGCATGTCAGCTTTGACATATGTGTCATAGGTTCGCCAACTCTAGATTTTCTACTGAGGCCACTTTACTGTTGATATTTGCCAAGAAGAGTTGACAGCATGGTTTTAAAAACTACAACAATACTAATTGAAACCCTTTAAACCCTTCGCTAGTTTGTTTTGCTGGTTTTTAAATCAGAATCACACTCAACAAATTATTATTAGGTATTTTCCCTTGCTGTCAATAACCCAATTCAGTTGAAAATATTCTCCTTGTGTCCATTCAGAGGTTTTCATTATGAAAAACAGGTCCTTCTATAGCCGACTCTACCTTAATGGCATTCTGGAATTTGTCTCCCTCTCTCTGCCCAGCCTCCTATCTCATAGTTTCGAAAATGCCTTTAGAACATCTCTCCTAACACTATTTTGTAATAATATTGTGCTTAGGGTGAATAGAAATGATTAATGGCACAATAAACTGTAATACACCTTGTAAGGGGTTAGGGAAAGCGAGTCCTTGAATACTAAGCAATGCTATACTTCAGTTTTCTGCTCATGCTATTGCATTCATATCACATTATTCCCATTGTGGTTGCGATAGGAACTATACAGCTTGTTCGCCAACAATTTCTTATGCTACTTCAAAGTACAAGTAAATTAAATAAACCACAGTGCAGCTATTATTAGGTAAAAAAGGAGGATTTATCTGAATATTAAACATAGATAAGGATTCTCTGGGGCTTTGCTTTGTAACATCTACAGTACACAAAACTTAAATATTCCAGATTTTACCATATCGGATTCTTCTTTGTTTTACAAGTTTATTTGTGGAAATATTTTTTCTTTTCTTACAGCTTGTAAATTGTCTTTGGATTCTTGCATAATCTTTTCTCCCCGCAACTCCATTTTAGCCTCAGAAGCTACTTTATTATGTATTATGTTTCAAAGCCCTAATTAAAATGTGCTGTGTGACCCACATTCATTCTCTGTGAGATCCTGTATGTGGAGAAGTATTGAACATTAATGTCAAAGGATCCCAAGATTGGGTTAAACTAAAACATATCCAGTACAGTCTTCCAAATCTCCCAGGAGATAGTAATATCTCTTAAAGAAGGAAGTCCCACCTTCCATCATATCCCATTGAACATCTTAATAACAGAGTAACAGAGTTGGAAGGGACCTTGGAGGTATTCTTGTCCAACCCCCTGCTCGAGCAGGAAACCCTATACCATTCTGGACAAATGGTTGTCCAGATCCTTCTTAAAAACCTCCAGTGATGGAGTCCCTCTTGGTTGACCAAGATTGATCCCCCTCTTCTTTGTGGCAGCTTCCAGCCCCCTAATCATACCATTGCAGACAAATGGCTGTCCAGTCTCTTTCCAAAAGCCTCCAGCGATGGAGCACTTCCAACTTCTGAAGGCAAGCCATTCCACTGGTTAATTGTTCTCACTGTCAGGAAATTTCTCCTTAGTTCTAGGTTGCTTCTCTCCTTGATTAGTTTCCATCCATTGCTTCTTGTCTTGCTTTCTGGTGCTTTGAAAATAGGTTGACCCCCTCTTCTTTGTGACAGCCTTTCAAATATTAGAACACTGCTATCATGTCACTCCATAGTCCTTCTTTTCACTAGACTAGACATACCCAATTCTTGCAACCGTTCTTCATATGTTTTAACCTCCAGCCCCTTAATCATCTTTATTGCTCTTCTCTACACCCTTTCCAGAGTCTCAACAACTTTTTTATATTGTGGCAACCAAGACTGGATGCAACATTTTTTTCCCTTCAGAAGTTGAGAAATAAAGATCTCCTAGGTAATTTATCAAGTTATGGAAACTTCCTCATGTACATCATATTGTTTGGGGTGACAGGATAGCCATCTTCCAGTATTTAAGGGACTCTCACAGAGAAAAAGGGGGTTAACCTATTCTCCAAAGCACCAAAGCAATGGATGGATGGTCATCAGAAGGAGATCCAACCAGGAAATAAGGAGAAATTTCCTGACAGTGAGAACAGTTAATCAGTGGAACAACTTGCCTCTGGAGTTATGAGTGCTCCATCGTTAGAGGTCTTTAAGAAGAGATTTCACAACCATTCCCCCCAAATGCAGTAAGATCTTCTGCCTTGGCCAGGGGGTTGGACTAGAAACCTTCAAGATCCCTTCCAACCTTATGATTCTGTAATTCTACTTCAGGATTTGGGAGATTAGAATTCAAAACTATATTTCCTTAATTAAAGAAGACTTTTCATTACAAATATTTGCAAGAAAATGGCCAAAGTAAGCATGGTGTCCAAGATGATACACTGTATTTGCACACTGGTTTTTATTGGGAATCCGAGCTTCTGTAGTGTTGGTATTGTAAATACAAAATTTTCATTAGTGTTTTGATTGCTTAGTCATTTTTTTTAATGCCTATTCATTCCACTGCGTTCTGTGATGCTTAGTTTTAATTCTTTCTCCTTCTACAAGCTACTCATCAGGCTTGTATGAAGCATTCAGAAATAAGCACACCCCTGAATTTACTGTAAGGAAGTTGATGAAGCTACTTGGAGAACTTCCTTAATTTTATAAATATTTATATGTGGATAAGAATCTATCAAAAGGGAGAAAGAAAATCCTTAATAAAGTAGAATATGTTAATATTAAGAAACGGAGATGACAGATTCTGAATTCTTCCTGAATGTTCAGACTTGAATGCATATACAATATATGTTGAGCTTAGGTGGCAACTGCTAATTAATAAGGATAATCTTGAAAATATAACCAGGTTTGGAACTGATTTGTATATGGGTGGGTAACTATCATGAGGTCAACAAAAGGTTTGACCAAAAGTTAAAAAATAAAATATGTTCTTGTGTCCATAATATCACCAAGAGTAGAACTTAATTCAATGGAGCAAAGTAGTCTAGATAATATAATAGAAAACAATATATCATACAATACTACATAGCAATCTTCAGGATAATCACAATTTCTATGCTTATTTACTGGAAGAAAAAAAATCAACATGAGATGGGATGTTTCTAGTTCAATATCAAATTGATTCCTGGCTGTTCATTTCTTTTTCTTTTTCTTTTTTATAGTGTTTAACAGCAGATACTAGATTCTCCACTAATTCAAATTAACATATCTTTTTTTGTTTTTTATGTAATACATTTATTGACTGACATTGTGAAAAATGCACATCTACAATTCTTACATTCAACCTGAAGACATCAATAAAACCCAACTTCCTGTATTGGCCAGCAAAGTCCTACTTCTAACATGTTGTGTGTGAAACAGGTGACATTTGGTAGTCGCAACAGTTGTAAAAATAAATACGAAGACATATAAAGCAAGATTTTCTTGGAAGGTAGTCATCATCCTTTTACAGCTTGTTGCTGGAGTCCTTCAAGGTTTCTTCTGGGAAATAAACCAGCCACTTCATCATTGAATGATGAGATGTGCCTTCAAAGCCATTCCTGGTCTGGTAGATCTTTCAGTGTAACCAAGATCAACATGTCATTTTGAAAAGAAGAAGGGAGTGTATTTTCCTCAACATAGACACAAGAAGACTATTTGGAGTTATGAAGAGAAAGCACCTGAAGGATTTCAAGCTCAAACTTCATCTTTCAAGTCCTTCTGTTGAGAAAGAATTTAACTATAGTTTTGTGTTCCATTGGCTTCTTTCGATATTGCATTATAAACATATAATTTATAACTTTCACAAAATGTTTTCTGGGGACAAAGTCCCTTTGTTTGGCTGAGCACCCAAGGTTTCCAAGGCAATATTTTAAGGACAAGCATTCAAAAGCCTGCAAGACCTAAAACAATACCTCTTATTTATTAATATTTTTGACTTGGTTTTTGTCAATGTCAACTTCTTTCATTCCACGCATAAAGAAATGTGCCACAGGAGACCTCCCTCTGACTTTATTAACCAATTTTAATAGGGTTAAATTGCCTTATTGAACTTTCTTGTCTCTTTGAAATTGTTTTATTACTTTATTATTTCAAAATATTTAATCTTAAGTATATTTAAATTTTAATTCTATATCCTTTTTGTGTGCTGATATTATACTGTGTATAACAGTGTACACCACCCAGAGGCCCTCCTTGAGAGAGATGGATGGTCTAAATAAGTAAGTTGGGTTAAGTTCTTAAAAAAAACTAATTAAGCAAAAATTCCATCCATCTTTAGATTGAAACATTAGAGTACCAATAGCAATCTACCAAGGACTTCCCAAATAGTATAAATGTATTGCCAGGATAACAGAAATACTAGCCCATTTTCCCCCCAAAAATCAAATTATGTACTAAAGAACTTTGGCATTTTTATTAACCAAATAACATTTTCCAAATTCTAGATGCACGTTCCATTTGTACAACATATTTTGCGGTTTCAGATATTCTCCTTATATAAATCAGTTTTATATTCTAAATTATACCCAGTTTTCCCCTGTGGCTGTAAAGAAAGAAGACTTTATCAACGTTGTCAGATTGAAAACACAAAAGAATCATTAATTTCTAGGGCTTGTACAGTCCTTTTTTTCTCCTTCCTTCCTTCCTTCCTTCCTTCCTTCCTTCCTTCCTTCCTTCTTTCCTTCCTTCCTTCCTTTCTTCCTTCCACCACATGAATACATACAGAAAAGTTCTCCTCTATTGATACTTCTGGAAAAAACATATTAACTATGCATAGTGTGTAGGCCACTTTGTGTGTAGACTTCAAACAAAAGTGTTGTCTAGCTACAGTTTCTAGTGTTAGGATCATCCCAAAAGGAATTGTCAGTAAGACTCAAGGATCTTGGAGTCTTCTTAAGATATTTCTTGGATCACAGGTTTCAAAAACAATAGTATGTGTGTTTGTGTGTGTATAGCATTGACATTCTGGACTGTTAACATTGAAGGATTTTTTTATTCATTTTGTGGTGAGCTTTGGTAGATCTATAAACTGATTTGTTAGGCCCAGGTCATCTTTTGTGGTTGATTTTTGTAAAGGAAGATGTTCTTGTTTACCACATGGCTAGTCTGTGGGAACCGTAAGTGATGACAGATAATCCATAACTTTCCTTTTCTCCATAACCCCCACCAAACCCTACCATTTGAACTGGAACAGTTTTTATCTTCTTTCTCCGCTGGTCTGTATGTCTCTCTCTTCTCCTGACACTTTGTGGATGCTTCAGACCTACTCACAAGATCATTGCTTGCATGAAGATACCTAAGAAATTTATCTCTTGGAGACACCATTGATGATATCCCATATTTCACAAGAAAGTTACTATTTGTTGGCTCTTTACTTTCTTTAATGTCTTTACTTTCTTTAATCTAAGATTAAATTAAGGGGAGAAAGAATTTGCAGAAGAATTAAAGCAACATAATTAAGAAATGAAGATCATTTACTTAGCTGTGCATTGTTGATGCCATTTTTTTCTATATAGCTTTGAAAATTTGCCCCTGCCTTCTCTTCCTTCCCTCTTATATCTCACGAGTCTGGCTAGTCCGAATCTCCCTCTTCTCTGGACAACACATGTTTTCTCCAAAAAGCTCTAGAGCAGTGTTTCTCAACTTTGCGACTTTGAGATTGTTCTAGTTCTAGTACTGCTTTACCAATCCTTAGTAAGACCACATGGAATACTACATCCAGTTCTGGTAATCACAATATAAAAAAGATATTCAGACTCTGGAAAGAGTGCAAAGAAGAGCAACAAAGGTGATTAGGGGGCTGGAGGCTAAAACATATGAAGAACAGTTGCAGGAATTGGGTAAGTCTAGTCCAGGGGTAGGCAACCTTGGCTCTTTCATGACTCGTGGACTTCAACTCCCAGAATTCCTGAGCTAGCCATGCTGGCTCAGGAATTCTGGGAGTTGAAGTCCATGAGTCATAAAAAAGCCAAGGCTGCCTACCCCTGGTCTACTCAAATGAAAAGAAGGACTAGCTAGCAATGACACGAAAGCAGTGTTTCAATGTTTGAGGGGCTCCTACAAGGATGAGGGGGTTCAACTATTTTCCAAATCACCAAAAGGCAAGACAAGAATGAATGAATGGAAGCTAACTAACGAGAGAAGCAAACTAGAACTAAGGAGAAAATTCCTAACAGTTAGAGCAATCAACCAATGGAATAGCTTGATTCAGAAGTTGTGCAGGCTTTCAAAAAAAGACTGGACAACCATTTGTCTGAAATGGTGTAGGGTGTCCTACTTGAGCAGGGGGTTGCCTAGAAGACCTCCATGATGCCTTCCAACTCTATTTTTCTGTTATTAAGATATTGAAGGGGACATGATGGAAGGTGGGATTTCCTCCTTGTGTTCTAAGATGCATGGACTTCAGCTCCCACAATTCCTGAGCCAGATCTTCTCAATCTTGGTAACTTTCAGATAATAGAATAGGATAGGATAGGATAGGATAGGATAGGATAGGATAGGATAGGATAGGATAGGATAGGATAGGATAGGATAAGACAGGACAGGACAGGACAGGACAGGACAGGACAGGAATAACAGAGTTGGAAGGGACCTTGGAGGTCTTCTAGTCCAACCCCCTGCTCAGGCAGGAAACCCTATACCATTTCACACAAATGGCTGTCCAATCTCTTCTTAAAAACTTCCAGTGTTGGAGCATCCACAACTTCTGGAGGCAAGTTGTTCCACTGACTAATTGCGTGGCATATTTATTTCGTACTGTTGCAATTGTTTTTAATTGTATTGTGATGTATGCCATCCAGAGTCAGTTTTTGTGATTGACAGCTATAGAAATCAAATCAAATAAATGAATGCATTAAAAAAAAATCCTTGGACCTCCTCTGAATGTTCAGACATGAGTGTATATACTCTAGATCAGAGATCCCCAACCTTTCTCGGTGGACCAGAGGAAAGAGAGGAAGAAGCATTTTACACGCATGCGCATGCAAACGGGGCTGCGAGCATGTGCAGGCCGCAAACGGGGCAGAGCTAGCACCCATGTGACGCAAACGGGGTGGAACTAGTACCCGCATAATGCTTGCTAGCCCAGCCCCATTTTCGCTGCGGCTGCGGCCCACAGGTTGGGGACCCGTGTTCTAGATGTCTGCTCAATGTCTGCTCAAAGATTCTCCGTTCTGGTTTAGGCCAGATTGTTTCTTAGAATCTTACCTTCTTATTTCCAGGTCTGTTTCTCCCTCCATATTACATAGTCAACCTTGTCAACATTGCTCATAAATTATCTTCTTACAACAGCATTCCTTGCTAACTCTTTTTTTCTCTCTCTCTTTCTCTGAAATTCCTTGTAGATCTCAAGACAACAGATGAATTGTGAAAGGGGTCAATTAAGGGTAAGTGTAATAATATGCACGCTTCTCTGCAATGAGGATATGGTTTGTTGTATCATTGGTGCAGACGTGTCAATTGGATGTGTCAGTTGTTCTTGCTTGTATTTACGCAAGAGAAGGACTTAAATATTCCTCGGAATGTTACATTCTCTGCATTGATCAGAGGTGTCTAAATGTAGTTGTTGGTTGCTTGTGTTGTTTTGTTCTTGTTTAAAGTTTAGGAACATTGTTTTTTCTTGTCTTTATGAATGATATGCATGTTTTACAATGCAGCATTAAAAGAAAGAAGGATAATCAAAGAGTTTTTGGTTTGTTTTGGGTGGCTTCTGCTCTTTTGACAAAACCTGTTCTTATGGTTGCAAAGTTGGTGTGACACCAAGGCCAAGAAAATTATTTTCGTCAAATTGGGAGTGGGGGGATAAAGTGGTGATCAAGGAATACTAAATGTAGTATTCTATATTTTACACTTCCACTATCCGCAGCTGTCTTGTTCAGACAATACAATATCATTTTTTAAAAAAATATGATTTATGTTCCAAAGCTTCAATATAAACATACTTCCCTGGGATGATTATTAAATTAATAAGAAGCAAATCTACCATGTCATAATTATAACTGATTACATCCAAAGTTAGGAAGGCTTAAATAAGATAGATTGCACTGTATTAAATTGTACTAAATTATATTTGTTGAAACATCTCTGAATTAAAGTAAACACAGAAACGCACACATACACAGACAATTGTCAGATGCAATCAGGTACCTACAGAGACAAGAAGGAGGAAAGATAGAAATTATCCTAACCATATTATCATATTTGCAAACTTCAACTGGTGCAGAACGCAGCTGCGTGGATGGTAAATAATGCCAGCTATACGGCCAAATAACATATTTCAGTTCAAGCCTTTCATCAAATCTAAAGAGTTAGAATCAGAAGGAGGTGTCTGGCATTGGTTTACGTATTTACAATTGACAGATAATATGGAACATGTGAGCTGCATTGGTTACCAGTGTGTTTCTCAGGTACAGTTCAAGGTGTTGGTTGTCATCTGTACATGGCTTGGGGCCAAATTACCGGAGGGGCCACCTTTTTCCAAGGGGCTCTACCCATCCAATTTGATCTAGCAGACTGGGCATGCTGCAGATCCCATTAGCCAAAGAGCATCAGCAAGGATTAGGAGAGAGACGTGTTCAGCAATAGCCTTTGCTTTGTGGCTCTCCTGGAAGAACAGACTGGCCCCAACCTTGGCTTCATTGTTAACCGGCCAAATACCCTGTTTCCCCCAAAATAAGACCCAACCGGAAAATAAGCCCTAGCATGATTTTTCAGGATGCTCGTAATATAAGCCCCACCCCCAAAATAAGCCCCAGTTAAGATCGTCAGCCAGACGGACACATTTGGTACCGAATTTCCCCAAATATAAGCCCTAATGCGTCTCTTGGAGCAAAAAATAATATAAAACCTGGTCTTATTTTCAGGGAAACACAGGCACTTCAGCTGCTGTGTGTATTTATTTTGGATGGGGTTTTTTTAAAATTGTTTTCATTGTTTTAAAGTGTTTTTATTGTTTTAATTGTAATATATGTTTTGAATTGTAAGCTGCCTAGAGTCATTGATTGAGATGGGCAGATAGAAATTGAATGAATGAATGAATGAATGAATCAATCAATCAATATTCCAGCAAATGTTAGATACATATGGTAACTCCTGAGCGAGAGGAAAGATTAATTCAGAATTTATGCACTTACTGGTTTCAAACCTGACCTGCTCTACTTCTCAAAAGAGACTTGTAGTTCCTACAATGTTTGTTGATGATTGATGTTTGTTGACATCCTTTGCATTCTTATCCTCCCATTCAGATAAATCTACCAAGTTGAGATAGTATATTCCATCCATTGATTGAACTTGACATCTACTATGTTAAAGTACTTTTTAAATCATATTGAAAATGTTCTAAAATATATAAAACAGTTATGGGGGGGAATCATGAGCTTCCATGTGGTTGCAAATAAATTTGATAAGGGTTGCACTTTCTGAGAGAGGGACTTGCATATATAAAGTTGGATTGCTACAAGAATTGGCTCTTCCCTAGCTCAGCCAGTTGACACCAAAATCAAGATTTACTGTTATAAACAGCAAATAATAGTCTGAGTGGAATATGGATTGAACAACAGAAATGGTCCTCTCTTTCCAAATAAACTTGATTTCTGAAACTATTTGCCACTAATCAATTTCATCCTCCCAGTATTTTTAATGTTTTGATGGCTGTGTTGTACATTTCCACTGAAAACATTTTATTTGATAAATTTACAAGATGGCTGCATCATTTTATCTGACAGAGAAATTAAGAAGCAATTATTAATAGTGGTATATTTGTATATTTATCTTCTCCAACACTGAACCCAATGAAATAATTAGTTTTATTCATCGAGTGAAGCTCACACGAATTCATTTATCATTTTAGATGTCACGATACTAGAATAGATCAGAAGAACATAAGTAATGCCATCCTCCCATAATGAAATGAATGCCAAGGTCAATAAGCATGTTTTTAGCAAACAGTTGTTTATAGTGCTAGTGGAAATTTTTACACAACATCACTGTCGTCTTCTTGATTAATGTTGGGAAACTGCCAGCTAGGCTGGAAGGAGGGATCAAGTGAGGACGTAGCTTAGAGTCCTTGTGTAGCCACAAGAAACATAAGCTTGACTTCCCCCAAGATCCCTGAAGTCTTATCTGGCCATTCCCAGGGGAAGCCAAGCAGTCTGGGGAGATTCTTGTATCTTAGGTTGAGAACAATAAAGTTGCTTACTTTATGAGTGGCTCTGGTTGCTTACACATAACAAATGTCAACAATATATTCTGAAGATGTGGCCCTACCTGGAAGTTCCCTGCTGATGACCCAAATAGTTGGGCCACCCTATAAAACATGGCATTATTTCTCAAACCTTAGTTCCATGTAGAACATAGATAGATCAATACCCAAGTCTTAAACTTGGTCCAATAGTAAGCTATTAACTGGTACAGCTTTTTTTAATATAAGCTTGTATCACAGAAATTAATCAACTGTACTTAAATCTTTTGGACAACCCCAAAACAATCATGTGACAGTAATAACCATTTTACTCTTTTATTGTTTTTTAATTGTTTTAATTCTATATTTTAGAATTGTAAGCCACCCAGAGTCACTTATTGAGTTGGGCAGAAAACAAGCAAATGAATACAATAAATGAACTCATTTTAGGACCTGACTGACCTAATGATTGTGTGAATGAAGTTTTTCTTCTAGAGTGTCCTTTCTTTGTTTGTTTGTTTGTTTGTTTGTTTGTTTGTAAAATTTATTGGCCGTCCTTCTTACCTCAAGATAACTTTTTCACTTACATCTAGAAACTTCTTCAGGAACCACGGGTCTATTCATTTCATTTTCTTCTGTTTCTATTTTATTTTATTATTTCTATTTTATGTTAATTATTTTTTGGTGAACTTGGAGAATTCTTATAAAACAAAAATAGAAGCCAGAATGAAAAGAAAATAAATATTTTGTTTCACCTGCCATATCATGATTTGTTCCTGACATTATTTTTCCCATTCACCTACTTTCCAGATTTCTGATATAGTATATTGAGAACTGTGTCTGTTTTGTCATCAAGCCCAACGGGGTGGTCTGTTTCTTCACTCCTCTTATTATTTCATGGAGATCTTTATTGAACCTAATTGAATTTTGGTTCTTTCATTCATTGCCAACGCACGGAATTTCCTTGTGTGTTTCTCTGTATGTGACTCTCACGCGTATCGGAAATAGGGAGAACTTTGTTCTCTTTCATTTAATATTGTGGCTGGAGGAAGAAAAAAAAAATAAGATCGTGGAACATGAATCATTCCTGCTTATTTAAGGCTGTGAAACGGCCTAGGATCACAGCCCTAGGTAGAAATAAGCTGTAATTCATAAAAGTGTAAAAAGCATAGTGACAGACTTAGAAGCCCGTCTTCTACAGCAGAATTATTGTGTCTTTTTTTTTTTTTTACATAGGCGCTTTTGCTTTACCAAAACAGTATAATATCCTTGTTTAAGATGACAGGAGAAAAGGAAGGTATTCAACTCCTTTTGATTCATCTGTACACTTGGCATATGTTTGCTGGGGTGTCTAATACATACAGGTTTCCCCATTTTTAATTGACTTGCAGGAATCCAATCAAATGGAACTAGGAATGGAGCCGAACAGTGAAAGATCATGAGAATGAATGAGAATGCATAAATCAAGCCATGGCATAAAAAATAATAATAGTAGTATGAGTTGATTTGTGGGACCCAAGTAACCATAATATCCTTAACCAATATTTTTAGCCTACTAGCTTCTAGAACCTAATTCATGTGATTAGTTCATTGTTCAAAGTATTGTGTGAATTAAGAAATCTGCAAAAAGAAAGCTAGAATTAGATTTAAAAATGAGAGTTAAAATTTTATCTGATGGGTAAAAAGGGCTTTTGGACGTTGATTGAGCTAATACTTTCGAGATTTTTAAGGTTACTCTGGTTTGAGTCAACATTAGATCTAAATTATGGATTTGATTATGGTTTGGAATGGCAATAGGAAAAATTGGAAAATTTAAAATTAAAGGAGTTAGATTGAGATTGAGACTGGTGAAGTATTATTGATATTTTTACTTACAAGAATTGAATGGTAATTAGTGATGTACTAAATGGACTAAATTGAAACAATTGAGGAATTTTTAGGGACTTGGATTGATTTATAAAAATATTGGATAGAGTATATGAAATAGAATATAGTTGAGAAATATTAAGATATAATAGCTATATTATTAGTTTATGATAGAAATAATTATTGTCCTATTATTATTGTTATTATATTATTATATTATTATGTCTTATGTAATGGTTTTAAAATATATAAATTTATGTTTATTTACAAAATATGTATGTGAAATAGAATAGAATAAGAGATATAATTTGATTGAGAAGTATAAATTGAAATTGGAATAATAGATATAGGTGAGAAACAATTTATATTTTAGGAATGCTCGAATTGTATACTATATGTTTATGCAAGACTAAATTGAAATAGATTAATTGAAAGTTGGTTAAGCCTGAAAACGGGTGAAAATATGATTGATAACTTTTGTTTTTTATTTTTGTGTGTTTTTTTTTCTTTTTTCTTTCTTTTTTTTTATTGATAAAATAGAGAGGGAACCTTTAAAGAAGTAGTTTGAATTGTATATGTATGACTGTATTTTTTGTTGTGTTCTATGGAGTGCCCTATCTCCATGATGTGTTATAAGCACTTGGCTGTAAAACAAACAAAAAAAACTAATAAAACTTGTTATGACAAAAAGAAATCTGAATCAATGTAAAGGCATGGCCAAACCTGGCATATGCCAAGTTTATTGTGCAAACAGAATTAGGTTTTGGTACAATTTAGATGTTCAAGCTAATTATTTCTTCAATTATCTGGATTTTTTTTGTGCAGCTTTTATATTGATTTTATGCTACACTGTGGGCATTTCAATACTTATTCTTGGGCTACGGTAGATACCACCCTGGTTGTTACCAGTTTACCAAATGGCATGCTATTTTTTGATGACTTTTTAAAAAGAGTTGCAAACTGCTCAGGATGCTCGGCTAATTGACTGTTATAGAAAATTTAGATGCAAATGAAAATACGCAATAGATCGAGGCTTCCATCTTTTAGGAAGACACTGCCATGCACATTAGTATTGAAGTTTAAAGAATGACCGAACAGAGCTTCCTTGGAGAAAGCTACAAAAGAAGGCTGTGTCTGTGGTTTTTTTTTTCCAGATTTGAAATATATTGTAACAGTGATCCTTGACTAAATGGATCTTTGGTCTGATCTAGCAAACCCTGGTTGTATTCTGACTGTCCTATGAATGGATTGATTGAAATTATTCTTAGACAGTGTCTGAAATTGTCTATCTACAATTCACTTCGATTCAAGTATGTCCTTTTAAAAGACTGCCATCTGTCAGAAATGGTGTAGGGACTCCTGTTTGGGCAGGGGGTTGGACTAGATGACCTACAAGGTCCCATCCAACTCTTCTATTCTATTCTATTCTATTCTATTCTATTCTATTCTATTCATCCTGGGGAACATCTCTCTACCCAAATGTGATTGAAGCCTGGGGAACGGGTGCCTTGTTAGTCAACAGGAGTGCTGATTTACCATCAGCTTATCAGGTATTAGGAGCTGAGGACTTGGCAGCACAAGAAAACAACAGCCAACGACTTAATACCAGCCAACAACACTCCAATCAACAACTAAAAAGCCACATAAACACTACTGCCAGAATAGCCCAAAGTACACTTTCTGATAAAGAGAAGTTCCCTGATGGGCTCCAGCATGAGCCTGGAAGCTCAGAAGATGAAATCCCCTAGACCCGGTGAGTGACCCAGATTGGATCCTGCAACATTAGCTTGGGATACATATATATTGCCTCCATTTGGGACATTAAAATATTAAAGAAATGTACTAACAGAAGGGAAAAATAGGACACAGATTTAGCTATATCATCAAATGCCCATCTAATAAATCATCTTAATAAAAGAATGAATGCGATCAGTCTAAGAAAAACAAGAATATAGCTGGGTATTTAATAACTGATACAAAGAACCAGTGTTCAATTAGAAAGCAAAGTATTATAAGATATTGTAGGGTTGAAAAAGGCTTTGTCTCTTATCAAAATTGGCACCTTTCTCTCTCTCTCTCTGTGTGTGTGTGTGTGTGCGTGTCCAAATGTGCATTTCAGCAAAAGTTCTGAAGTCTTATTTTAAAGTTCTTAAGACTTATAATTGAATTATATATATATGGGGAATCACAAAATCACACTGACGGAAACCCAGCCATATTTTTTTTTCTACTTTAAAACTGCATCATTAGCACATTTTACTATGCTGTCAGAGACAGATGAGTAAAGCAGGTTGATTTCAGCTTTGACCCTTCCTCTCTCTTTCCCGGTTAGATAGTCCTGCAGCTATATTTAAAACAAAGATTCAGCAGTAACGGCTAATTCAGTCCCTCGCCCCTGCCCTGGGATAAGGTAACTGTTTGACAAGTTTTTGGCTTGCCAACTTATTCTCTGAACTGTATCAGAGGTATAATACTTGTGTGCAAGTATTAGCACACAAAATCAAATATATATATATTGCAGGGAAGGAATACAGAGATGTGTTATATCTGGTCACGTTGGGACTCAAGTGTCACCCCTCTGCCAGGGTCTGATGTAATTACTAGGACTTGAGCTTCTGTCCTTCTGAGTTGAGTTGAGCCAAAGACTGCAGTATGGAATAAGAAGGTATAGATAGCTGTGTTCATCTCACAAAAAACTATCAAATTTCAAGGACCTGCAACTCTTCTTGGTGCCAACAGAGGGCACTGTGTCCCACGCAAACCCAGGACATTTAACAAATTTGATTTTTGGCTCAGTTGCAGAAGCAGCATGAAATAAAACCTACAAAGAGAGCTATCTATTCTTTTTGCTCCACACTAATTTTAATATAGTCTACTCCATGCCCTCTTTCCTGGCTGCATGAGGTAAGAGCCTTCATCACAAAAGCTCTGGGATGAAACTCAATAATTTTTATTAGAAGATTCTGGATAACTTCTCTGCTTTCTCTCTCATCTTACATTGCAAGGACATAAATACCATTGCCTTCGTTTGCATGTCACCACACAATTGTGCATGCCACCACAAGGTTATACAGATCAGGAGTCTCTTTCAGCACCACCATTTTTACCAGGGCTGTCCAAACTTGGCAACTTTAAGACTTATGGCTGGCTGAGGAATTCTGGGCTCTGAAACCCACAAGTCTTAAAGTTGCCAAGTTTTGGAAACCCCTGATTTATACCATAGTCCTCCTTCTTGATTTCCTACACCCCACCTTCTCTCTCTCCCTTATCCTCCCTATAAATGGCAGCTCATCCCTTCTGTAGTTTCTCTTTAGATCAGGGAAAACGTGGACACACCCTTTGTAGTTCACACCTAGGTTTGGTTCACCCAGCATACTAAAATCTAAGATGGCTTTGTCATTTTGGGCTTCGGGTAATAAGCGAACACACATTCTACACACTGGACACACTCTTGTGTAACGGGTGTATAAATTAGAATTTAGAAATTAGAAATTCAATGATGGGATCCAAGGCCAGGAGGAAAGGTTTTCTGGCTGTATTGTGACCTCTCTCCACTGGGTTTGTTGTGTTCTCCAAACGGATGCTACAAAGAAGGGGGGGAGTTTTTGGTCTGAAGTGTCTCTGCTGATGCATCTGCATTGCAACTGTGGGCTGGAGGGAGGCAAGCCCATTAAAACCAAAAGGTGTGAAATAACAACCTAAAGGAGATGGCAATGAAATCTCTCCAGGTCCCTGGATATCATCCTTCACTTCTACACTCTTCTTCATTGAGTTGGTAGAGTTCCCTTAGCAAGTGACTGACTGAAAGATGGTTCATGCTTACAAACTCTGGATTCTCCATGAAAAACTATGGATAAAAACAATGTTTTTAGGATAAGCAGCCTAACCACCAATTAAAATACTAATGATGCCCTCTTCTACCCAATCATCAGAACACTCACTCTGCTTGGACTAAGTTTTTAGGCAGGTTCTTAGGAATTTCTTTTCTTTTTTTTCTTCGTCCTTTCTTCAGATTTACCCTGTGCAGAATGATAGTTGGCCATGGATTTATGGCAAACCAAAGAGAGATGTATTCTCATGTACTTTAAAAAGTAAAGGTTTCCCCTGTCCAGTCATGTCCAGTTCTAGGGGGTATTTTTGGACATAAGTGGACAACCTGACTCTTTTTAAAAAAATATTTACCATTGTTCCCACAATCCCAAAGATTAAGGATTGGGGAGATCCTTTTGCTTTTAGAAGAATTCTGGGGAATGTAGCTAAGACTGTTTAGAAATATATTGCCACCAAATCTCAAACTGCATTTTCGAAAGACTCTCCTACAGAAACCCATTGAGTGGGATTATTTAAACGTACCGATGAAAATTTGATAAGCAGAACTCTCTGAACACATATTGTATATGCAAGGTTTATACGGCCATTGATTGTGGCAATGCAAAGAAGAAGCAATGAAACGTAGCCGTTAAAAAGGAAAGGAAAGGAAATGTGTAAAACTCTTTAAAAGTTTTATGGAATTTATTTCTTCCCAACTGTGTCTTTCTTTCCTCAGTTGCCCAAGCTCTGTAAATGGTAGCAGTAGAAACTAATTAAATAGGATAGAATCAATTAATGCAGAGCGGACATGTCCCAACCAGGGGGTTCATGAGCCAGCGAGCAACAGTGGGAATCAACAATCTTGCCTAAAAGACTCATTTGGAGTGTCCTTCACAGAAGTGGCTGGACACCTCGCCTCCGAGAGAAACCAATGCTTTAGCCAACTCATAAACCCCTTGCAGTTTTCCAACACTGACCCTCCAAAGGAAGTCTCAGGATTGGCTCATTTTCCACTTGAACCAAAATTAGCTAAGTGATTCTTAAAGTAGGGAAGCTTGCAAATGACCTGTCCATGGGAGGCCAGCTTTGTAGTCTTCTCTTTTTAATAGCTCATCAACAGTACTTTTGACTGGAAAGCCAAAACTTAAAGGCCAAATTTGGCAGCAAATTGGAATGAAGTTGTTGTTGTTGTTTTGAAAGAATGAGAAGTTCTGGAAATGTCTTGCCATCATTTTCTTAGCTGTATATTGGTACCTGAAGAACTTTGTTGTTGTTCCTTTTCCACTGTCATATTGATTTGAGGGTTAACAGAATAACAGAGTTGGAAGGGATCTTGGAGGATCTTGCTAAAGCAGGAGACCCTATACTATTTCAGACAACTGGTTGTCCAATCTCTTCTTTAAAAACCCCAGTGTTGGAGCACCACAACTTCAGAAGGCAAACCGTTCCACTGGTTGATTGTTCTCACTATCAGGAAATTTCTCCTTTTTTCTAGGTTGCTTCTCGCCTTGATTAGTTTCCATCCGTTGCTTCTTGTCCTGCCTTCAGGTTCTTTGGAGAAGAGGTTATAAAGTCTGGATCTCTTTAACTTCCCATCTTAGTGGCAGTAACATCACTGGGCCTATCATTGGTAGACTCCTACATGCAGCACATTGAGGTTTATTTCACACATTATGTTAAATCTTGATTTGGGTTATATATATATATATATTTAGATAAGCCACAATTGGCTGGATTCATACTGTACCCTAAGCCTTCAGCCATAAGTAACAAAAGTGCAGCTTGTTTGACTTTGATATAGTGAGTTTCATTAAATAAGCTCAATAATTATGGTTTATATAGTGCTAATATGTCAAGGAGATGGCTCCTTAGTATATTTCAGTTCCCCTGTTTTATTTGATTTTACTCTCATTAGAATTCAGATATGCTCTTTCCCTCCTCTAAAGTCAGAAAGGGAACTGCCATATGACTCTATCAATACCATGTTTCAGTTCTTAAAACCAGATTTATCACTGAGGGTTGGATTATTCTGTCAAAAATAAGCTTCACAATTTTAGAATGAAATCTAGAAGAAAGAGGTGGAGATGGAGAAGGAGAGTAGTATCCAAGAATGACATTTGGTTTGTTGGGGGGAAATAAGATGAAGAAGAAAAAAATTGATTGGAGTAATCAATTTCATAATGAACAGAATTTCAAATACAGAAATAATTAGTTGACATAGCCCCAAGGCACAGTTCAGAGAAGTTTTATATGCTGTCTATGAAAACACTCTCCTCCAAAACCAGGGAAATGTTGATGTGAAAATGATTTATGTGCTAGAACTGTGCACACACTTTTATCGTATTAATAATATCTTTAGCCACCATTGAAACTTCTGCAGCTTCATATGTACTCCTGAGGCACACAAAATGAGATTCACTAAAGCACTATCCGAAAATTTATTTTCAGTTTAACCACTGGAATCAAATTTGTTCTAATGTGATATTTGAAAATGCATTTATTACCTGAGTTAATATGGAGTAATTTAATACAGGGGATAGTGGACACATTGACTTGAAGAATCATTATTAAAAGGGAAACAGTTTGGCCTCTCTTGATGTTGTTTTCAAAAGCCCTTATACTGTCACAACACAGAAATTTTAGGCAAGCCAAAAGGAAAGTAGAAGAATAAACTTGGATATTTGCATTTCATTAAGCTATGATTTTTTGATTATGGGTTGAAGAGGCCATTTATCCGGATATATATATATAAAACACAAGCCATAAATCATGTTTGATAAACTACAATATCTGGAGTTCTGCTGACGTATAGCCCAGGTGTCAAACAAATCACTGTTTCTACAACAAAACTACATTGATCACCATTTCCTTTGCGAGTCTTACCAACTTCTTGGTACGTTGTAAAGGTGTTGTAGTCTTAGGTCCAAGGTGAACTCCGTGTTTACCAATTCCAAAATAAACTGAGTTAATCCGCATCTCCCAGACTGCCTTTGACCTTTTCTTTTGTTTGCTGGAACTTCCAAACTCTTTGGGGAAAAAATCATTTATTAAAAATAGCAAATTGCCTTGATACAAGGAGTCTGCCAATGCTCTGATACTTGGGTTTTATTAATAATTTATGGTCCTTTCTACTGTTTTTTTTTTCCAGTAGATATACACAATGTTACATTAGCACCCATAAAAATGAACCAAAGCCAAGAAGGAAGTTCCAACTAAAATAGAAGAGAATAAACACTACTTCAATGTTATTGATTGATTGGATATGAAACTGGAAGCTAAACTTTCATCAAAAGCCCTTGGTGCTGTTGTTATACGCAGGGGTCTTCAAACTTGGCCCTTTTATGACTTGTGGATTTCAACTCCCAGAATTCCTCAGCCAGGCACGCTGGCTGAGGAATTCTGGGAGTTGAAGTTCACAAGTCATAAAGGGCCAAGTTTGAAGACCCCTGGTTATACCTGATCTGCTGTTGCAGGTGAGGCAGGGGTGACTATTATTGAGGGGGGGAAAGTTCCATTGCATTCTGTAGTTGAATATTAGGGGAATGTCTATGGAGATTCTCAGTCATCCAGGTCATAGCTTTTTCACAAGGCAACTGGACTTCCTTGTTTTTCTTTGAAGACGTTTCGTTTCACATCCATGAAGCTTCTTGGATAAGAAGTGAAACGTCTTCAAATAAAAACAAAGTCCAGTTGTCATGGTTCCAACAGATGAAACTCTTCAAAAGAACTTCGAGGCATTGTTTTCCTTAAAGAATCTTTATTTTGAGTAGCATAATATCGGCACTGCATAATCGAAGCCAAAAACTGAATTCCCCTCCCCTGAGCACATAGTATCAAAGCACAATTCTCTCCTCCAATTAACAGTCATAAATCACATCCCCTAATTAGCTTGAAGCGCGGGCTTCCTCTCCAGTTCTCCAGCCCGCCAATTCCTTATCAGCTCTGGTTACAATAACCTTGTTTCTCACGCTAGGTTTAGTGTTGTTATGTCTCGCTGGACTCTCGTTCACATCCCCCCTCCCAGCATCATCTAACTCTAAAAGCAAAAGGTAAAAGATGGCTACATTTCCATCTGTTGTCAATGCAAAAACATCCAATCTTAGCATTAACATCAGTTGCCTCTTGAAAAAGAATATTTGGGACAATATTAGCTAAAAAGCTAGGTGACTATGGCTCAGCATGGAAACCTCTCCCTTTCTCCTCAGCATGGCTGGCTCAGGAATTCTGGGAGTTGAAGTCCACGAGTCATAAAAGAGCCAAGGTTGCCCACCCCTGTGCTATGGCCTTCTCTGTGGACCTTGATAGAGATGTGCAAGAACCAATACCAAGACAAAGGGGGCTGAAATTTGTTCTTGTTCTTGTTGTTTTTAAGTTCCAGACTATGAGATGACATTTAGAAGTGCCTCAGACTGATACCTCTCTAATTCAGTGAACCATGAGGAGGAGGAGGAGGAGGAGGAGGAGGAGGAGGAGGAGGAGGAGGAGGAGGAATTGCAGCAGGATCAGACTTACCAAATTCTGTCCTAGATCATTTTAGCCTTCCAGCTGAGTTGATTTATTGGTCTGATCTGCTAATGGGATTGACATTTCCTCTCCTCCTCTTCCTCCTCCTCCCCCCTTTTTTTTCCTATTAGTTTTCACCTACCAGATGAATCCACATGTTTTGTTTAAAAACTTCCATAAGAAACAAGAGGATTATTCCTGTTTTACACATTGTTTAATCTCTACTTCACTCTGTCCGAACTTGTGTTTCTTCTGAATTATGGCTTCACCAGAATAATTTCTGAGATTAATTGTACAACTGGAGCTTGCACAGTTTGTGGCATCTTCAGTATATTCCTCTTTTCCACATTAATCATAAGTATGAGTATTCATGAACCCAATCCCCACCCAAATCTTCTTAGGATTGTCTATATGGACAGAAACTACAGCTCATTTACATAAATATGCCTTGATAAAAGAGCAAAAAATGCAATAGTTACATCTATGTTTGTACTCCCTTTGCTTTTATCAGTACTCTGTGATAATATTTGAGACTAGGATGGGAGGCAACTAAAAATTGCCTGGACTTTTCTACGAAATTTAAAAATAAAGCAGTAACACTAAATAATGGGACTAATCTAGAACCACTAGTGATTGGGGTCCAATGAGTAGAAGACAAACATCCCACAAAGCAATTTCTGGGGGGAAAGTTGGATCAAAAGCTTTCTGAAATATTTCTAGTATAATTGGATTTTTTTAAAAAAAATTGTTTGGCAGGTGGGATCTGGAAAAGTGTTGCTGTTTTTACCCTTTTTGTAGGTATGGAGAGAAAAAGACCCTACCAAACAATCAAAGATTCTTTTGGAACCATTTTTTTTATAAAGTTCAATCAAATTATTTTCTTTTATACAAAGAAAATATGATTACTTCTTCTGGAGACAGTTGGAACAATCGGTGGAATTTAACCAATTAGCTCTTAGCCCAGAGAAGTCTCTTTGCTGCTTGCTCCATGGGCTAGAGATGGCTACTTCATTCTCTTGAGTCACGCATAAGCATTTTTTTTTAAAAAAACAAAATCCTCATTCTAGAAGGCTGCCCTCTGTTCTCAGCCTCCCAAATATCATCCTATCTATATGGTTGAAAGAGCGGGGGGGGGAAAATGCCCACCATAATAAAAGGGTGCATTTCTCTGTCCAGTACATTGTCAGTTCTGCTTCGACAGCAGTGGTAATAGCATCATGAAGTCAGTAGATGGCTGTAGAAAAGTACATTGAACACTCCTGTGTTAGAGTAATAAGACTGGAAAGGCCTTGACCTGACTGCTTGCTGCTTTTAACTGAAGTACATTTAAAGAGATAGAGGAATGGCAGACCTTTTTTGCTTCCTTGGGATCATCTATTTGAGTTAAAGGTTGGGTGGGTGGGTGGGTGGGATTCTGGAATGGGAGGTTTTTGTTGTTATTATTATTATTATTATTATTATTATTATTTTTACAAATATCAGTTTCCCTTTGCAGAAAAGGTAATGGCTTGACCTATAGCATTTTTATTTTTTTATTTTTCCTTATTGTTGCTCTTTGAGACGTTTTATGGATTTTTTCCCCCCTCTATCTTTTTCTATTCTATATCAGTGGAAGTGGCGTCTTCTACAGTTCTTTTTCTCTAGTCTCTCACTCATTCATTCACTCACATCTCCTTCCTTCCTTCCTTCCTTCCTTCCTTCCTTCCTTCCTTCCTTCCTTCCTTCCTCCTTCCTTCCTTCCTTCCTTACTTCCTCTCCTCTCTCTCTCTCTTCTCTCTCTCTCTCTCTCCTCTCCTCTCTCTCTCTCTCTCTCCTCTCTCTCTCTCTCTCTCTCTCTCTCTGTACAGTAGTTGCAGTACAAGGATCTGCTCATTAAACAGACACACCAAGAATTGTTACCTAAGTCAGCTTGACAGCCACAAAAGGACAGGCTGAGTTGGGAAAGGAAGAGAGGGGGGGGGGAACGGAAGAGGAAAACGAAAGGGGGGGGGGTGAGAAAGAGCCTGAAGCAATTACTTCTTGCGCAGAAAAAAAAAGCTACTGAACGTGACCGAGTGCTGTTCTCATAATCAAACAAAAATACAAACATTTATTTATATATATACACATATATATATATAAAGAAGAAGAACACTGGAAACAACTGACAGGAAAAGGCAAGATTTTTTTTTTCCCCAGTATTCACTGGGTTCAATTTGCTCATTCTTTTTTCTTTTTCTTTTTTCCCCCTGACACACTTAGTGAAGTAAAGGAGACTTCTCTTGGCTGCTTTTTTCCCCTTTCAAGATGATGATGTATTTATGGGTAGGTAGTCCATCTCAATGTCAATTTTACTGTTTGTGATTTTATTGTGTAATGGTGATTGTTCCTGGTTTTAATAAGGTGGCTTTACGGATTTGAAGTTGGGCTGGGATGGGAGACAGCTCACAATGGCAGAGCTTTGCAACGTGCTGAAATTCAGGCTGTGCTGCCTAAGAGCAGAGCCAGTTCGAATGAAGGGTTATGATTTGAACCGAGAATCTTACCAGCGAGAATTTAAACAGCTATTATGAATATTCTACGGTCTGCATTTAATAGAATACTCTTGCTTTTTAAGGGGAGGTTGCTGTGTGGGAGCACAACATGTTGCCTGGGTGTTTTGAAAAGGAGAGTTTCAAAATCCTTCGAGGGTTTTTTTTTTGTGAGTTTTGGGCATGAATGCCTGCATCACTTCTGGGTGTGCAAAATTTCTCTCTCTTATTAAGGACCGCTCATTCAGGAGGCAAAGGGAACTTTTGAATTACAGCAGTTGAAACTGCCTATTAGCAGTAACTGTAATTGTGTCCCTTAGCCTCTGCTGTTTCAGGTAAATGACAGCTATAAATGAGCAATAAAATATCAAGCGGTTGTGTGTTCAGTATGATTTTTTTTTACCCCTTCCCAACACTTTGGATTCAGAGCTGTTCAGCTCAGGAACTAAAATTAGCTTGCAGCCTGGGCAAATGGATGTGGTCAAATGCAAGATAAATCATGTCGGTTCACTCTCTTTCTGTAGTAAGCACAGACATTTCAAAGCAATGCAAAGCATTTCCAGGAAACAGTCAAAAGAAAGTGCGATTTCTCCATTACTGTGTTTGACCAAGACTGTTTTACATGCATAAATATTTCCTTCCTTCCTTCCTTCCTTCCTTCCTTCCTTCCTTCCTTCCTTCCTTCCTTCCTTCCTTCCTTCCTTCCTTCCTTCCTTCCTTCCTTCCTTCCTTCCTTCCTGTTTATTTTTGCAAGCTAACTGTTAAATGTCCTGTATGTTCCCATTCCAGCTTTTCTGCTCCTTCTTACTGCTGAATCTGTCAGAAATTGCTTTATCTTGTCACAAATGGAAAAGAGGCACCATGTGCTGACTTTTACCGGACTTCTTTCTGTTCATTGACCTTTGTTGTGCTTTTAGGAGCTTCACCAATCAGCATTCCTGATTATTTTAGGCTGGCCCCATTCATAGCAGTGGAAACTTGGTTCCCACCAATACGAGGATTCATTGTGGATTGTGCCTTCTTTATTTGTTAACCCTGCTTTAAAAAGAAATCAGTAAACAATTCAGGTGCCATGTAACTATTTATTTCAGTGAAAAAAGAAATAACGTCTGGCTATACAATGCTTTTTCTTCACTTAAACCAATGAAATGTTGTGTTTAAAAAGTACAAGAAATTATTTTTTTTCCCCCTCTGGCTATATTTTGAATTGATAAATAGCAATGCGAACATAGGTAGCAGTGACTTTGCTTAATTATTTTGCATGTACACAGATATGGAAAGAAGATTTGGCACCATGAAACCTTGTTGTTTGAAAACCTTTTTAAAAAAGAAAAAAGAAAAAGGTTTAATTGTAGGTGCAAATTCAACCTTTATTGTTGCAATACAGAAGAGGTGAAATTGTTATTATTGATAAGTTTCTTCTTCTTCTTGCTTTCCCCCAGTCATTCCTGAGACTTCAGTTCACAAAATAAACAGCTTTTTATGAGGTACCCCCTGGGTTTGGGAACATTCTGAAGTGCTTTCTTAGTAATTAATCTTTGACCTTTAAAAAGCCAAGTTTTTCAATTTCTGTTTTCTTATTTTGACCAGTGTTTTACAGCAGGTCAGGTTTTTATTAGAAGGATTCATCCAGTGAGGATTTCTATAAATCATTTGTTCCTTCTTATGTCCTGTTATAGAAAATACTCTCTTCAAGGCTTCATTTGGGTTATAAAAATGTGTAAATTAATCATTCGAATAAAATCACAAAATCAATCAAGTTAACTGCATTTTGGCTGTGTTCCTGAACCACCCCAAGCTCATATTTTTACATAGCATGTTTTACTTAGTTAGTTATAAACCTAGTTAGTTTTTGGCTACATTTATTGTCTGATCACAGGCTACTTGTATAGTTCTAATTTTGTTAATTTGAGAAATTCACAATATGTTAATTCAACAAACAGGCAAAATGTGAGTTGTGTGTAAATTTTGGGCATTCATTAGCTGCAAATGTGATTACTTTCAGACTCAAATTTAGCATAACTCATGGTGGATATACTTCAATAAATAATAGTGTGTGTATATGCACATGTCCACACTCTCCTTCACTCATCCACACACACTCACAAAATCCAACTGAAAATTATTTGTACTTTCTCATAATGGTGGTTTTAAGAAAAGATGCCTTTAATACATAGAGTTTGCAATCTATGTCAGCATTAAATTTTCTCTCAACTAAGAGTTCAGTACACTGAAAGTAAAATGTAGAAATTCATAGAACAGTCTGAAATGAAAGACACATTACTGACGCCAACTGCAGTATTTAATATGATTATCTCTGTGCACGTCAACAATATTTATATTATTGGAAAAGCCTCATGCCTGGGAAAATTGAGTTGGTTCCTTCAGCTGTATATTACTTTTTCTTTCCCTTAGCCATGCAAAAAGGTAAATCATTCTTGAAGGTGATGGGGGCATCAGTTGCCTCTGATTTGTGAATACTTACTGTATTAAGTATTCATCTGTAAGCGAGATGGGTGGTTAAGAAATAGGGAATATAAATAAATAAACTTCCTACAATCTGCAAAGTTTTCTCAAAGATTGTAAGTCGGAATTTGATATCAAATGCATGATTTCTCCTAGTTTGCAGCCGCAATCTACATTAGTAGATTGAAGTGTGTTTATATGTGCAGTGTAGTTTGTGGCTATGTTAATTATACACACCCAGGCCCTTTCTCTACTTCTGCTTTTGTTCATTTGAGAAGTTTACAATATGTTCATTGGGAAAGCTATGTTGGTTTTAATTATGTTATTATTAAACATATTTTTTGAGAGCTGAATGCAACAAAATTTCATTTTAATGTATGCTGATTAGTGTACATTTAAAGTGACAATAAAGTTTCTATTCTATTCTATTCTATTCTATTCTATTCTATTCTATTCTATTCTATTCTATTCTATTCTATTCTATTCTATTCTATTCTATATTCCAATATTCTATTCTATTCTATTCTATTCTATTCTATTCTATTCTATTCTATTCTATTCTATTCTATTCTATTCCATTCCATTCCATTCCATTCCATTCCATTCCACCCGGATTTGGATGGGCAAAACCCAGAACACCTAAGGACTCCTGTGCATTTCTGGGAACAGATGGTAAATGAGTGATTTGTATCATTAAAAAAATGAATCAGAGACTTCTATAGCATGATATGGGTGTCCAGTGTCAACCTTATAATTCTTCCCTCTAAATGTGGCGAGGCACATAAAAGTACATGCAGAGCTCAAAATTAATGTGCATTACCATAAGTGATGCTCCCAAGCAAAATATAATGTCTGATGCCTCCTGAATATCTTAATGGGGACAAAAGCATGGCAACCAGAAAAGCCCTTTATTTAGTACATATTTTGCACTCAGCCATTGCAAGATGCCAAGAATGGTTCCATTCACTGATAAGAGTTTCAGATTCACAGTCCAATTGAAGAAAAAGACAACACTTGGGTTGGCTTTCTATATGTTGTATCAACATGTGGAGAGGAAGCGACATCGTCCATATACTACAGCCCATATTCAATTTGAAAATACCTGTAAGAGTAAAAGGGTTTGGAGAGGGTTGTTTGAGGCACTTTCAGAGAACCTTTGCAAATTATGCTGCATTTTCACCTTCTGCATTTCCACCTGAAACGGGTTTAGAGTTAAGTGTTAAAATTCATGAAACTTAGTTGCTGCATCCGGGATAACTTCTCTCGGGTCTACGATTATCAGAAGTGTTGCATTATGCAACACGGTTTATTAGATGTGTTGCATAATATTGCAGTACAGTTCTAGTGCATTCCCAGGAAGAGACCAACATAAAGGACCTTCTGATTTAAATGGTGAGTGGGAATATGCTGGCCCTTAACCCATTGATTTTGGCTCAGTGACAAATTGGATTGAATTGAACTGGTCCATCTTGATGGGGGAGGGAAAAAAAACCATGGCTACGATCCAACATATCCATATGCAAGATTTTGACCCAACTTTTCTTCATTAAATCATGGACGCCCAAACATATATCCATAACTTCCTTCTCCTCTTCCTCTTTCTCCTCCTGAAATGTGAGTACCTAAGAGTTCTTGGTTAACCCATGGATTTTGGAAAAAAAAGGGAAACCGAACAGTGTTCTTCTCTTCAATATTTCTACTCATTTTGCATGGAAAAGTGAGGAAATAAATTGCGTTGGATCTCATGAACTCTGACATGTGGTAAATGTAGTTATCTGTTTTTTTTTTCAAACCAGCTACAATTAGAACAGATCACAGATATCCAAAATACCCAGTTAACTCAAAATTAGTAGATTTCAATCCCACTCTGCCAAAAAAAAAAGGATATAAATATATCTTGCATGAAAAATAATTATCAGTATCCAAGTCTGACGAGTAATGTTGAAAAAACAACTGATGACAAATGCAGAGGGCAAGGTTTCGGTGTCTGATAATAGTTTTTTTGTGCATGATACATGACAATTGGTACCCCACTGTTGTTAAACGTTTGATGTATCTCATGAGCAATCCTAGTGATGTGTGTTGCTTTCAGTTTGAAAATACCGATGACTCATTTGCTTTCTTGGGCAAACTCCATCACTAAGCATCTGCTGGTGGATCGCCCAGTTTTTTAGAGTCCTTCAGATAATAGAATAGAATAGAATAGAATAGAATAGAATAGAATAGAATAGAATAGAATAGAATAGAATAGAATAGAATAGAATAGAAGCTGGAAGGGACCTTGGAGGTCTTCTAGTCCAGCCCCCTGCCCCAATACAATTCTGTATTGGCCAAGTGTGATTGGACACACAAGGGATTTTTCTTTGGTGCAGAAGCTCTCGGTGTACATACAAACAACAAAGTGATATAGGTCATATATCAGTGATGGCAAACCTTTTAGAGACCGAGTGCCCAAACTGCAACCCAAAGCCCACTTATTTATCGCCGGGTGCCAGGTGGGCGTGGCCCACTGGGTGGGCGTGGCTATGGTGGTCATGGCAGATTGGGTGGGTGTGGCCAAGGTAGGCGTGGTCACCTCAATGTTGCTCGTGGGGAGGGATGCCTGTGGGAGGTGAGCAGGGCTGGGGAACATCCAGGGGGTCTCTGGCAGGTGGGGCGGTAGGCAGGAGGTTCGTCCTGCAGGGTGAGGCGAGGCACGGAGGGGGTGCCATTGCCACGGGGCAAGGCAAGGGCCGGGGCGCCTGCTGCCTGACACCATCGGCCCCCGCACACAGAGGCCAACAAGCGCATGGGGGCCGACGGTGTCTGTCAGCAGCCACAGCCTGCTGGCCCCTCAACTGGTGCACTCTGGGGCTCTGCAGCCCGCCGCCAGCAGTTCAAAGAAGCCACCTCTGAGCTGGATGGCCAGCCGACAGCTGAGGAGGCGATGCAGTGGGTCGTGCTCGGGAAAAGGAGAGCATGTGAGGCCAGGAGGGAGGGGACGGGAGGGAGGAAAACCAGCCGTGCCGGGATACATCCGGCCACGTGGGACCTTGGTGAGTTAGCAGGCGGCTGGTTGAAGAGGGGCAGTTGCCATCTCCGGGGCATGGTGCACATGCCGCCTCTGGCACCCATGCCATAGGTTCGCCACCACTGTCATATATCATAGATCATAATTACAATCATTAATTATAAGGTGCAACAACAAGCGGTAAATCATAGATACCAACAGGAGAAGGTATTAGGAAAGATGAGAGGTGAGAAAGATGAGAAGGATAATAGCAATACAGCCTACTACATGGGTAAATATCTTTAGAAATGAGACAGTGCTTAGGGAGTTAGGCGTTTAGCAGAGTGATGACATGGGGGAAGAAATTATCTTTGGGTCTAGTTTTGAAGGATATTGATCAATTGTCAATTCTCAATCCACCACACTGCGCCAAAACTGTCTTTTTAATTATTTTAAGGACCATAGCAGAATCACACAGACTACGGTAGAATCTGAAGACCTTTTTCACTCCTTTCTGACACTTTTCCATCCTGGGTCACCATGATGGGTCAGAAATAAAGAAGGCGATGCCTAGAAAGGCTCCACTTTTACATGCAAGTTCCACAATTGTGTCTCTAGCTGAGAAATGGAATGGGGCGTTAACTCTTATGAAATCCATTTTCATCATACTGTTGACTAGAGGGAGCTAGTTCATCAGAAAACAACCTTTGGATTGCTGCAAATCTCCTCTTGGTTTGTTTTTAAACTGGGTTAAAGGATTGCATGATATACTGACAGGTGTCCACTCCTTTGATACAGATGAGCATGTTCAGTGAATGGGCCATCTAACAGTTAACTATAATAAAAAAAAAATGATTGGTATTGGTACATAGAATCTGACATTTGGTGTTGGGTTTAGCCTCTTTATTGTTCAGATCAGCAAGTCACCTGTTTGTCTGAGATGTTGTTTGAACTATACCATGCTATGAAGTATGGTTTATCCACCGTATGTTTTCTGAGCTCAGCAATAATTTTTCATCAATTTGAATTTAGGATTTATCATGTCATGGAAGACTGGCAAAGAAGTTGTAATGTTTCTGGTTTTGTCTCATATGTGCAAATGCACAGACATGCATGAACAGAGACATGTGAACAAAGCAATGAAGTACCAGCAGGTTTAATCACACAGTGCTTGCGCGTTTACCGGGAAGTAAACTGTTAACGTTCAGACAATTTGCATCTTGTTGGTGATACAAAGGATCACAATGCTGGTATTTTGAATTTCAAGAGAACATTGTGTTGGAGAATGGAATGCCTCATTTTGAATTCTGAATAACAGGGTTTAAAAGGAGATTGATGATCAATGTATACAAATGTAAGAGAACCCAATTGGACATATTGATTCATTGTTCTGATTTGGGGGAATATAAAATTATTTCTTGCAATGCAGCATGTACAAGAAAGTTGACATAAAGAAGTCACAATCCAAGAATGTCCCATACTTCTTAGTGGGGATTATTGCTTGGTTATCTATCTATCTATCTATCTATCTATCTATCTATCTATCTATCTATCTATCTATCTATCTGTCTGTCTGTCTGTCTGTCTGTCTGTCTGTCTGTCTGTCTGTCTGTCTGTCTGTCTGTCTGTCTGTCTGTCTGTCTGTCTGTCTGTCTGTCTGTCTGTCTGTCTGTCTGTCTATCTTGTCTTATTCTTTGAGTTTTCTTTTGCAATTATCAAAGTCCAGTCATTATAGAAACAAGAATAGACATTCATATTAAAATACCATAAAATATTACATTTTCCACTGTACAAGAGCATATGTTATATCAATAAAGCATTTTTGACTTAGACTGTTGATACATTTCTATGCAGAATTATATTATGATATATTTTTGGTACTGTTTTGACAATGTAATTTACAGATAGAAGGAAATAGAATGCAGTTTGTGGCTGTAAATCTTGATATTTCACTTAGGTTTATTTCTGAGTACATGAAACCTTATGCCTCTCTGCATGCAGTAACCCAGATATCAAGAATTTTATTAATTTATGTTGGAAAGAAAAATGTCAAAGTCCCAGAAATTTATGCAACATTTACATAAACAACTATATATTAAAAATATTTAATTATTTCTTTTTAAGTCATCTTTCTTTGAGGGCCCATAATGGATATGTTGAATCTTCCTTAAATGAATAAACCTATAAAGTACATTATGTTGAGGGGGGATGTTACATACTCAAACATAGAATCCCGCTTATGCAGAAAGTCAGGTTATATAATATAGGTGAAATATATTCTCAATAGATTTCTTTAATTTTTAACAGAATTAGAAGAAACACAAATAGAATTTTGAAACTATTTCCAGAAACGTGGAACATTTCAAGTTAAAATGGTATTACTTTTAAATGGTTTTAAAAATACACAAAAACAAAAGAGGAAAAAGGAAAGCAAATTTAAATATATATGTACACAGGGGTAAACAAGAGCCTACCTTTTTCTGTTATTTTTTCCACTGATAAATAAAAAACATCCATGTATTTTTTTCTGAATATCAATATTTTTCTACATAGACACATTTGGTGGGTTAAGGAATGAAATTCATAAATGTGCTTCTCATTCTTATATTTAATGTAGCATTCACCTTAGACCGAGAATTTTTACTTACTCAATGTTTGTTTGTTTTTATTCATGGCAAATTTGCAAAACTCTTCTAGTGGATTTCCCAGGTCTGGAGCTTATTATTTTATTAATATGATTAACACTCTCTAAGATTTTAGATATATTTGAGAGGCAGCAGTTTTACACTGAGTAGAATGCATTTCTAGATAGACACCTTACAATTAGAGCAAATTCTTTATTTTGCTCCAATAACAGCAATTTGCTGTAAAATAATCATTGAAAGCTTTGAAGAGATATTTTGAAACTGGTTTCTAACAGCAAAGCAACTTGCAATCAATTCTATAATCAGAAGCGGCTTATGCAAATGAACGAGACGGTTCCAATAGCTGGGATCCATACTATTCCTTACTTACTGACTAGACCCAAATATAGAGAACTCTCAATTTCCCAAGGCTTTTTTTTAATGTTCTTCCCTTAGCTTTTTATAAATACTAGATTAGATGAGCCCTCTTTTAATTATTCTTTTTTCTGGAATCTTTGAAATGGCTAGTCATGTGTTCCTTCATTGTGTCATTGTGTGAGTGTATTTACAAATACAGATATATTTCACACTTTAATAATGGCTCTTTTTGATTGTCCAGACCCTCCCCTCCTCTCCTCTCCTCTCCTCTCCTCTCCTCTCGCCTTCTTTTATCCTTAATTTTCCTTTTCCTTCCTTCCTCCCTTCCATTCCCTTCTTTTATCTTTTCCTTTTCCTTCTTCCCTTCCCACTGAGCAGGCAGATGTAGCTTACTGGAGAACTATACTGTGTGCTCGCTAACAAAGTAGCCTAAAATATTACTAGGTGTCCACTTATTCTTTTATTAAATAGGCTACAGACTCTGTAGCTGTACCTTATACAATTTATGCATTGACAGTTGTATGCCATTCCCCCTCGGGGATCTATTTGTAAGTAGTTTGGCATGAATTCCTACTACTTTTATTTGCGGAAACATGTCTGAAAGATAGGATTGGATTAGATTTCTTTTCCAGAAGAAAATACGAAAGCTGCCTTTGACAAATGTAGCTTAGGATCAGACTTACCTTTTTTATTTTCATTGGGGAAGGGAGAACCTCCTTCTCACCAAAATGTTTATGCAGGTGGTCCTTGACTTACAACCACAGATGGACCTGAACTTGGGTTGCTAAGGGATATGGTCATTAAGTGAGCCCTCATGTCTCCGTGACTGATTTTACAACCTTTTTGCTGTGGACATTAAATGAATCATTCAGTCATTAAGCGAATCCCACTTCCATCATTGACTTTGCTTGTCAGAAGTCAGATAGGAAGGCCGTAAATGGTGATTACCTGACTCCGGGACACTTTATCAAGTATAAATGCATGCCAGTTGCCAAGCACCCAATTCACAAATATGTAACTGTGGGGATGCTGCAACAGTCATAAGCACAAGGATTGCTGATAAGGCACTTTTTTCAGTGCCCTTGTAACCTCGAAAAGCAGCTAAAGAAACGTTCATAAGTCAAGGACTACCTATCTCATAGGATAAGCAAATGCTAACAACCGACTCTATCAATTTCAAATACATGTGAGCCAAAATAACCACAATGACACCTAGAAAGAAAATTCCCTGAGGATGGGCTCCCGCACAAGTCCAAAAGTTTGGGAGAGTAAATCTCTGGTCCCAGCGAACGACTCCCGGGACACGTCTATTTGCCTTCATTTGTGCAAAATAATCAAGTGCACCCTGTGTTCAAAAAGGTTTTGTGCTTCCTCTGATGGGAAGAATAAAATGCATCCCCGAATTTTGCAAGGGTGGTGATTTTATACATTTGGATACTTCGGTCATTTTGATTAGTTAAAAAGAACTCAACCCTTTTATCTGGGAAACTGTCACCTCCTTTCTCAGCTACAGAATTGATGGGTAGAGATGTATTTATTTGCTCCATGTGTGAACAAACAAGGCCGTGTTGCTGTGTGACTGACTCCCTGGCCATGGCTGTTGGATAAATATGTACCTTTTACTATTGACACAGCCAAGGAAGGAGGGGGAGATGAGAGAAAGAAGGACTGGGAATGGTTGAATAAGAGAGCACACATATGAATTTCAAGCCTCTTCAAGGGGTTTTGACTCAATAAAGCTGAATAATGGAGTAACAGCGGAGTAAGTTGGAATACAAAAGAGCAGTCCTAGGCTGGGGCCTGGAAGAGCCAATTGAAAAGGTAAATGCTGAATGAAAATGAAGCCACAATTAGCTGACACAGGTTTCAAAAGCTTTCCCACTGTGTTGCTTTTGTAACCTTGGGAAGTGGCCTGCATGTGGTGCAGCCTGAACTGGCATGAGACAATGGAGAGACTTCAGTTGGCTTTGAAAAGGCCAGTTTGCACTTCGGCTGCTTGGAAAGACGGCTTGCCCCTTTCAAAGCAGGCCGGCCTTCCTCAGATGCTGCTTGCTTTCCTGTTGAAGGAACACAAGGAAGGAAGGTTTGTTGTGTTGCTGCAATATAGCAATAGCACATAGACTTATATATTGCCCCACAGTGCTTTAGAGCACTCTCTGGGTGGTTTACAACATAAGCATATTTGCCCCCAACAATTTAGGTCCTTATTTTACTGATCTCAGAAGGATGGAAGGCTGCGTCAACCATAATCAAATGAAGGGGAAATTCACCAATGAAGGCAAATCTACATGTCCCAGGATAATGTTGCAGGATCCAATCTGGGTTGATCACCAGGACCAGACGTTTAGTTTTCTGAGCTTTCCATGCTCAGGATGGGCTCCAGCATGAGTCCAAAAGCTCCAAAGACTAAACCTCTAATGCCATGGTTCCAACCCAGGTTGGAAGGGGAAATTCTCATTGGCTTCCAGCCCAGCCATGAACTTTGACTGCCTGTGTTCATGCCTGTGTTTCTCTGTTTCTCTGTTCGCATGTAACCACCCTCCACTCAAGTCTTAGACTTATGCAGAACATTTGAGCTGGACGTTCTATTGAGAGAGACTTAATAAATTATGCATGCTTTACACACTCATCAACATTTTCACCAAGTGTGCACCTATCTAGTTTACTATCCCTTGAAAGGGATTCAAGCATAGTTACCACTGGGATTTTTAAAAAGGAATATGCCATTATCCAAGACTTAACAGAATAACAGAGCTGGAAGTGACCTTGGAGGTCTTCTAGTCTAACCCCCTGCTCAAGCAGGAGACCCTATGCTATTCCAGACAAGTGACTGTCCAATCTCTTCTTGAAAACCTCCAGTGATGGAGCACCCACAACTTCTGAAGGCAAGCTGTTCCACTGATTAATTGTTCTCACCGTTAGGAAATTTCTCCTTAATTCCAAGTTGGTTCTTTCTTTCATTAGTTTCCATCCATTGCTTCTTGTGAGACTGGGTGGTGGGAATCCAAAGTATCAGAAAATAGGAAGCAGGTGCATTTATGCTTTCCTTGAATTGTACAAAATAAAGGTGAGGCATACATCTGTTAAAGAAATAAAGAAATACTGATCCAACCATGGGATTTTCTAGGTGGCTGCAAATTCAAGTACTAACCTCTCTGAGAGAGATGGCCTGTTAAGAAATATTAAAAATGAATGAATGAATGAATGAATGAATGAATGAATGAATGAATGAATGAATGAATGAATGAATGAATGAATGAATGAATGACTTGCTTAGCTTTTCAAGGTCATCCAGGATTATTGAGGTATAGCATATAAAAACAAACTTTAAGAAATGAAACAAAGCAGCAATGTGCTCATATGAAGCATAAGCGGGGGGGGGGGATGCAAGGAGGAGGGAAAAACCAAGAGAAAGGATCAATGAATAAAGACACTTGCTATTTCAAACTGAAGTGCTTCTCTCTGCATCTATCCTTTGAAAAGTTGGAAGGAATTCAAGGCAGAGTTCCATTTTAGTCTCATTAAATTTAGATTTCAGCTAGTGAGGGCTAGGCAGCAGCGAAAGTCATTGAAATGTCAGCCCCATGGTTTAAGGGATAGAAATGGCAGGAAAAAACAAGATATGTATCTGCCTCACTCCCATCAAGAACATTGATCAAAATTAAATTCTATGCCACGTAGGGATCCGTCATAAAGAAGAAGCAGGCTTCTCCTGTGAAAGCCAAGTTTGCTACTAATTTCAATAATAGATTAATTCCTGGGGTGTTCTGTGCTCACTTGAAATCTCAAACGAATTCAGTCTTATTAGGATATTTTACCATTTATGTCAACTTTATTTAGGTCGTATCATCGCACAAAGTGGGTCTGAACAAAACTTGTCAGTTTTGCTTTCTCTGTATTCAGCATTTTAGAATCACAATTTTGTTCCCTCTAAAAATGACAATAAAAAATTAAACATGTTCATTTTTTTTTTTAAAGTTCATTTACTCTTTTTGCAAACTGTTCGTTCAGGCAACTAGGGTTTATCCCATCCCTTAAGCAAAATGCCCCTATTTTTTCCCCAGAAAACATCCCTACAAATCTTATCTAATAACCAAAGAACTAGACTACCTACAGTAGGCAGACGATCCTGGCTAAGTAACAAAGTCCAATTTAGATGGGACAAATCTCATACAATTATATTTACTGAGTATGTAGAGTTTTAGAAGGTAGAACTGAAAAGGGTAGTGTAATTCCTTAAAAAACTTGTCTATCTCCATAGTGTGTGGTTTCTACACATACTACAATGCTGCTATGGCACCTCTCATGCGGGGGTCGAATTCGGGCAGGTCTGGCACCGGTTCATCCTCACAAAATGCCATTATTTTTTCCCACCAAAGGGATACTACTTGCATTTAACGTGCTTTCAAACATCTAGGCTGGCAGAAGCACTAAAACTCTGATGAAAGATGTGCCTTTATAACCATCCATTTTAATAATTGGACAGTTCCGAATCCAAGCAGCCAACGTTTCTAAACTGTCCCATAAAGCGCATCATTATAACTTATTTAAATTATTATAAAGCTATGGATAACTATCCTTATTCCAAAATATGGTAGTAGTCTTCACTTTAACTGCTATACCGAGCAAGGCTTGCTTGGTACAGATATAGTCTCCAGAAATGATCCAATTGCCCAAACCCAAACGTTCCTGAAAAACTAATCATGGCCATATTATACTAAGCTATTATTTGCTGAAAACTGATTTGTTGAATAAGCAATGAATGACTAGTTTGCACGTTGCACCCAGTTATAAAGTATGTTTTGTTTAAAAGAAGTAGTTGGGCTCATCAACCACATTATGACTTAATAAAATTGGATTTAATCCTCCCAAAGCATCTTGGTCTTTGGTTATCAAGGCTTCTGATCATATTTCCCACCATTAAAATGAACTTTTCCATATTTTCAGCATGCACTTCAGTGACTAAAGAGTTTATGAAAGCACAGCAGGGCACTTTTTTAACCCCGGAGGTGCATATATCATTTTTTTCTCTCCAGCAACTGAGGTTTCTGAAATAAATTCCAATTTCCCTTAGAAATGACAATAAAACGTCTAGGCCTTGTCTCCTGTGTGTTAATCTCCTCTTCCAGACGCCTAACTAGAATGACATTTAAAATACATTGTGAATTAGAACAGTTCTTGCTATCCTATAAGATAAATTTGTAAACTATTTATTCAGAACCAAAACATTTATCTATAAAGTTTCTTTGCTGAGAAGAGGAACAGATAATTTGACTGACCCTTCATTGGCTGGAAATATGGGAAGAAGGGATCATTTGTTGTATTTTAAGACAAGGTGATAACGTTGCTAAAATTGTTTACACATGTGAGGATGTTGGAAGTAATTTCTCTATATTTTCTTTTTTTAAAATATATTATTTTTTTTCTTTTTTCTTTCTATTTTTCTTTTGTGCGTTTTCTATTGTTACTCTTTTGTCTTTTAGTTTGTGTTGGTTTTTTAATTTTTTATCGTAACGTGTAATAAAATTATTATAAAAAAAGCACATTTCTTTTTTACAAAGTCAAGTATAGTTAGGGCAAAATGTGACCGAGTACAAAGATCTTTCTCGACTACCATCATCAACTCACCTTTTGGTGCTGTCCAAAACTTGTCAGTTCAAAGGTTCTTAATAGCTGAAAACAGGTTTATGGGCAATTTCCAAAGGTGATTACAAAAGGAAGCATGAAAGCTCAGAGTTCTTTTGAAAAGTGCTGTCTTGTGGTTTGAGTGAAGATGGCTATCCTTTCTCTCCAATTCTGCCTGGGTCATTCTAGCTGAGCCATCTTTATTTCGCCATGTCTTCCCCAAAACAAATATGTTTTCCACATTTATAGAATATATAAACACATTTAACACATTTGTTAAATATATATATTTAACTGGCCAAGGGTGATTGGACACCCAAGGAATGTGTCTCTGCTGCATAAGTTCTCTGTGTACATACAAGCAACAAAGTGATAAGTCATAGTTTATAAATCATGAGATACAATCATAAATCATCAATCATAGGATACAAACAAGTGATAGATCCTGAGATATCAATAGGAGAAGGTAGTAGGAAAGATGAGAAGATGAGAAGGATAATAGTACTACAGCCCTACTACATGGGTACATACTGTATCTTTAGGCATAAGACAGTGCTGTGGAAGTTAGATGTTTAGCAGAGTGATGGCAAGGGGGAAAATATATATATATATATTTGTGTCTAGTTGTTTTGGCATACATTGCCCTATAGTGGCGTCCTGAGGGGAGAAGTTGAAACAGTTTATGTCCAGGATGCGAGGAGAGGGCGTCAAACTATTCTCCAAAGCACCAGAGGGCAGGACAAGAAACAATGGTTGGAAACTGGCCAAGGAGAGAAGCAACCTGGAATTAAGGAGGAACTTCCTAACAGTGAGGACAATTAACCAGTGGAACAGCTTGCCTCCAGAAATCGTGGGCGCTCCATCACTGGAGATTTTTAAGAAGAGACTGGACAGTCACCTGTCTGAGATAGTATAGGTTCTCCTGCTTGAGCAGGGGGCTGGGCTAGAAGGCCTCCAAGGTCCCTTCCAGCTTCTATTCTATTCTATTCTATTCTATTCTATTCTATTCTATTCTATTCTATTCTATTCTATTCTGTTCTGTTCTGTTCTGTTCTGTTCTGTTCTGTTCTGTTCTGTTCTGTTCTGTTCTGTTCTGTTCTATTCTATTCTATTCTATTCTATTCTCTACTCTAATTTCTGTTCTATTCTAATTTCTGTTCTATTCTATTCTATTCTATTCTATTCTGTTCTGTTCTGTTCTGTTCTGTTCTGTTCTGTTCTGTTCTGTTCTGTTCTGTTCTACATTTCCTCAGCCCTCTTTCTGGTTTGTACAGCATACAGGTACTCAATGGAAGGTAGGCTGGTTGCAATTGCTTTTTTCTGTAGTTCTAACTATCTGTTGAGGTTTGTACCTGTCCTGTTTGGTTTGGTCTTTAAATGTTTCAAATCCAACTCTCTCTCTCTCTCTCTCTCTCTCTCTCTCTCTCTCTCTCTCTCTCTCTCTCTCTCTCTCTCTCTCTCTCTCTCTCTCTCTCGGGGTGGGGGTGGGGTATAAAATTGTGATTTTATAAAGACCAAGTTGATCTTATTATTGATGTTCTTACTGCTTCATTTAATTCCCCTTAAGATTTGCAGTGTGGATATGGATCATTTGCAATAATAATTATGCAATGATCGATTGATTGTGCCTGACATTGTATTTGTCACCTTGAAATGCAAAAACCATCAATTTTCAGCAGCATGAACATTTTTTTTTTGCTAATCTTACACACCAGCATGCAAGAGTTTATTTTATAGAAAGAGAATAATTTATAAAAGTTGGGAGATTTAGCATTAACCTTTTACCAAAAAAAAGAAGAAGAAGAATCGCTTGTTGCTCGTTTTTTTTTTTTTTTTTGGGTCCAAAAATGAAAATTACTCAAGCAGCAACTTTTGGGAGATTAGAAAACAGAGTCTAATTTTCAAGAGGACTTTTCAGTTCTCCCTTTTAAAATCCAGCTACATGTATTTCATTTGGGCACTGCATGCATAGCATAAATAGTTGTTCCTTTGCTCTTGAGTGAGAGACTGTAAGCAGAACAAGTATTCTTGATGAAATTTCAAGCTTGAAATCTTCTCTGTGCTTTAAAATGGACCCTTTCATTTCAGGAAATCTATTTGTCATTTCAAAAGCACTACTTTTCAAATAATAAAAAAAATGCATAAATAAATCCAATTTTGATCTAGTTCATGTTGCAAAAATAATGAACTTCTTCTTACCAATAGTCTTACGAGCTTTCAGTTTCTCCAGGACTTTTAATTAAGCAAGATGTTTTCTCTCTGCTTATAATCCTAATTAGATGGACTTCAGTGTTAGCTTCCACATATTAATACTTGCTGCTTATTGATAGGGAATTGGGTGGATTTGATTCACATTCCATTAGGATCTGCCTGGTTTGTATTTCACAATGCCATATTTCAGAGGAAGACAATCTAGTTCCCTAAAGATGCTTTAGCTTATAAACCTCATCGCTCCTCATATTGACTAGAGCTGATGAAGTCCAAAACATTTGCAGGGTGCCTGGATTCCTAATTTGTAGCATGTAAACAAGATGGGATAAATGTGGCAACAGCATTTCTCTCAATATTATAATATATCAGTTCTTAGAATTTATATTGGGGGAAAGACATATATACCCTAATACCTATTTTAGTAAATAGTTATAACTAGAGAGCTAGATGGATGGGTGAATGGGTGGAAGGAAGGAAGGAAGGAAGGAAGGAAGGAAGGAAAAGACAGAAAGGAAGGAAGGAAGGAAGGAAGGAAGGAAGGAAGGAAGGAAGGAAGGAAGGAAGGAAAAGACAGGAAGGAAAGGAAAGGAAAGGAAGGAAGGAAGGAAGGAAGGAAGGAAGGAAGGAAGGAAGATCTAAAAAAATATATTAGCAATATTCATGGGCAGCCCCCAATTATGTTCGGCTGACTTCAAATCTGGGCAATATGTGCCTTTCTTTGGCTGTGTTGTGACTTCAGTCACAAAGTAACCGGTCATAAATTGAGGACTAGTTGTAGATACTTTTGTAAGGAGGGGTCTCTTGTCCTGGGAACCACTACAGTCCAAAAATCTGTGAAAATGGAGAGATCTTATAAAAGCGATTTTTGTTTTGGAGGGGAGACCCAGAACAAGAGGGCACAAAGATTGGTTGAGTATGGATTCTTACTAATGTCACCGGGCAGGTTTAAGAGCAAGGGAAAAGATGAAAAAGGGACATCTTACAGTTGATTTAACATATTTCCGTGCATGTTGCAAAGGACCGGATCAGATCAGTGTTCTTCAAACATTATGTCTTTAAGATGTGTGGACTTCAGCTCCCACAATTCCCCAACCAGCATGCTTCTGGGAGCTGAAGTCCACACATCTTAAAATTGTCGAGTTTGAAAAACACTGGATTAGGCCATGTTTGTGGCCCCTTATAACTGTACAATTCTAAGGCTCTGTAAAAATTGAATGAAGGATTTGACCAGACATAATCCAAGCATCTGGCTAGTGTTTGGTTTGTTTCAGACATACTGTGATCCAGTGAAATAAAAGGGGCTTAAGGCAGATTTAATCTAACCCTAAAGAATACTACAGATTACTTTGAGAAAGCAGCAGGCAGAATCTCCCCCGTCATGCCCTCTGTCTGCTGCCCATGGAGACTTGTATTATGACTGAACAATTCTGATTCCATGCTGAGAAATGTATATAAAGGATAAAGGAAAAAATGTCTTGATCAATCCAAGGATACATCTGAAATTTTGCTTAACTTAAGCCACATAGGTCCCAAGAGAATGTCATGGTTTCTGGTTCCTGGAACTCAGAAGCTTTGAAGAAACAGGAAATCTTTGCTGACTGTCACAAACATCTAATGTAAAATATGTCTAGAAATGCATATTCTGAAAGAAAAAATGAATTACGACACGAATTTTCAGGCAGCTTTGCTCTTAAATACCATTATGCAGGGATGAATATATGAGATCCTACAGGGAGAAAAGTGTTATAGATCAGAAATCTTAATGCCCCTTCCTTTGCATCCTTTATTTTATTATTTTATTTGTGCAGGACGAGTTTTGTAGATTTATTTTTTTTTAAGTGAATTCCCTGCCGCCACCATTGTTAGCACAGCTAATCTAGGGAAGGCTCCCAAATTGTGGTTTGAGTTTCTTTGTGGATTTTGAAGGTCAGATTTATGTAGCTGGGTTTTCAAAATGCATTGGACACCTCTATTATTGAGTTGCTTGTTTCTAAGGTTTTTATGTAGAACATAATGTCTGCATAGTTTATAGCAATTGTCAGCTCTCTTTAGTTCCTCTGTATTTATCCCCTGCCCTTTAAAGTTGATTTGTATAGTGATAAATCACTGCAGAGGAGGGGAAAGAAAGAATGAAATTAGACTCTTCTAGGAAACTTCTAGTATTTCTTAAACTTTGCTCTCTTTTTTTTCTCTCTCAGGACCCCTTTCCCACTTTTAAAAATTTAAGAGGACCCCAAAAGAGCTTTTGTTTGTATGGCTGATATTTATTGATATTTATCATATTAAAAAATAAAATCAACACGTTCACTGCTGCAAGCACTTCTCAAAATTTGTGATGGGATTTTAATATGGTATTATTTTTCAACATAGGCTGGCAAGTAGTTTTGATTTTGAGGAGCCCTTAGGTTTAAGGGGGATACCCCACCGAGGGTGCTCCATCACTGGAGGCTCTTATGAAGAGACTGAATAGCCACTTGTCTGAAATGGTAAAGGGTCTCCTGTTTGGGCAGAGGGTTGGTCTAGATTAGAAGACCTCCAAGGTCCCTTCCAACTTTGATAGTCTGTTTTTCTGCTATATTTTAAGAAACACTTGTCTTCAGGAAGGGCTGACTCAACTTTCCTCTCTTTTTTCAAAATACCATTGAGAATGACTTGAGATTTGCCCATGAAAATAGCCAGTACCTAGAACTGGAGGTGGGAAGATGTTTTGCACACTGATGAAAAAGACATACCTTGTCACAATCTACATATACACCTTTTATGAATTTCACCAGCTATTACAAGTTGAAAATTATTTCTTGAAAAGAGCTTAAGACATGTTCAGTATGAAAAGTAATGCACACTTTCTGGAGATATGCCAAGATACCTGCAATTAAATGATTCATTAAGCTGCTTTCTGCTGCCAACATCTAAAGTGGTTGAAGCAGCGAGACTTCAAGGATGCTAAGTTGAAGGATTAGTAAAACAAAGAAATGTTCTGCAGGTGAATTCTAGAGGTGAGGTTTTTTTAAGGGGTGTGTGTGTGTGTGTATAGTGTATATATATATATATATATATATATATATATATATATATATATATATATATATATATATATATAGTAAATACACAGTATATATAAGTGTGTGTGTGTGGATAGATAGATAGATAGATAGATAGATAGATAGATAGATAGATAGATAGATAGATAGATAGATAGATAGATAGATAGATAGATAGATAGATAGATAGATAGATAGATAGATAGGCGTAGTGCTCCTACAACAGTTTGTTTAATGACTGTTCAAAGTTACAATCTGAAAAAAGTGACTAATGACCGTTTTTCACACTTACATGTGTGGACACGTGATCAAAATTCAGACGCTTGGCAACTGACTCATATTTATGACGGGTGCAGTGTCCCGGGGTCACGTGATCCCCTTTTGCGACCTTCTGACAAGCAAAATCAGTGGGGAAAGCAGATTCACTTAACAATGGTGTTACTAATTTAACAATTGCAGTGATTCACTTAACAAATGTGGCAAGAAAGATCATAAAAAAGGGCAAAATTCACTTAACAAATGTGGCAAGAAAAGTTGTAAAATGGGGCAAAACTCACTTAAGAAATTTCTCTAGCAATATAAATTCTGGTCTCTCTTGTGCTTGTACGTTAAGGACGTACAATGTATAGGTATAGGTCAGGGGTAGGCAACCTTGGCTCTTTTATGACTCGTGGACTTCAACTCCCAGAATTCCTGAGCCAGCCATGCTGAGGGGAAAGGGAGAGGTTTCCAAGCTGAGCCATGCTGGCTCAGGAATTCTGGGAGTTGAAGTCCACGAGTCATAAAAGAGCCAAGGTTGCCTACCCCTGGTATAGGTACATGTATATGTACATGTATATATATGTACACACACATTGCACATTGCGAGATGCTTCTGGGTTGAGAGGATTAGATGGCGGCATCACTATTGCCTTGGGATTGCCCAGTTGGGGGATCCTTTCATGTCCTCGGCAGGAGCTGGAGTGAAGGAGCAGAGCTCAACCCCGCCCCGTCTGGTCTCGAACGTGGACTTGCTAACCTCCTTCCCAACATTCCAATCACTCAAGCCATCGTGCTCCTGGTAAATATTTAAACAGATACCCTATGGTGATCCAATTTCCTTGAGAATTGGGTCTTCTCCATATGACTTCTCTAGGGAACCTAGGACGTTTTGTTGATGATAGTTTTCTTGAAAAAAACTACCTTCAGAAGTTGTGGGTGCTCCAACACTGGAGGTTTTTAAGAAGAAATTGGACAACTATTTGTCCAAAAGGCTATAGGGCCGTGGTGGCGAACCTATGGCACACGTGCCACAGGTGGCACGCAGAGCCCTCTCTGTGGGCACGCACAGTCGCCCCAGTCCTAGGGCTTCAGCTGGGTTTTATAAAACCTTTTCAGTTTAGGCCTCTGCCACCATGTGCAAAAAAACAAAAAGGTTCAATCAATCAATTTCAACTTCTCGCGGGAAAAAAAGATCTCGCAAAGTTGGAATTGATTGATTGAACTTTTTAGTCCCACCCAGTCTGCTGTTACCACCACAGCCATGCCCACCCAATGGGCCACACCCACCCAATGGGCCACACCCACCCAATGGGCCACACCCACCCAATGGGCCACACCCACCCAGCACCCGACGATACATAAGTGGGTTTTGGGTTGCAGTTTGGGCACTCAGTCTCTAAAAGGTTCGCCATCACTGCTATAGGGTATCTGCCATGAGTAGGCGATTGGATTAGAAGCCATCCATGGTTCTTTCCAATCCTATTATACTATGTTCTATGTTTGAGGGAATATTTTTTTCCCTTAGAACAATTATGCCTTGTCACCTCTGTCCATGGTCCTGAAAGATCAGCTAGCAGATTGTTATTGTTTTTTTTTGTTTTTGTTTTAAAGTATATATTCTGGGATCTTTATTCTGGCTGTGTTTGTCCATCTCCAGACTTAGCCCTCATTTCATCTGACAGAGCTTCATTTCCCAGTCTGACAGTTCAGCAGGAATTATCACAGATCTTTTTTTTCTTAACATTGGGATTTATTGTGCAACTCTATGAATCCTTCTTCTTGTTGAGCTATCAGTTGCATTGTGGCGAGATGGTCAGCAAATTAATTAAATTCATATATACTTACATAAATATACACATAAACAAATGAACAGGAACAGAACTATGATTCATGGTTGGGATTATCAAAGTTGAAAATCAAAATTCACTGCAATGGCACTGCAATCACTGATATTTTCTATAAGAAGTATATAAAGGAAATTATTCCTTTACTTTTCTAAACAAAATTGTAAGTAGTATGTTTGGCAGGACCAAAAAAATGTTCATTTTTGTTTAATGTGCTTAATTCCATTTGGACTGAACTTGTGACTATCTGAGCGGCTTTATGCTTAATTTTAAATATTCTCCACCTATCATTTTTTGTCTACTTACAGGTTTCTCAAGTATTTCCCCCCCTTGATTTAAAATACCCCTACATTCTGCAGGTTACATAAGGACACAGACATGGGGGAAAAATCATATAATTGTAAATGCAACTTTTAGCTACTTGAGTGACCTAGATCAGGCCAATCACGTAGCTAGTTCCCTGCAAGTGTGTGTGTAAACAGCATGGAACAATCTCATGTAAGACTGAATGCTGTGAACTAAATCAATTTTAAAATTTTTGTTGCTATTTTTGGATAGCGATGTGTGTCTTGTGTATGGGTGTGCCATATATATATATATAATTGTCTTGTAAAGCCTTCTGTCCTGCTTTCACAAGTTTTCCATGTGGGCTGATGGGAATAATAGATCATTAGAACAAAGCTATTCTACTTTGGCAACTGGTTTAGCCTGTTATAAGAACTTAAAAAGATCTTAGTAAATCATGATGAAAAGAAAGCACAACTTAGGACAATATCCAGACATAACCAATGTAAGCCCTCAATTCAGTTCACTTCAACTGGTTATGGTCATAAAACCAGTAATGTGAGCCTTCAAATTTCAGTACATGAAACTGATTGGAAAACAAGAAAAATCAAAGCTTAAACTCAATTCCATATCTGAGTAAATGATTTCTCCTTAATTAGATGATTGCATTAAGTCCTGCGATGTTCCATTCTAAGTCTTTCAATATCTGCACTCTAACAGACAGATCTCACTAATAAAGGAAACCACTTTAGCACTTGGCAGTTTGTTAGGCTGTATAAATCTGATTCCTTGGCAAATCTAATAGTGATAATTAAAAAGAGGGGTCAGCACGCACTTGTGTGTGCTAAAATACAGCTTCAGAAAAATGCCAGATAAAAATTAATTAAGATTATTCTTCCTTCTCTACCTTCTCCTGGTACTTGTCTATTACCTTTGAGTGAAGATGATAAATACATGTTAGTTAATCAGCAATCATGCAGACACCCTTCCCTAATAGGGTTTAATAATACTCTTAATACTTTAGTGACCTGAATTCATACTCTGACTGCACCATGGTTAAAAAATAGTTGCCTATAGATGCTGGGACTGATTTCAGTTGATGTTTCAATCAACACTAGAGTAAAATGTAGGAATATATATAAATATTAAATATATACCAATTATATAAAATTTGCCCACTTTATACGTGAAGTTCACATGGTGGTTGTGACTTGAATTATACTGCTAGGGTAATTGAGGATGAAGAGCTGTGGTGGTGCAATGGTTAGAATGCAGTATTGCAGGCTAATTCTGCCGACTGTCAGCTGTTCGATTCTCACTGGCTCAAGGTTGACTCAGCCCTCCATCCTTCTGAGATTGGTAAAATGAGGACCTAGATCATCGGAGGCAATAGATTGACTCTATAAACCGCTTAGAGAGGGGTGTAAAGCACTGTGAAACGCTATATAAGTCTAGGTGCTATTGCTATTGCTATGAATGCTGTGTTTTCTGATTGGGAAAAGGGGCGTCAGCAAAAGTAGTTATTGTCTTGCAAATTCACCTAACAAGAATGCAGTTGTGAGTAATGATACATTGGTGTGACAATGCATACAGGTTAATTGCACAGACCATCTCTATTAAAAATATTTACCATCATGTCTTAAAAAGGGAAGCAGCAGATGAATGAGCAAATTAAATCTGCCCATGCAATATATAAGAATAATTCTAGCTTGTTTGAAAGATGCATGACCCCAATTTAAGCAAATTTTATGAATTAAATTCATCTCTAATTTTAGAGATATGGATTTCCTATGCCACAGAAATAAAGACACATGTTTTGCACGTCTTGAAGCATCTCCCTTCTCTGTTGACCTCTGTAGGAGATTCCTAATTCTCTACCTTCCAGGAAAATGAAGGTGCCAGAACATAATAATAAGAACAGGGCTGGAATCAGGACTTCATAAAACATCTGTTCGCGATTCCTCAATTCAAATGAAACGGAGGCACCAGGAGATCATTTGGGAGTTCTGCCAATGTTTTGTCTCCCCGCGCAGGTGTTGTAGCTGCCTGCATGGGAGCCAATTAATGATAACAAATGCTGGCAAGTCCGTTGCCTAATCCACCAGTCTGTACAATTTGCAGCAGATTATTTCAAGTATACTTATAGCCCTGTGTGTTAATTGTTGCCTTTATCCCCGGTCTTTATTTAAATATCAAATCATGTTTCTCCTGCTAGAGATAATCAACGGAAATGCTTTGTAATTTTAATCACATTCTTTGGCCAAGGAAGATGGTTCCCCGTTTCTTGGCATGGAACAGCTTGTCGTCAGCCTCCTTTGACTTGTAAATGTTGGAAATTAAATATTAATATGTAGGGGCCTGATTGAGCTTTTATGATTAAGACTTAATAGTTTGATATTAAATGGCATTGTATGCCATGAAGGAATTGGTTAAATACAGATTGTCCTTGACGTACGACCACAATTTAGCCCAATGTTTCTGTTGCTAAGTGAAACATTTGTTTTGCCCCCATTTTACGACCTTGCTTGCCACAGTTGCTAAGTGAATCACTGCACTTGTTAAGTTAGTAGCATGGTTGTTAAGCGAATCTGGCTTCCCCCCCATTGATTTTGCCAGTCACATGCCCCCAGGACACTATGCAACCGTCATAAACACGAGTCAGTTGCCAAGCATCTGATTTTTTGATCACGTGACCATGAGGATGCTGCAATGGTTATTAAGTGTGAAAAACAAGCATAAGTCGCTTTTTCCACTGCCCTTGTAACCTTGAACATTCACTGGATGAACTGTTGTAAGCTAAGGACTACTTGTGTTTTATGTTCTTCCTTTTGCTTTCCCTATAAAATGAGATATATTTTGATTTTGATCAGAAATGTCGAGGGACCTTTAAGCATTAGTTGACAGTGGGAAGATGGTTACTTCCTCGGTTCAGTAGGTAGGCTGACCCTTGCCTACAAAACATATGTTTCCGCCGACTTCGTATGCTAAGAGAGGAAAAATACTATTTGTATTTTCCGTTCCCACGTTTGATCGACACTACGGATTATTTATAAAGAGGAAATATCACAGCCCTTTGTGGCTTCAACAGTGGGACTAAGGACAGCGGAACTATTTATTTTCAATGAGCATGCACAAAGTAAGATTTATGACTTTTGCTGCTCAGATGACATTTCCCACGTAGTTGCCGAGCTGCAACAAATTAAAGAGATTCGTGAATACTAAGGGGTGTGTTCTTGTAATGAGGGAGAAGAGACAGAGGCAATAAGATGATAATTAAGGTAACAACTTGTGAAAAATTAAAGTATTTCTGTCTTTCATTTTTTGAATCTCCAAGCATAAACTTTGTAGTTGTTAATTTAATTGCTGGTGTTCTCTGCTTCCCTGAAGAATATTAAGGATTAATCATCTGGTTCATTTCAACAAGAGATAAGGCCTAAGTGAATTGAAATTTTACCAATTTAACCCTGTCTGCTTCCTAATAAGACATGATTAACATTTTTTCAATTAACAACACACATAATTATTCCAGAGTCCTTGCTTGTATATATGCCATCTTCTCAGGGTGCTTAGATGATTTCTTCAATTTTAATATTGCCTCCAGAAGCTGTGAATGCTCCAATATTAGAAGTTTTTAAGAAGAGATTGGACAACCATTTGTCTGGAATGGCATAGAGTTTCTTGCCTGAGCAGGGGGTTGGACTAGAAGACCTCTAAGGTCCCTTCCAACTCTGTTATTCTGTTATTCTATTATTCTATTATTCTATTATTATGCTATTCTTCCTTCCTTCCTTCCTTCCTTCCTTCCTTCCTTCCTTCCTTCCTTCCTTCCTTCCTTCCTTCCTTCCTTCCTTCCTTCCTCCCTCCCTCCCTCCCTCCCTCCCTCCCTCCCTCCCTCCTCACTGGAGGTTTTCTAGAAAAGATTGGACAACCATTTGTCTGGAATTATATTGGGTTTCCTGCCTGAGCAGGGGGTTATAATAATAATAATAATAAAGTTGGAAGGGACCTTGGAGGTCATCGAGTCCAACCCCCTGCTCAGGCAGGAAACCCTATACCATTTCAGACAAATGGCTGTCCAGTCTCTTAAAAACTTCCAGTGTTGGAGCATTCACCACTTCTGGAGGCAGGTTGTTCCACTGGTTAATTGTTCTAACTGTCAGGATGTTTCTCCTCAGTTCCAGGTTGCTTCTTTCCTTGACTAGTTTCCATCCATTACTTCTTGTCCTGCCCTCAGGTGCTTTGGAGAATAGCTTGACTCCCTCTTCTTTGTGCAGCCCTGAGATATTGGAATACTGCTATCATGTCACCCCTAGTCCTTCTTTTCATTAAACTAGACATACCCAATTCAGCAAACGTTCTTGATATGCTTTAGCCTCCAGTCCCCTAATCATCTTTGTTGCCCTTCTCTGCACTCTTTCTAGAGTCTCAACATCTTTTTTACATCGTGGTGACCAAAACTGGATGCAGTATTCCAAGTGTGGCCTTACAAGGGTTGGACTAGTCGCTAGAAGACCTCCAAGGTCCCTTCCAGCTCTTATTATTCTGTTCTGTTAATATCTACAAAATCATTAAAAGAACAATGTATTATTTTCATTCTTCATAAGAAAGGTTCAAATAAAATTAGTTGGTTTCTTTCTGTTGGGAAGATTACAGCGAATTGTCGTACTCCCTAGCAATGGGGTTAGCATGTCTTATTTGCATTCCTTACAACAAATCATTGCTCTGGTTTGGCAATTAAAAAAAAAATTGCTGTTCTGCATCAAATGGTAAATTAATGCATGAGGAGTTGGAGAGTGTAACATTTGGCATATAATAGAAATTTGTGCTTTCCTTTCAACATTACACAATTTTACAGCGTCCATGGTTTTTTTAGCTAAATAAGTCAATTGCATGACTTTACGTTTGCGGTCAAACATTATTCAGGGCTAGCAGTAATTTGGAAGGCTTAAAAAAAAAAAAACACTGTTAGATATTTGGCTATTATCTAAATGGCTTCCCAGTTGTCTTAGTTATGTGACATACAGAGGATCCCACCCCCACCCACCTACCCCACCCCATTGAATAAACCAGTAGCAGATGCTCGTTAATGGTTGTTTATGATAATTGACAAGAAAGCAAAACAAACAAACAAAAAACCTCAGCTTGGTTTAATGGGCAGCAGATCTAATGGGCTTCTTAATGGCCAGGAGAGATGTGTCATTTGCTGCCTGGCAGATGTAAAACGAAAAGGAGATCAAAAGGAAAGAGAAGAGAGCAAGGCTTTTCAAGTACTGTGGCGTAATCCCCAACCTATCTTAGACTCAGATGCTTCTTTCTCAAAACTTTTCATTTTGAACTCTGATCCTCTCATTCTTTTAAGCTGCTTTCTAATTTGATAATAGCTATCATCACAACCACAATGGAAATACATCATTAGGGGATGGTTTGCATCAGAAGATCTATAAATCTGGAAGCGTTCGGCAACAAGTCTGCACACATTCGTCTATTTCTTTTTCTTTTTTGGACAATGTGTTTATTGTGGATAGTTATAGACAGGCTACTAGATTATAGGCACAAATAATGTGGCTAATGTATGCCACAATGGTCCATATTAAAAAAAAGGACTCAGCTTCTATCAGGGTTTAGTTTCTATTGGAGAAACAGTTTCTCTGTTCAGATAGCCAATGGATAGAGAGGGCAAAAACCTGAAATATTGTGGCTGGTGACAAGATGGGGAAAAGGTGAGAAGGAAGGGACAGTGAGAAGGTTCAAAGGAGTCAGTATATACCAAGAAGAAATTGCTGCATTATTCTCAATACGTTTTTGTTTTTGTTTTGCAGTCCCTTGTTTTCAAAACTTCTCCCAGAGGTTGGGTGTGTGTGTTTGTGTAGCAATGGCTCAGTGGTTAAGACGCTGGGCTTGTCGGCTGAAAAGCCAAAAGCCCAGGCTGGAGACCCGAGCATCATGCCACGGGGAGAGTTCCAGTCCTCACCCCAGCTCCTGCCAACCTAGCCATTTGAAAGCATGCAACTGCGAGTAGATAAATAGGTACCGTGCTCTGTGATGTCATGCTTCAGACAGCGCTGGCTCAATGGCCTTGAAACGGAGATGACGGTCACCCCTTGCGTCAGCAACGATTATCGGAGTAAAATCCGCAGGGACTCCTTTACTTTACCTCCTGTACCTTGACCTACAAGTAAAACTGAAGAATCGTAGAATCATAAGGCCAGGAGAAACTTTGAAGGGCTTCTGATCCAGCTGTCTGCCCAAGGCAGGAGTCCTTATACCAGTGGTGGCGAACCTTTTAGAGACCGAGTGCCCAAACTGCAACCCAAAACCCACTTATGTATCGCCGAGTGCCGGGCGGGCGTGGCCCGCCAGGTGGGCGTGGCCATGGTAGAAATGGCAGACTGGGTGGGCGTGGCCAAGGTGGGCGTCAACTCGATGTTGCTCTGGCGGGTGGGGCAGTGGGCAGGACGGCATCTTGCTCAGCAGGTGGGGGGCATGGGGGGAGGCTCCTGAGCCCCACAGCTCTTCCAAGGGGGGGAGGAGGGGCTGTGCTGGGATCGGGGCTCCTCGTGCCTTCCGCTGCCTGCCTGCGCTCTTCTGCCGAAGATGCCGCGGCTCCACTTGCCTGGCAGGACAGGGGGGCTCTTGTGCACAGGGACGCACATAGGGCTGCTGCCTCGCTTGCCGTGCCATGCCGTGCCGGGACTGGGCTGGACATGGAGCCTCCTCATGGCTTCTTCCCCCGTGGACATTTGGAGCACCTACCCCACCTGCAGAAAGCTACTCATGCGCAGCTCTGCAGAAAGGTGCGCATGCGCGGAGAGAAGGAGGAAGCAGCTCGGCCCAGCAATGGCTCGCGTGCCACCACAGATGGCTCCGCGTGCCGCCTGTGGCACGCGTGCCATCAGTTCACCACCACGGCCTTATACCATCTGGGGAAAAATGGATGTCCAATCTTTTCTTGAACATCACCAGTGATGGAACACCCACATCTTTGGAAGGCACGCTGTTCCATTGATTAATTGTTCTCACTGTCAGGAAATTCCTCCTTAGCTTTAGGTTGGATTTCTCTTTAATTAGTTTCCATTCATTGTCAGCACCTCAGGTGCTATGGAGAACAAGTCGACCCTCTCTTCTCTGTGACAGCCCCTCAACTACTAGAAGGCAGCTATCCTGTCACCCCTAATCTTTCTCTTTGGTAGCTTAGATATATATCTAGCTCTCTCAACCATTCATCGTATGGTTTAGTCTCCAGACTCTTAACATCTTTTTTTGCTATTCTCTGCACTCTTGGGATCTTTTTTGTATCCTGGCTACCCAAACTGGATGCATTATCCCAAGAATGGCCTAACTATAAGTTCCTTCAGGGCTGTTCACACATCTTTGAACATTTAATCTTTGTTTTTTGGCAATCCCTATGTTGTTCTCATTAGCACTGGCATCTAGAAAGTGCATCTCTATTTTCTTCTGGTACTGTGGACCTTTTATCTTAACGCGCAACATGTATCTCCTTGGAATAGCATTTTATTATTATTACTATTGACCCAACTCTGCAATCTACTGAGGTCATAGCATTCCTGCTATCTTTGGCTTCCAACAGCTAAATGGGCCCTTGTGCCCTTGATATTCAATATTATATCTGAACATTTGGGACAGAGAATTGCGCAACTAGTTGCCGGTGCTTTTAAGGTTCATGGATACTAATGAACTACTTTGTCAAAAGCAATCCCTTTTGTTAAAGCTGGACACATAACAGCTAACTGTTATTTAACTCTATTAAATATTGCCAGTCACACCAACACTTCTGGGCCTCTCTTTAAGGAAGCAAAGGAAGCAAAGTTAGGTAACCTAAATTGAAAAGTTCAGAAAACATTAGAACATTAAAAAGAATCCAGAGAGACTTGTATCTTAATACTAATGTGTTTGCTGGCATTTTGTAGACTATTGGAAGGCCAGGTGTCAAGTGAAAAAGAGGAAGCCCAGCTAGAGCCTGGTTATGCTGCATCCAGTTTTGGTCACCACGATGTAAAAAAGATGTTGAGACTCTAGAAAGAGTGCAGAGAAGAGCAACAAAGATGATCGGGACTGGAGGCTAAAGCATATCAGGAACGTTTGCTGGAATTGGGTATGTCTAGTTTAATGAAAAGAAGGACTAGGGGTGACATGATAGCTGTGTTCCAGTATCTCAGGGGCTGCCACAAAGAAGAGGGAGTCAAGCTATTCTCCAAAGCACTTGAGGGCAGGACAAGAAGCAACGGATGGAAACTAATCAAGGAGAGAAGCAACCTGGAACTAAGGAGAAACTTCCTGACAGTTAGAACAATTAACCAGTGGAACAACCTGCCTCCAGAAGCGGCGAATGCTCCAACACTGGAAGTTTTTAAGAAGAGACTGGACAGCCATTTGTCCGAAATGGTGTAGGGTTTCCTGCCTGAGCAGGGGGTTGGGCTAGATGACCTCCAATGTCCCTTCCAACTTTATTATTATTATTATTATTATTATTATTATTATTATTATTATTATTATTATTATTATTATTATTATTATTGTTGTTGTTGTTGTTGTTGTTGTTGTTGTTGTTGTTGTTGTTGTTGTTGTTGTTGTTGTTGTTGTTATTATTCCTCAGCTGCTAGGTGTTTGTGGAGATCCCCAGTCATCCAGGTCATGGTTGTCCCAATGGCGCTTTTCCAAAAGGCAAGTGGACTTTTTTTTTATTTTTCCTTGAAGACGTTTTGCTTCGCGTTCAGGAAGCTTCTTCAGTTCTGAAGTTTTCAAGGAAAAACAAAGAAAGTCCACTTGCCTTTCGGAAAAGCACCGTTGGAAGTCAGCTCCTAGGGTCTCCTGCTTGAGCAGAGGGTTGGACTAGAAGATCTCCAGGGTCCCTTCCAACTCTTATTCTCTTTAAGGAGTCAGGACAGATTGTTCCACACTGATGAAACCCAAAATATCTGTACATATTTCAATTTTCAAAGAAGCACCTTCTTCCCCGTAAGAACAGACAATCCTTAATCCCACAACTGGGACCAGGATTCCCACTGATAAACAAGGTGGTTGTTAAATGAGTCACACTCAATTGTATGCCCCTTTTTCCAATGTCGTTAAGTGAATCACTGCAGCTGTTAAGTGCATCATACAGTGGTTAAGTGAATCTGGCTTCCTCCACTGACTTTTCTCTCCTCGCATCCTATCCTGGATAAGGTGGCTAAACAGGCATTGGGGAGACCCTGTTTTAAAGATAGGTAGTCCTCAACTGTCAACAGTTCATTTAGTTACAACAGCACTATAAAAATAACTTACGATCGTTTTTCAGAATTAAAACCATTGTGGCATCCTCATGGTCACTGCTCAGCTGACTCGTATTTATAATGGTCGCAGTCTCCTGGGGTCAGTTGATCCCCTGTTGCAACCTTCTGACAAGCATAGTCAATGGGAAAGTCAAATTAACCTAACAACCCTGTTACTAACTTAACAACTGCAGTCATTCACTTAACAACTGTGGCAAGAAAGGTTGCACAGTGGGTCGAAATTCACTTAACAACTGTTTCACTTAGCACCATAAATTTGGGGCAATGATTGTGATTGTAAATCAAGGACTGCCTGCATTTTAGGTTCCCTAAATTTATGGCATTGACTTAGCTGTAAATACCTTCATACTAAGTAAACTTATTAAGTCTTGAGTTGTTGTTGTTTTTTAATTTGGTCTGATTCAGTTGTGTGTATGTGCTTCCTCCCTCCCTCGTAGTCTTTAGAGCAAACATAATTTGTAGGATGCTTCATTTACCCCCATTACCAATGGCTGTGATTCATTGTATCCTTCTCTGATTCAGACACAATTAATTTGAGTATGGATATGTGTGTGTGAGAGAAAGATAATGTAAAATAGTTTCAGACCACAGGAGTACATAGTCTGTCTCTGTGAAATTGCAGAAATTCCCGATGTCTTATCCAAAAGCTGAGTTACTGTATGGCAACTGGACGTATTTTCTTGTTGGTTTGAGACATTTCACTGCCCAACCAAGCACCTTCTTCAGTCTGAGCAGGTTGGTTAGGCGAGCCTGAGTAGGCAGAGAGTTGTTGGGATGTGCCAACTCCTCCTTGCTCAGCCTCCCACTTTTCTTACTATCTTTCCCTATTCCCGCACCAGCCTCGGGGGTTTCTTCCCCAAAGTGTGCGGCAATCGATAAAGACTCTAGTCATCTAGGTAGAATTGTCTACAAGTTGAGTAGCTGCTTGGATGAGCAGCAAAATGTCTCAAACACCCCGCCCCCAGAAATGGAGTTGCCATGAGTCAGAATAAAGAACGGCACTGAAAAAGGTGTAACACTAACAGAGTTGGAAGGGACCTTGGAAGTCATCTAATCCAATCCCCTGCTCAAGCAGGAGACCCTACACCATGTCAGTCAAATGGCTGTCCAGTCTCTTCTTGGAAACCTCCAGTGATGGAGCACCTACAACTTTTGAAGACAACTTGTTCCATTGGTTAATTGTTCTAACCGTCAGGAAATTTCTCCTTAGTTCTAAGTTGCTTCTCTCCTTGATTAGTTTCCATCCGTTGCTTCTTGTCCTGCCTTCAGGTGCTTTGATAAATAAGTTGGTCCCCCTCTTCTTTATGGCAGACCTTCAAGTATTGGAAGACTGATATCATGTCACCCCTGCTCTATCTTTTCATTAAATGAACAATTAACTTCTGATTCTGCAGATTTTCCCACTAAATCCAGAGTTGGCCAGCTTTTATCTAGTCCTCTATATTCTTTTCAGAGGCTATTAGAATGAAGACAGCTCATAGACTGAGTTTGTATATTGCCCATTCAAATATAGTTTGCTTGGTTATAATTCAGTGTGGCTTGGGACTCCAGGCAGTATGAGGTTTAAAGAACAGTTTATAGCTAGTGTGTTATGTCGATCTAGATAATTGTGATTTATTTCATGAAAAGTTATGAATCAATCCATGGCTTAATGTGATACACACATAAGATTAGAATGGTAATTCCGAGTGACCAGCCCCTCCATAAGGTAATAATATTGTTGATTACAGTACATTATAGTTTGTTTGTTTTTAATGGCAGAATAAGATTGTACCTTGGAAATCATAAAAAAGGATTTGCATCAGTCTACAAAGTATAAATTTTGCAACTCCAGAAAGCCTCATTAAAGATATTTGTCTCCTGCAATTGCTATTAGAATTTTATAGCTCAGTTTAGGCTGTGAAGTAAATGAGTGGTCGTAATAGTGGGATGTATTGACAAATTTGTGTTTTGATTTCCTCTTTGTTCTCCATAGCTGAATTGATAAAATAAATGTGAATTAGAGACCAGGACAAAACAAGCTTACAAGCCATCATTTGTAGCACTTTAGTGGGTCTACAGTAGGAAGTAAGGGCTGCTGATTTATTCTGAGATATAGCAGGTAATTTAAATGTTATATTTTCATGACAAAGCAAAACTACGTGTGAATTTATTCAGTCAATAATACCTACACATAAAAAAAAAGAGTATATTTTTTTTCTATCTTTGGAAATATAAATTGGAGGTGGCGATAGGGTATGGCAAGCCGGATGCCCTTTTCTGCTTTATAAGTTGCAATGCAATGCGGTGCAAGTAAAACTGGCTGAATCAATTTCTTTTTCTCCTGCACCCATTCACAGGTGTTTGCTTAAACCTAATAATTTCTCTCTCTGCATTCCTCTGTACATATTTAATGTGTAGATTTCCATTAAAGCATACATCGAAAAAGTTGTTTTATTTACATCTGCCCTGAAAATGTGAAAAATTATCTGTGTATTACTCTCCCCCCCCCCCGCCTCCCGGCGCTTCATCTTTTGAGCCTTGCAAAGCATTTGCACCATGTGAAAACCCATATTTTGAGCTTCATAGGAGAATCAGAACTTATCTGCTGCCTTGGAATTCCCGAAGATCAAAATCCTCCTGTATCCTACTTGTGTTTGTGTGTGTGTGTGTGTGTGTGTGTGTGTGTGTGTTTGTGTTTGTGGGGAGCGGGGAGGCAAGATTATGCCAGATGCAAAAGGACGGCCAGTCTGCCAGCCCAGTTGTTGATGCTACTCTCTCAGTGTCACACAAATGAAATGAAAATATTCTCACCAAACTCTTTGCTTGCTCGCTTGTTTGCTGGGTGAAGAATTCTGAATTGAGAGCTAAATGAGGAGGGTTGGAAGTTAGAAATTAATGTGTCTTTTTGTTCTTCTCACAGCAAAAATTACACTTTAGCAACAACATTTAAAGGGATACGGGGAGACTCCGTGCCGGATGCTTGGTCTGGGACTGTAATGTTGGGATTTCAGTTTTGGAAACTGTCCAAATTGCAGGTAATCCTCAAGTTGCAAGAGTTCATTTAGTGACTGTTCAGAGTTACAACGGCACTGAAAAAAAGCGATTTGTGACTGTTTGCTCATACTTACGACCCTTGCAGCATCCCCAGGGTCACGTGATCAAAATTCAGACACACGGCAACTAACTCATGTTTATGACAGTTGCCGTGTCCTTGGATCATGTGTTCCCTTTTTTTTGTGATCTTCTGACAAGCAAAGTCAATGGGGAAACCAGATTCACTTAACAACTTAACAACTGCAGTGATTCACTTAAGAACTGTGGCAAGAAAGGTCATAAAAGGGGCAAAATTCACTTAACAAATGTGAACTTTGGGTTCACTTGTGGTCATACGTTGAGGACTACCTGTATTATTGCAAATATATTTGGATCCGGAAATGTTTGTGAAATGCTAATCTTCATCTTTCTAAGAACTAGCAAAGGAAACTAATTATTTTTTTGTCCAGAATGATATCATTTGTACAAAATGGTATATAGGATCTCCTGTCATGGACAGAGGGTTAGACTAGAAGACCTCCAAGGTCCCTTCCAACCCTTTTATTCTATGTTCTATGTTCTTTTTTTCCCATTCAGAATCATCTGCAAAAGCCTTAAAAGTCTTAAAAAAGAGTTTTGCAGTTCATGTGAATGTTTTTCCCCCCCTTAAAATCCAGGTTTTTAATCATTTCCAATTTTTCTCTCAGACGTCCTTGCGCACAAAATAAATGTGACAGTTATTGACCCACAGATATAATTTTGACTCCTTAACCTAAGCAAAATTTCAAATTACTGGATAAATCCACTTTCTGGGATAAATTGGCCCTTCATAATGTTATTATTTTTGATTAAGTCCATTTTGAGGAAAGCAATTTCTAAAACTGTGCAGACTTAAAAATGGCTTTGCTTATTCAACTCAAGCATTTATTAGTTGGTCTCTTTGCGCCAGATATCTCTGCTGTTTCTGAAGTCCAAACCACAGCGGTTAAAGGTTATGGAAGAATCTATTGTGATTCCTATAATACTGGAAGAAATGTATCATCTGGATTTATATTTATGCTATTTATGCAGCCTCAGGAGTAATGGACTTTGGTTAACAGTTGTAGACCTGCATGGAATAATACATTTATTTTGTTCATAAAATAGAGTTGACACCATTAAACATTGTTTTGTGAATATTAAATGTCTTAAAGTTTATACAATACAAAGAGGTTTCGTGCCCAGCTTTTTTTTTTTAAAAAAAAATCTGCAATTCAGAACTAGAGAATTATCTCATGGCCAGGACGTATCCTGTTAATATTGGATTTGTGTCTCAAATCAGCAAGATCATTGATGTATCTCTGGATTATTCAGTGTCTCTTTTATGGCTGTATCTTTAGCACTTGGAATTCCTGGATATTTTCTTTCTATCCTCTCTGCTAGCAGGTATGTTTTTAAAAGTTCTCTTGCAGGACAGACTGTTTTTGGGAACCCTTCCTGTGCACTTTTGCAGAGTCCCTTCTACATGCCAGGGCAAGTTAACCTAATTATACCTCCACTAACACCTTTTCACACCAGCTCAAAAAAAAAAGCCCACACACCTATTCTTAGCTGGCAATTCTCCAGATATTTCTAGAAGGGTAGCCAAATTTATTACAGTTATTATCGCTATTCAATGCTCCACTGTATAGCAATTTTTGGAACCTCAGTACTTTTATGTATACAGCTGGGCTAATTTCTGGATATTACTCTTTTCGTGTATGGTTGTTTTTTTTCCCCCTTTTGGTCTTTCAGATTTGCGTTGCCTAGTGGAATATATGACGATTTCATTTGTTGCTACTGCTGTGAAATCAAAACTTACCAAAATTGACAGAATTGTCCATCCACTTGGGGTACTGATCTCTTAAAATTGGGGATCAATGGTTTTGCAGTTAATATCACCTTTCAATGTTTCTGAATTCTTTTCCCTGCCGGGAGCTGTGGAGGCTCAAAATATAAAATATATTTCTGAACTAACATACAGTGTATTTCTTAATTGCCTGTTTTTAGATGCACTAAGAAAAATGACAAGGGAGATATACAGGATGGAGACAGGGCCAGAAAGGAACTGATCAATTTTTTAAAACAATTCTAGCCGAATGGATATTTTCTGGAATCTCCGCGCTAGACAGCAAATCAAAGTGAGCAAGCTTGCATGTTCTCTTTAATCTTGGCAGTTTCTGCACTTGCATTTTGCCAGTTTTTGTTTTTCCAATATTGTCCAGCTCACCTGAATGTATAAGACAGAATATCAAGTTAAATCTTTGCTTATGGCCAATGACCAGATGCAGCTAACAACATTAGGGTGGGTGAGAAGGGAGTGTGTTAAAAATAGCTGAAGAATTTACACAAATGGCAGATAAAACAAAGGAGAAAAAGAAAGGGAAAGAAAATAGAATAGAATAGAATAGAATAGAATAGAATAGAATAGAATAGAATAGAATAGAATAGAATAGAATAGAATAGAATAGAATAGAATAGAATAGAATAGAATAGAATAGAATAGAATAGAATAGAATTATGGAATAGTATAGAAAATAGAATAGAATAGAATAGAAAATAGAATAGAATAGAATAGAATAGAATAGAATAGAATAGAATAGAATAGAATAGAATAGAATAGAATAGAATAGAATAGAATAGAATAGAATTATGGGATAGACTAGACTAGACTAGACTAGACTAGACTAGACTAGACTAGACTAGACTAGACTAGGATAGGATAGGATAGGATAGGATAGGATAGAATTATGGGATAGAATAGAATAGAATAGAATAGAATAGAATAGAATAGAATAGAATAGAATAGAATAGAATAGAATAGAATAGAATAGAATAGAATAGAATAGAATAGAATAGAATAGAAGCTGGAAGGGACCTTGGAGGTCTTCTAGTCCAGCGCCCTGTCCCAATACAATTCTGTATTGGCCAAGTGTGATTGGACACACAAGGGATTTTTCTCAGGTGTGGAAGCTCTCGGTGTACATACAAACAACAAGGTGATATAGGTCATATATCATAGATCATAGTTACAATCATTAATTATAAGGTACTACAACAACAAGCGGTAAATCATAGATACCAACAGGAGAAGGTATTAGGAAAGATGAGAGGTGAGAAAGATGAGAAGGATAATAGCAATACAGCCTACTACATGGGTAAGTATCTTTAGAAATGAGACAGTGCTTAGGGCAGGGGTAGGCAACCTTGGCTCTTTTATGACTTGTGGACTTCAATACCCAGAATTCCTGAACCAGCCATGCTGACACAGGAATTCTGGGAGTTGAAGTCCACAAGTCATAAAAGAGCCAAGGTTGCCTATCCCTGGCTTAGGGAGTTAGGTGTTTATTGTCGCTTTAAATGTACACTAATTGGCATACATTAAAATGAAATTTCACTGCATGCATGCAGCTCTCAAAGGGTCACCCCCTCCAATATACACTACATAAATATGACCAAACAAATTGCACATACCTACATATATTCTATGACACAGAGAAACAACACAATCTAGTTTGGATGTATACAAGTACATGATGAGAAAAACGAATCTTGTGAGTTTACCAATGGATGGCATAGGGAACAAGGAAGGAAGGAAGGGAAGGGAAGGGAAGGAAGGAAGGAAAGGAAGGAAGGAAGGAAGGAAGGAAGGAAGGAAAGAAGGAAGGAAGGAAGGAAGGAAAGAAGGAAGGAAGGAAGGAAGGAAGGAAGGAAGGAAGGAAGGAAGGAAGGAAGGAAGGAAGGAAGGAAAAGAGAGGTAAGACAAGCTAATAAATTTGTTGCCCTACAGTTGCTGTTTTTTAATTGCTGCTCCTATATTCCTCCAGTATTGTTCATTCTGGCTGGGATTCATAGAAATTTAGTAACAGTTGAGTTCATTGTTTATCCTCTGTGGAGGTTTGCTAGCTTTTACCTTAATATCCTGTGTAACCTCAGCCCTGGGGGTTTGTAAATGATGGCTTGTAATGAAGCTTCCAGCTTTGTGCGTTGTGCCAATGTAGGCAATTGTAGAGTGTTCAGTACACTGGTTGGGCAAAGCAAGCCTTAGTGTAATGTGTGAATCTCTCTAGAGAGCTCCAGGTTCTGTTCTTATAATAAGACCTGATTTGGCCTAATGGCTAATCAATAAAGTATTATCATAGGACAACAGAGCAATAGTAGCTCAGGTGGAGTTTGATTGCCACCAGAAACATTGAAGTGGAAGTACTATCTTCATTTGGATGGAGCAGCCGTTCCATTAAATATCACACCCTGCAATTTTCATTTTCTGTAGGGTGGACAGAATGGGAAGATGGCGGAAAAAGAAGTTCTATCATTTTGACTGCTAGTCTCTGTAGTCTTTCCATTCCCATAACTGCTTACTTAAGCTGCAAGTGGTGAATGCCTGAAGAGTCATGAAGCCTTTTCACGGGGGTCTTCAAACTTGGCCCTTTGATGACTTGTGGACTTCAACTCCCAGAATTCCTCAGCCAGGCATGCGTGGCTGGGAGTTGAAGTCCACAAGTCATAAAAGGGGCCAAGTTTGAAGACCCCTGCCTTTTCTAAAAGCCCTCTCTTTGTTTACATCTGACCATCCTTTCAGGAAGGAAGGCTTTTTGCATAGTTTAGTCACAGTGGACTAGAAATGGCAGATTTTGTCAAGAGGAAGTATCTCCTATTTACATCTTTCTTTCATTATGACAATGTATTCTACCTGGAGTTACCTTTGAAATCTTCAGGAACTTTAAATGAAATGAACTGAGAGTTGGGAAGTATTGCCGATTTGAAGAGAAGAAAGGGTGAAACTAGGTAGTTGAGTTAGAGAACAATTATACAAGGCAAGAATAATTGGATCTTCACTATGGATAATGTGAAGCAGACATGTCAAACTCGCGACGTCACGTGACGTTGCGCAACGTATCGGGACGGTTTTGCCATTGCTGGCAATGGGGTGGGCGTGGCTTCCAGATGACGCATCCGGCCCGCAGGCTGGCAGTTTGACACCCCTGACGTAAAGACATGGGACGGAGTTCTCCTCCTCCTCCTCCTCCTCCTCCTCCTCCTCTCCCTTCAACCTTTCTTCATATGTCAGTTCTGTTTAGAACCACACTCACAATTGATGTATTGTCAATTCCAGGTCCAAAATTTCCGTTGCTAAGCAAGGCAGTTGTGAATGAATTTTGCCCCATTTTATGATGTTTTTGCCAGGGTTGTTAAGTGAATCGTGTAGTTGTTCAGCAAATCCGGCTTCCCTCCCTGACTTTGCTTTTTAGAAACCAGCTGGGGAGGTTACAAGTGCTGATCACATGACCCCAGGATAGTGCAACTGTCATAAGTACACGCCAGTCGCCAAGCGCCCTAATTTTGATCACGTGACCATGGGGATACTGCAATGGTCGTCAATGGGAAAACCAATCCAGGTTCTAAGTGTGAAAAGTGTCTTTTTTCATTGTCATTGTAACTTTGAATGATCACTAAATGAATCTTGTAAGTCAAGGACTATCTAAAGTAACAGAAGGTAAAGTCTACAAAGACAGGTTGAAATCAGCGTAAAGGTAGATGTATATTTAAGAATTTAACTTTTTAATATCTTTATTTGTAATATCTTTATTTTCATGGCTATTGCCGTGGGTTCGACAATTAAATCTTGTCAGATACTGTATATAAGTTTGGTAGGTTATCAGCAATCAGTCTTATTTGGAGTCACAATGAATTTTACACCCACAGCATCCACAAAAGTAATGAACATCATGTCTCTGCTAACAGCTCATCTTTCCCCCCCCCACCCTACTTGTAGATAGATGTATTAAACCCTGGTTTGTCTTCATTCCATCTGTTCCCCCCCCCAAAAAAAAATAGGGAGTAAAAACTTTTCACACGAAAAATCACCATTCCTTATGAAAATATGTGCTTTTTTTTTCCCTGTTAAGAAAGAAGTGGGTTATAATTTAGCTTAAAAACACCAAAAACATTGGTAAAGTTTCCTTTTTCTCAAAAAGCTACATTTGGAGAGCGTTAAAATGTTTGAAATGCGTAGAGTGTTAATCACATGCAAGGGAATAACAGAACCGCAACGCATTACTTTCTGTTGAATCAATCAACACTAAACTCAAGTTCCAGATAGCATTTTTTTTTAAAGTACATACATTCTCACCACTTTATCCATACTAAATTTACTTCCTTCCCCCATTTTTTTTTTTTTTTAGATAAGATAACCTTTATTGTCATTTTTTTTTACTGTGGGCACAACGGCACACATCAAAAATGAAATTTAGTTGCCCGCTCTCAAAGTGAAACACATACATGACACACGCCTAAACATACTATGTACAACATATGTGTAGACCCACACCCCTACATATACACAGCAAATAAATATTAAATACTGTCCATCTTGAATGTATAACGGAAGGAGGAAGCTCGAGAGTTCACACGGTTAATGCTGTACAGAATGAAACTATGGCTGAATCTGGATATAAATTCAGGGTTCCTGTGTTTAAGAAAGGAGAGTAAGTGTGGGTTATTTGAACATCTGAATTCCAAATGAAGGGTAGATTTTAATTCCCCCCCCCCTCCCCGGATTAGGCCGAGGAGCTTTTTTCTTCAAAATGAGCTAGGTGGCAGAGTTGACTAAGAAAGTGGCATTCAGCACTTTGCCTTGGCAGCCTGAATTTTGAGTTATTTAAAGTGGCTTGCAAAGTTACTTTCTATTTTTGGTGAGGTGGGAGGTACGTGGGGAATAGGGAGAAGCAGCTCCTCCAGGCTGCAGGCTTATGAAAACTTAGCCAGCGATAAGCTCCTCTGCAAAGACGGAGATTTCGTTTCCGCCCATTCGCATTTTGCTAAGAATACTGTATGCTAGGCAGACTAATACTTTCTAAAGTCTCTCCACTGAAAGCCCGTTTGTTCGAAAATAAAAGAGGCAAGATGTTTACTGGAATTAAAACATCTCAGGGTTCCAGTGACTTTGTTTTAAGGATCCTCCTATATTGTTGGGGAGAAACAGTAAATAAACATTCCGTAGACTGAGGTACAAAGGTAGTCCTTTACTTACAACTACAACTGAGCCTAAGATATTTGTTAAGCGAGCTCTGCCCAATTTCACGACCTATATTGCCACAGTTATTAATTAAGTAAATCAGCGCAGTTGTTAAATTAGTAACAAAGTTGTTAAGTGCCTCTGGCTTCCCCATTGAATTTGTTTGTCAGAAGGTCACACATATGAGCCATTTGCCAAGCATCTGGATTTTGATCACGTGACCATGGAGACGCTGCACTGGTCGTAGTTGTGAAAAACGGTCCTAAGTCCCTTTTTTCAGTGCTGTTGTATCTTTGAACGGTCACTGTCGTAAGTCGAGGACTACCTGTATTAAAAAAAAATACCTTCAGTGGATCTGTGAAATAGCTGCCATGTATTCAGCAAGTTTCAGAAAGTTTACAGACTTTATTTCTTTACACTTTTCTTTCCTGTTGCTTTCTCTTTGCGTTTGATTGTGTCTTTCCTGAGTCAGTTTTGAGTGTGTGTGTGTGTGTGTGATTTAAAATGTGTTGTTTTGTTGTAATGTCAGGTTTGTTTATTGGAAACTGCTGAAAAGAGGACATCAGAGCAGAAAAGGCAAGATCAAAATCCTAGAAGATGAAGCTTTTTCTATTACAATCTTGGATGCTGTCTTAGCCATTAACCAGCTTCATACGTTTTTTAATTCCAGCCATGTCTCTGTCTCATGTATATATTCCACTCTTTGGACATTGCAGTGGACCCTCAGTTGTGAATTTTCATAAAACTTTGACATCAGAAAAAGTACACAATGACCAATTGTTGTTGATCATTTATGCCAGAGTTTGTCTTTTGGAATGAGATTGAATGTTTATTACAAGTAGCGTGAAACTTAAACATATGGAGGTGATTTTTTTTTTATTTAATCAAGGTTAAATGCCCCTATACTTATGAGTTTTTCAGTTCCTAATATTGCAAGTCCTAAGCCCCAGTTTTAATATGCCACATGCATTCGCAGAAAAGAGGGGTGGAAACAGCAATAACACTATAAAAATTCATTCCATTTTCAGCTAGAAAATGCACAAATTCTATTGCGTTTGAAATGCATTCATTTAATGTACTCTGGCAAGACCCGAACATCAAACCTGATTCTGTATACCTGCTGGATTAGATTAGAATTTGTTTGTATTCCATCTCCAATGCCCAGAGTGCTTGGAAAATATATTGGTAGCACAGAAAGTGCAGATAGGAATAAAATAAAATAAAATTCAACCATTAGATGCTGAGTGCTGACTTAGTCTGAATCAGGAATTTCTCTGCAGGGGAAAGAGAAAGGAAATTTAACTCAGTTGTTCTTGTTCTTGCTGTTTTCAGCCATTATACTCTTTGGTGAAAAAAATGGAGGCAGAAAGAAACACGGAATAAAATGGTTTGGAAGCCTAAGGCATTTCTCCATTTGTACCTTTCTGCGGCCAAATATCTCCTATTGACAATTTTTTTTTCACCCAGATTAAGACAATGATGGCTTCATCTCAATTCTAATCCATGAATGGGATGAGATTGTTAGAATAATTTTCTGAGTCCGATTTTCTGAGCCGGGCCACGAATAAACACAAGGGGTAGCTACTAGAAGTAGAGTTTATTCATTCAACCACATACAATGGTTGAAAGTAGTCTACAGTGTTAGAAATGTAGAACATAGAACATAGAATAACAGAGTTGAAAGGGACTTGGAGGTCTTCTAGTACAATTCCCTGCACAAGCAGGAAAATATACCATTTCAGACAAATGACTATCCGCTCTCTTCTTGGAAACCTCCAGTGATGGGGCACCTACAACTTCTGAAGCCAAGCTATTCCATTGGTTAATTGTTCTCACCATCATGAAAATTCTCCTTAGTTTTAGGTTGCTTCTCTCCTTGATTCGTTTCCATCCATTGCTTCTTGTCCTTCCTTCAGGTGCTTTGGAAAATAGGTTGACCCCCTCATCTTTTGTAGGAGCCCCTCAAATATTGGAAGACTGCTATCATGTCACTCCTAGTCCTTCTTTTCACTAGACCAGTCATACCCAATTCCATCAACTGTTCTTCATATGTCTTAGTCTTCAGCCCCCTAATCATCTTTGTTGCTCTTTTCTGCACGCTTTCCAGAGTCTCAACATCTTTTTTTCTATCGTGTTGACCAAAACTGGATGTAATATTCCAAGTGTGGTTTTACCAAGGCATTATAAAGTGGTGCTAACTCTTCACATGATCTTGACTCTATTCCTCTATTAATGCAGCCTGGGATTGCATTGGCTTTTTTTTTGCTGCTGCTGATAATATTATTACTGTTGGCTGTGCTACTAGAGGTATGGATGATGACAAGCAGGCTTTGATATTTATATATGCAGATTGAGGTTCCTGCCTTAGACCTTAATTGTGATTGGCCTGAGGTTGTGTTATGTCCAGGAAGGAAGATCTCCCTAGGTGTGGATTATTATGAGGGGATCTTGTGTCTTCCCTTATAGAGGGGATTGTTTGATGGAGCTAGTGATGAGGTCTAAGTGTTAGGATGGTATGTTTCCAGGGCTGCTAAAAAGTGGGTGGGGCCAAATCAAAAGGCTTTCTATGTTCTTTTTCTATTTAAATTCTATTCTATCTTACATTCTATTTTTCTATTTATATCCTATTCTATTCTAAATTCTGACAAGATGAAGCCTTCCTTAACTATACAGGTAGTCCTCAACTTATAACCATTCATATAGTGACTGTTCAACAACATTGAGGTGACTTATAACCAGTCCTTGCACTAACGACTGTGGCAGCATCCCCATGGTCACATGATCAAAATTTGGGCGCTTGGCAACTGGCCTCTATTTACAACAGTTGCAATATCCTTGAGTCATGTGATCACCATTTGGCTTCACCCATTGATTTTTTTCTTGTTGGAAACTGGCTGGGAAGTGTCATTCTCAGGAAAATTCTCCTTAGATGTAGGTTGCTTCTCTCCCTGATTAGTTTCCATCCGTTGCTTCTTGTCCTGCCTTCAGGCGCCTTGGAAAAAGGGTATCTTTTGGAAGATACCTGTTTGGGGGCTTTAGCCATGAAACACTTCATCACAACAGGTAGGGCAGCAGCCCCCAACCTTTTGGGCACCAGGGACCAATTCCTTGAAGAAAGTTTTTTTTCCATAGTCCAGAGGCGGTGTGGTTTTGCATGCTGCCTGCATCCTGCAGATGGGTCTTTGCTTGTTTGCGTGGCCAAGTTGCTGACATGTAAAAAAGATGTTGAGACTCTAGAAAGAGTGCAGAGAAGGGCACCAAAGATGATTAGGGGACTGGAGGCTAAAGCATATCAGGAACGTTTGCTGGAATTGGGTATGTCTAGTTTAATGAAAAGAAGGACTAGGGGTGACATGATAGCAGTATTCCAATATCTCAGGGGTTGCCACAAAGAAGAGGGAGTCAAGCTATTCTCCAAGGTGCCTGAGGGCAGGACAAGAAGTAATGGATGGAAATTAGTCAAGGAGAGAAGCAACCTGGAACTGAGGAGAAACTTCCTGACAGTTAGAACAATTAACCAGTGGAACAACCTGCCTCCAGAAGCGGTGAATGCTCCAACACTGGAAGTTTTTAAGAAGAGACTGGACAGCCATTTGTCCGAAATGGTATAGGGTTTCCTGCCTGACCAGGGGGTTGGACTCGATGACCTCCAAGGTCCCTTCCAACTTTATTATTATTATTATTACATGCCGCGGACCGGTGCCGGTCCATGGACCGGGGGTTGGGGACCCCTGGGGTAATGAATATGAGGTTGTGTGACCTGCATTTGGAGATGTACTGCTTTTATCGGGAGACAATGCTTTATTAAAACGACGAACTTATCTCATGCAATCATGACCCACTTATTCTCAGTTTACTAATTTGGTTCACAGGACTATAAATAATAATTCAGCATCTTAGTTTACAGTAAGCAGCAGTAGGCTATTATAATTTTCACTTGCATTCCATATGGTGGATGATAAACTAACTAATAAAGCTGCCACACAGAGCAAAGGTTTGTTCTTTTTGCTTTTATGACTATCCCCCTTTTGCTGCGGCTTAATTAATGGATCAGGTTCAGCAATATTTTGCATCTGGGATTCGTCTTCAGTGTGATCCGTTTTGAAATGAGAGGCAACCAGGTTGTTGATACCGTTATTATTATTATTATATTCAAAGATGAAAGCCTGGCAGGTAGCTGCCTTGGGACCACGTTGTCAAACGTTACAGTTAGTCCTCTGCTTACGGCCTCAAAATTTCTGTTGCTACGCAAGACAGTTGCTAAGAGAGTTTTGCCCCATTTTCTGAACTTTCTTGCCACAGTTGTTAAGTGAATCGCTGCAGTTGTTAAGTTAGTAACACGGTTAAGTGAATCTGGCTCGTCAGAAGATTGCAAAAGGTGCCCACATGACCCGGGGACACTGAAACTGTCATAAATACATGTCAGTTGCCAAGTGCCTGAATTCTGATCATGTGAACACAGGGATGCTGCAACCGTCATAAGTATGAGTCAGTTGCCAAGCGTCTGAATTTTGACCACGTGACTATGGGGATGCTGCAACGGTTGTAAGTCTGAAAAATGATCATAAGTCCTTTTTTTCCCATGCCGTTGTAAGTTCGAATGTTCATTAAATGAATGGCTGTTACCTGTATTTTCTGGGTTTTTAAAAAATATATTATTGGTTATTTTCAATATCCATGAAGGTGACATTATGGAGGTTTGGATTCCAAGTTTCTGGAATCTGTCTTGAAGATTGGTTTGGGATTATGCCTTTTTAGGCACAACTGCATTTCAGGAAGCCCTCCTGAAAAGATTACCAATGTAAGGAACATCCATTGGCAAAATTAGTGTTGTAGTTGCTATTGCTTGGACTTTTTAAGAAGCAGAGTTTATTTTTATCGTATGCTTATGCTGTGAGTTGCTTTATTTTCTCCCTCAAATTAAGCTGCTTCTCTTAGAACTGATTTACTGGATACCACTATTTCTACAAAGATGTGCCAAACTGGAGACTGCTTAATTATTTTAATTATGGGCTTCCCAGAATAGATGCTGCAGTTCAGGCTTATTTTTATTATAAAGTAATGAATGCAGGTGGGATCGTAACAGGCATCTCATCTTTGTGCATTCTGTTATGAAGAGAATTCCCTGCATTACTCAAGGATTCAAGAGAGTTCTCCATTGCATTCCTTCCACTCCAAATGCTCAGTTCAGTTTTCAGTCCTTAAACATAGAACATTAAACATAGAATCATAGAGTTGGAAGGGACCTTGGAGGTCTTCTAGCCCAACCCTTGCTCAAGCAAAAGACACTATAATCTTCAAATCTTATCTCATGGAATAGAAACACATAGTAGGAACCCAATCTGGTCAGGGTTTGTTTTGTTTTGTTTTATTTCAGTACTATTTAATGGTACTATTTATTAAAAAACATGGAATTGTTCTAACAGCCAAAAAATTTGTGTGTACATAGTGAACAGATTGAAATTATATGATACTTCCATTGATGTGATAGTGCCTGCTGATGGAAATATCACAAGGAAATAAATGGGTCTTGCATAATCACAGTTTGTCTCAAATATATAATACAACCTGAGTCAGCCTATCTTTTCATCAACACTCCTAAGTATTACAAACGTATCTTCAGATGACTTTCATTGGCAGTCATATTTGCACAAAGGGTTCCCCTGGTGTGAATTCCAAAAAGTTGATGGAAATATTCATCCAAGTATTGGATGAATTTATATGTTTTAGCTGAAGGTAATTTAGCTGGAGGCTAAAACATATGAAGAACAGTTGTAGGAATTGGGTATGTCTAGTCTAGTGAAAAGAAGGACTCGGGGTGACATGATAGCAGTGTTCCAATATTTGAGGGGCTGCCAAAATGATGAGGGGGTCAACCTATTTTCCAAAGCACCAAAAAGGCAAGACAAGAAACAATGGATGGAAACCAATCAAGGAGAGAAGCAACCTGGAATTAAGGAGAAACTTCCTGACAGTGAGGACAATCAACCAGTGGAAGGGCTTGTCTTCAGAAGTTGTAGGTTTTTCATCATTGGAGGGTTTTGGTTTTTTTTGAAGAGATTGGACAGCCATTTGTCTGAAATGGTGTAGGTCCTCCTTCTGTTCTGTTATTCTTTCTATGGTCATGTGTATCCATGCCATCCTTCCTTCCTTCCTTCCTCCCTCCCTCCCTCCCTCCAACACTGGAAGTCTTTAAGAAGAGATTGGACAACCATTTGTCTGGAATGGCATAGAGTTTCTTGCCTGAGCAGGGGGTTGGACTAGAAGACCTCTAAGGTCCCTTCCAACTCTGTTATTCTGTTGTTGTATTATTCTATTATTCTATTATTATGCTATTCTTCCTTCCTTCCTTCCTTCCTTCCTTCCTTCCTTCCTTCCTTCCTTCCTTCCTTCCTTCCTTCCTCCCTCCCTCCCTCCCTCCCTCTCTCCTCACTGGAGGTTTTCTAGAAAAGATTGGACAACCATTTGTCTGGAATGGTATAGGATCTCCTGCCACGGGCAAGGGGTTGGAATAGAAGACCTCCAAGGTCCTTTCCAATCCTATTATTCTATGATCTATGTTCTATTTGGGATTTTTGAACTGCTTAGACTGAGCATTGAATATTATTTTGGAAATCCTGGACTATTGAAGAAACCCTGCAGAAGAGGGACAGCAAAGAACATTTCTACGTTAAGTGACATTTTGTAATCCACGCTGGTGCTATCAGACGTGAGCTTTGGGTTAAATGTCTGGCAATGCATTTGGCAGAATGAGCAGAAACACCCCCCCCCCAACACAGTAGAGCTGTTTTCCATTTGAAAGATGTAAAATAATATATTTTTTAGATTTGTTGCATTTCTATCTTCTTTTCCTCCAGGAGCTGCAGGAATCTATATTCCTCCAATTCTGTTAGTTCTGTTTGCTAACCTAGCTAAAGCTGTCTGCTTACAAAATTGAAGAGCTAGATTCAACCAAGACCTCCCCAAGGCCCAAATCAGCAAGTTGCAAGTAATTTTCTAAGACCGTGTGCGAGTCAGCTGCTGGTTGGCTTAAATTCATTTGGTGAACGTGATGGTGAAATATGGTTTGGCAACTAGGACTTCCCAGGACAATGAATTTGCTGTGTTGAGTTCTACCTTTGCTGAGTAGATAAACACAAAAGCGTTTGTTTCCTTCGGAAGCAATATGGTAATGCTTTGTTATTGCTGACTTCTGGTTTTGTTTCATTTTGTTTTAAATTTCTCAGCTTAGTTTACATCTTTGAGATTCTCTGGTCAGCTCCCAGCAAAGCACTACCCACCTTCCATCTTGTCTAACTTTCTGAAATTAGTCACGGTCACTTACTATCGCCACTTGTTCAGCTCAGTTTCCCCTATTAGATTAACCCTTTATTGGAAGACTGTTGATTCTAAAATTAGCCTGACCATTTGGTTAGTGTGATGGCACAGCAGGTAAAAAATGGAAAGCTGGCAGCTCAGGTTTGAGATCCGAGCGCCACGCAACGGGGTGAGCTGCCCCAGATCCTGCCCACCTAGCAGTTCAAAAGCATGGAAAGGTGAGTAAATAAGTACCCCTTTGGTGGGAAGGTAACAGCCTTCTGTGCACCTCGGCGTATAGTCATGTCAGAAATGTCTTTGGACAACGCTGGCTCCCTCAGCTATGAGCATCGCCCCTTGAGAGTCAGACCTGACTGGACAGGAGAAACCTTTATTTTGTTAGCAAAACCCTTGAGGCAAGCATTATAAAATATTTATTTATACTAATATTGTACTATATGTGCAGACACAAACACATACCCAGAAATGTGAAATAAAGCTATGTAACCAGCGTTTCAATCTTGTAAGAGAGTATCTTGGTGTCTCTTGGAAATGGGCAATGAGAGTCAGAGGTAAAAGGTGGAATAAAACTTCAGAACTCCAAATAATAACTTTACGCTCAAGATCATTTAGACTTGGTTAGCCTGCGGTTCCTTATACAACTGGCAGACGTAACTTTGCGTGCATGCATGTGTGCCGTCCGTACTTTCTTTTATCATATAAATAAATCAAACAGAGAGAAAATCCAAATTGAGCGGCTGAGTGCAAATTACCCTGCTTTTAGGATGGAAATGACTTTGGCTGCGTTATAAAGTTGCAACTGCAAATTTAGCCGCTTTTTGTGGGTAAGCAGATTTAATTTGCAAATCAATCCTTTAGTTACAAGCCCTACCACGAAATGACCAGCTATTGATATTCAAGGACTGTTTTACATTCTGAGCTTGGCTGCATTTTATTTGTGAGCAAAATAATGTTTGCCAAGTCTCTGGTTGCATTCTGCTGGGTAAAGGGAGCCTAAGTTTCTTAAATTAAAAAGGGGAAAAAGGGGAAAAAAATCAGCCACCGTAAAGTTTCCTTGTAGATATTTCGCTACTCTGTAAACCCAAGCGGAGACAGGTAGTGATAAAATATGAGCCTGTGGTGTTCAGCAGTTAACTAGTTTGCAGGCGTTAAGCAGCCCCATTGATTTCATCTGTTCTGATTCATCAGACAGACACTCACAACCGAAGGGATTTTCATTAGGCATTTTTTTCCCTAGCTGCAATATCTACTCAATGAAGTGAAAAAGCAGATCGGTAATTTACCAGTAAGTAAATTGGTACCTAGGAATTACTTATTATAGGAAGGAGTCCAAGTGGAAGAGGGAGGGAGAAAGGCACAGCTACACAATCTTGTGTCACCTAAAGTCTCCTGCTCGAAAAGAATTCCACGTTATCAGGGGTCTGCATTGCCCCTGAATAATAACAGCCTTGTACCGATTGGTAAAATCTACGTGATCCCTCTGTCCTTGCTTGTAGAAAGGCTCCTTAACCTAAAATAGCTACTTATCTGTAAAAAAAAAAGGACCACCTTACAAAGGGTAAATGCAGGAACGAGAATGGGCAGCCAACTAATATATGTTCAGGGCATCTAAGATCTAGTATCTCCTAAGTTTTAATATGTTTTTACCTGCTCATTTTTTTAATGTGCAGGATGGAAGAAACGATGTTAAGTTTATAATAAATTAGAACATCAGAAGAGGATCATTTCAAATGCCCAGGATCAATCCTAGGCAGTAACTAAGCCACAAACATCTCAACAGCTCCTAGACTAAAGGTACAAGACTGGTTTCCTTACTGCCATCTAATGGCCATCTGGATTTTTGCAAGCCAGATCAGGTTACCTTAATTATTACCCTTCTCCACCTAAAGGGAGCTTCTCCTGGTTCAGCGATAGCCCATTTTGAGGAGACAGTTCCTCCTCAAAACAGGAAAGGCTGCTGAATTAACATGTGTATATGTTAGTCCTCAACTTACAAATATTCATTCAGTGACCGTTGAATGTTACAACAGCACTGGAAAAAAGTGATGACCATCATTTATGACCATCACAACATCCCCATGGCCACGTGACTTCGATGCTTGACAACCAGCATGTATTTGTGACAGCTGTAGTGTCCCAGGGCCACACAATCAACATTTGTGATCTTTCCAGCTGGCTTCTACAAGCAAAGTCAGTGGGAAAATCCGAATTCACTTAACCATTGCAAGAATCACTTCACAACTGCTGCAAATTGCATAACAACCATGGCCAAAAGGTCATAAAATTGGATGCAACTCACTTAACATTTGCCTTGCTCAGGGGTCTTCAAACTTGGCCCTTTTATGACTTGTGGACTTCAACTCCCAGAATTCTTCAGCCAGGCACGCTGGCTGAGGAATTCGGGGAGTTGAAGTCCACCAGTCATAAAAGGGCCAAGTTTGAAGACCCCTGGCCTTGCTTGACACTAGGAAATTCTAGTCTGTGGTCATAAATCAAGGGCTACTTGTACCCTCCCATAGCTTGCCTTAGGAAAGCACATATTAACCATTTAGTTAGAATATCAGTGTCAGGATCTTTCAGGAAAGTCATTGCTATTTTGCAAAAGCTCAGCCTTTAAGCTTCAATGTGAGTCTAGCTTTTTGTTTCCTGCTCACCTGGTTCTTTACACACCTATCCATGCCTTGTCAGTATTTCTTCAAAGCTATGTTGTAACAAAAAAAAATTGGACTTCAGTATAGTCCACGTCTTGGTTGATATTACTTATGAGATGGATTCTGTGTTACCTTTGGGTTGCATGAACTATCACATTGCTCATAGTGCCAAACAGCTATTAACATTTGTTTTTCTTGATATATCTATGCTTAGACAACAAAGATGATGGGCTGCAATAAAGGGCATTTCTTTAGGTCAGGGGTTCCCAACCGGAGGTGCGAGACGATATTCCAGGGGGTGCAAAACTTGGGTTTTCAAAATCATAGTGTATATGCATAATTAGTTGCCGTTATTTTCTAAGGGGTGCGAGAATATATCAGAAGCGTTCTAGGGATGTGGGGTATAGAAAAGGTTGGGAGCCATTGCTTTAGATATAAATAAATGTATCTTATTTAATCCTTTAGATGTGTTGTTGTTTTTAGATAAATGTTTATGCATGTCACTTTCTTGGAACAACTCTTATCCGAAAGCTTCCAGACTGTGAGAAACTTACTATCCTTCCTGCCAATCTAATATCAGACCAAAATGAAGCTTATTTTCCCAAATGCTTTATATACAGAATGGGAATTGTGAACATCACCTAGTTCATCTTCTTTCTAGATCCAGGAAGTATAGCTAGTCCTTGTTTAGCAATCTAGCTAAAGCTTTCCTTTTATATAGTAATGTACATCTTACATAGCAATAGCAATAGCACTTAAGACTTATATGCCGCTTCATAGTGTTTCACAGCCTTCTCTAAGTGGTTTACAGAGTCAGCATATTGCCCCCAACAATATGGGTCCTCATTTTCTGACCTTGGAAGGATGGAAAGCTGAGTCAACCTTGAGCGGGTCAGGATCGAACTCTGGCTGTGGGCAGAGTTTGCTTGCAATGCTGCATTCTAACCACTGCACCAGCATGGCTCATATAGACATATACAGTTGTACTTAAGAGAGACAGATGATAGATATATAGATAACAGATAGATGATTGATGAGAGAGAGAGAGAGAGAGAGAGAGAGAGAGAGAGAGAGAGAGAGAGAGAGAGAGAGAGAACAGACTGAATTTTAAAATACTGGTATTATATTTTGACATTTGTTCTAGCACCTTAAACCCTAAGTTATTCTTATAATATATAAGTTAAACTATCGGCATAATGGATGGCTTTAATTTTACTATTGAATGTAAATTGTGCCAGTCAATTACTGAAATAAAGGAGTGGCTATCATTCAAGGTTACTCCAATATAGCTTAAAATATTCTGGTGGGGGAGAGAGAGAGAAGCAAATTGTACCTAAAATGTACCATTTCAGCTTCTGCACTATTTAAAGACCTGTGCATTCACGCTTTTTTTTCTCTTCTCCTTTCAAGTTATTGAGCAGACACCTTATTAGGGGGAAAAGCAAATTCACGGAATGTTGGCAGTTTTCAAAAATTATTCTTCTTCCCTTTGGCTACTGATCCCACTTGTTTTCTAAATTACCTTATATATATGTACGTTCTCTCCCTCCCTTTCAGCAACATGCAGAGTTTGCTATTGGCTACAAAATTAATAAGAGAGAGAAAGAAAGGAGGAAAAAAACAAAAACGAATTGAAAGAGGCTTTATGCTAGCTCCCCAACCCTTGAGGCTCTAATAAGTTTGTTTTTAATCACAGGATCTGGGCCACAATGATTCTGACAGGTAATTTCCTTCATGAGTTGACAAGAGATTTATTACAAGGGGTGGCACTAGATCTAGGCCTTTTGTCTGGCAGCAATAAAGCTAGATTAGCACTATCTTCCTTCCAAGTGCCTGAAATGATACTATTTCCCCAAATAATTTCCTTGATAATATGGATAGTCCTCCATAAGAACAGAAAAATCAAAGCTGGATAGAAGTTCGCAGGCTGGAAGGAAAGGGTGATTAAAAACCCCGTAAGATTTTAATCCTCTTGGAAACATTAAGAATTGCAGTGTATGCAAACATTAAAGCATGTTATAATCTCTCTAGTAAGAACAGAAAAGTGACCTAAGGCAGAATTATTAGCACACTGAAGACTCTCACTTGGTGGGGAGAACATAAGGAATTTTAAGGGAAGCTGAAAGACACCATAAGGCAGAAGAGTATTTTCAAAACTGGGCTCTAAAGTTGCTTTAGTTTTGGGACTTCATATAGTTAACGCTAAACTCAAAATCTTCTTTATAAGTGGGGCATTTTGGATGTGTGTGTGAGAGAGTGAAGAAACTTTGAAGGAATCCAAAATTACTTCAGTAAAATTGGCCACGTTACCAAAGTGGAACAGGACTATACTCTGGATCCCTTGGTTAATTTTAAACCAACTTGAAATGTGGTTTTGTTCAGAAAAAGAAATCTATTCTCCAGAGGATTTAATTCTACTTATGTAACAACTGGGTCTTCTTTATTTAAAATATGGAAGATGACTAAAGCCCCATGTTGAATATTTCCCCCACCCCTATGTTTTTCTGTACAGCAATTGGGTGCCATTTTGTTCCGGTTTGTATTTTTGATTGTTGATTATATTATGAACCTTCCAGAATTGATCTGAAGCTGGTAGCACCAATACTGAATTAAATAAATAAGTACAGTTTTAAAATAATGTCACCGTATTATAAAAAAAGATGTAGAGACTCCGGAAAGAATGCAGAAAAAGGCAACAAAGATCATTAGGGGGCTGGAGGCTAAAACATATGAGGAATGTTTGTAGGAACTGGGTTTGTCTAGTCTAGTGAAAAGAAGGACTAGGGGTAATGTTCCAATATCTCAGGGGCTGCCACAGAGAAGAGGGAGTCAAGCTCTTCTCCAAAGCGCCTGAAGGCAGGACAAGAAGCAATGGTTGGAAGCTAATCAAGGAGAGAAGCAACCTAGAACTCTAAGGGGAAATTTCCTAACACTGAGAACAATTAACCAGTGGAACAGCTTGTCTTCAGAAATTGTGGGTGCTTCATAACTGGACGTTTTTAAGAAGAGACTGGACAGCTACTTGTCTGAAATGGTATAAGGTCTTCTGCTTGAGCAGGGGGTTGAATTAGAAGACCTCTAAGTTCCCTTCTAACTCTATTATTCTGTTAAAAGTTGGAAAGTATCACTTAAAAAAACTATTAGAAAGATCAGGGATGAGAGAGGTACAACAAGCAGCAACCTGGAATAAATAAATAAAGCATCAATCTTATTAAAATACCAATTAATTTCTGTGAGATCCAAGGGTGACTTATCTTCTTCCCTCGAGGCATGTGGCTTTCATAGAGATGTAATGCTGTAGAGTTATTTGCTTGTGGGACCACAATGAAAAATTAATCAGTTTCAAAGTAGAAAAATCAATCCTGGCAATTTTGGGGTCTTTGTGCCAACCAATGTTGGCAGCCCAAAGAGAGAGGGCAAAGTTAGGAGCACTGATATAAATGAAATGATTTGACAATTTGACTCGATTTGGAAAAGAGAGTCAGTTTTATGATTCCAGTAAACTTTTCAGCACAAAATCCCATCTCCACCCCCATCAGTGCATTGGTTCTTTTTATCTGCCTTAATATTATTTTAATGTTTTTAACTTTTAATGCCCTTTTTTAACGTTTTAATCCTGTAATTGTTTTATTCTGTTATTTATGGTAGTGCAAGCTTGGTAGTGAGATGGACAGCATACAAATTTAATGAATAAATAAAGCCATAAACTTGGAAAGTCAGGGTTTGGTCAGATAGTTATTTGAATGAAATTTCCTAACTGAAGTCCTAGCAAATTTCCCAGAAACTGGGGTTCATAAAAGTAGAACAGACAAAGCCTGGAGGCAGAGTCATTATGTTCCCACAAAAGTCCAACCCTTCTTGAATTCTGTTGACTCTTATCTACTGCCAGTTTAGAGTTGACCATTAGTTGACTAGATTCTTGTGTCTAAGCATGAGCAATAAATCATAACTGGAACAATGTGTGGGTACAATTTTTCTGCCTGACACGTTTGGTTGCTGGAATCCCATGATAGTTTCCTTGGCAGCAAAATCAAGGCTTAACTAATTCCTTGAAATTATTAACTTAGAACATTTGGCCAAGTTTGAGAGAGATGCTAAAGGATCTTGAGCCATGTGGCATCAGGAACCTGCCATTCCTGTCTCCCATCCCATAAGTTTAGTCCACTGATGACAAGCATACACAATAACACATTGTGATGAATTATTAGACCACAGTAATTGTAAAAATTTACTCTTCAGTTGTAATACTTCTTTTAATGGAGTGATCAAACTGGAATGGAAAGAAGTAGTGACACTGATTTTGTACATTATATTGCATATAATTTTCTAAGCCTGACATTTATCACTACAGAAGCGTGGTATTTTACATATCATTTTCAAATTGTATCACATTTAAATTTAATAAGCGAGTGGATTAGTTTTGCTTTAAAGCCAGGCATATTATTACCACAAGTAGTTCCACAGACTGAGTAGGCTTGCATGTTAAGCTGAGCATGTATCTTGCATTGTGATTATATACACAACAATGTGAAATCACAGCTGCTAGTTCTTTTGCTGATGTTGGCCTTTATATGTCTCAAATCTCTTCCCAAGACCCTAGGATGTCATAATGTATCAGCAGGGAATATGTGGAATAACAGCAGTGTGGTCTTTGAAAATCAACAGAGAGAATTTTTGCCCATGTGCAGATGTTCTAAGTTAAGTGCTATCCAAGATTCCAAGACCAATAAAGATGATTAGGGAGCTGGAGGCTAAAATACTGTATATGATGAATGGTTGCAGGAATTGAGTATGTCTAGTTTAACAAATAGAAGGATTGGGGGGACATGATAACTGACTTCCAGTACTTGAGGGACTGTCACAGAGAAGAGGGGGTCACCTATTTTCCAAAGCACCTGAGGGTAGGGCAAGAAGCGACAGGTGGAAGATCATTAAAGAGAGAGATCCAATCTAGAACTAATACATTTTCTAACGGTAAGAACAATTAATCAGTGGAACAGTTCGCCTTCAGAAAGTGTGGGTGCTCCATCACTTGAGATTTTTAAGAAGAAATTGGAAAGCTGTTTGGACAGCTGTTTCTCCGGAATGGCATAGGGCATCCTGCTTGAGCTGAGGGTTGGACTAGAAGACTTCCAGCAGAGTCTTTCAACTTCGTTATTCTGTATTTTGTATTTTTTGGTGTGGCATCCTGGGATGACCACAGCCAGTTTTTGTCATCATCTTTCAGCTACCATTTTCAGATCTTGATAATTTGTGATCTTCTCCGATTCTTTGTCTTCTATTCTACTATGTCCATGTCAAGATCTTCTACTTTTCAACCATAGTTAAATCTGGCATGTTATGAACCAAGATTTTATCAGTTTGAATTTGGAAATCCCTCAGTATTTTAATCTGCTCGTTTTCAACTACTTATTTAGCTATATGGTCCCATCAATTTTTCATTACTGACACATGACATTTTTTTCCCCAGATGTTCCAGTGAATCATTTTGGTGACAATGTTATGTCATTGTTTATAATCAGTTTATGTGTTCTTCTTGCATGAGCTGAATATATTATCTAATATATTATTATGGTCTGTCGTACAGTCAGTCAGATGTTCAAACCGTACTTGACATTTTTGTCTGCCTATCAAGTCCTTCCCAAGAATCTGAGATAGGCAAATGTGGATATTGGATGGTATCTAATGTATTATTATAGTTAATCACACAGTCAGCCAGTTGTTCAGACTGGATTTGGTATTTTTGGTACACATCAAATCTTTTGTAAGGATCTGAGATATGCATGTTTGTTGGTGTTAAAGGTCTCACCACAGGATGTAAGGTGTTCCAAATCAAGCTGCCCGTTGCAATTGACTGGTGATACTTTTGTCAATGCCAATGGTGTTCAAGGTCTTTGGAGATTGCACCCAAGGGGCCTATTACTCAAGGACTCTGTTGTGGCATTTTCAAGATTACATTGATTCCCTTCTATATAAATCAATTATAGATTTTGTTTATATCCCTCCTTTAAAACACTCCTCCTCTAATACTTTTCCCCATGAATATTAGAATTATTGAAATTTCATTTTATTATGAGTCCAATTTTCTCAGTATCCTCTCCTGAGTGTCGTATTGTGTACTCTGTATACATACTCTTTCACATTGTTTGTTCTTCCATGATTGTTTTTAAAGAATCTTGTTTCATTATACGTGTGACCATATTAAAACTCTTTAGAGCTCTATTTTGATGATGTACAGATAGTTCTCACCTTATAACCATTTATGACTGGTTGCACTATCTTGCTGTCATTGGATTGTGATTTATGACAGGGCTTTTCAACCTTTTCACCGATTGTACCACTTTTAGGATATGGCAATATTCGAGTACCACCTAGCAAGGTGTCAAAAACTTGATGACCAAAAAAAAAAACCTGTTCAAAGTTGCAATTGCACTGAAATGACTTATGACCATTTTCACACTTATGACCATTGCAGCATGCCCAGGGTCATGTGATTTATATTTGGATGCTTGGCAACTGATTCATATTTATGATGGTCACAGTGTCCCAGGGTCATGTGATCCCCTTTTGCAACCTTTTGACAAGCAAAGTCAATGGCAGAGCTGCTGGTGGCCAAGTGCTAAGGCGGGACTTCCCTCCCTTCCTCCCTTCTTCCCTGCCTCCCTCTTTCTCATGCCCACCTCCTTCTGAAGGAAGAATTTGAAAAAAAAAACATATTTTTTCTCTTCCATATATTCATCAAACAAGGAAAAGCCTCCAGAAACAGAAAAGACAAACTGCTGAGTGAACTAGCTTAAAAAGGCACATTTCCCTTTAAGAATTAGCTACTGGCTAGAAAGGAAAGGAAGGAAGAAAAAAAAATGTAGTAAGTATTGGCTGCAGGCTAAGGCAGCCTCCCCAAATGGCTCCATTCATAAATAAAAGAATCTACAGGCAAAATCCATTCAGGAGAAAAATACTTCAAAATCCCTTGCAGCAAAACTTACAGCTAACAATAGCAGAGCAATAGAAGCTAACACGAGACATCAGCCATCAGCCAAATAGAAATTGCCAAACACTCCTTAAGAACACAAAGCCCACATTGCACAAATCCCAGAACTTCAAAGTCACAAAAGCACATAAGAATCCTTCCACTCTCCATCTCCCTCCCGCGTGCCTCTGCAGCTCCAGAGGACTCTCTCACTGTAAGTCCTTGCCTGCGCTGGCTCTTTCCCTCCCCCACTACACTTGGCTAGGCAGGGCTGCGTACCACCTGCCACTCGTTAATGTACCACAAGTGGTATGCGTACCACAGGTTGAAAATCCCTGATTTATGACCTTCCCAGTTGGTTTCAACAAGCAACATCAAAGAGAAGCTGAGTTTGCTTTAAAATCATGGTAAAAAAATGTCGTAAAATCTGGTCATGTGATGACTTGTTTAACAATGGTATCACTTAATGTTCAAATTTCTGATTCCAGCTGTGGTCATACGTCAAGGACTACCTGTACAGGAATGAATCCATAGAACAAAAAATCAATTCATGCATCTACATTTGGTAGCGTATAGTGAAAATGAACTAAGGAAAATGGAAAGAAAAGAAAGGTAAATCTATTTGCAGGCTGAGTTTCTGTTGGAAAAATTAGTCATTGAATCAATTTCTGGAGGAATGGAGAATGAGAATCCCTCTTCTCAAAAAACAAAAACGAACACCAAATGAGTAAGCCAATTAGTTAAAAAAAAAGGCAAAATTCACACAAGATGCAGCTTGATAGATCTGACTACAAGGCAAGGATTCATGGAATTTAGAGAGACGTGAGACTGTACAAAGTCAATGTTCCCAAGATATGGCTAACCAAGGGAGCAAACTTAGAAGCCACTGAAGTCATAGAACAACAGGGACCTTGGAGGTCTTCTAGTCCAACCCCCTGCTCAAACAGGAGAGCCTACACCATTTCCGACAAACTGCTATTCAATCTCTTCTTTAAAACCTCCATTGATGGAGCAGCCACAATCCTTCCTTGACATTTCTTGACTCCTTTTCAAGATTCTAAAGGTACCACTCATTATAATTTATGTAGTAATATCTTTATCTGTTGCCAGCTTGCTGGGCTTATCACAACTTGCACCAGAACCCCTGTAGCTAGGCCATTACAGGATGACCCAGGATGGCCTTCATGGCTGCCGTTAACAATCCTGTGGCACAAGGCCACATCATGCTTTATCCACTCCTAGCAATCCCTTACTTTGTCCCGTTACCACTTCTCACAACCTGGACAGCAACATCAAATAACAATGGTCGAAGCTGCCAGAAGAACAAAAAACAGAATGTTGTATTTCCCTTGACACCCAAAGCGGTAAAAGAGGCAGTAAAGAAGAAGAGGGGGAGGAGAAGAAGAAAGGTACCGCACATCTGGATTTGTTAGAAAGGAAGTTGATGGACCTCTGATTATGAAAACAACCTTAGAGAGGATGTTGGCTTTTTGATCAAACAAAAGATCACTAATTTAATATTAACTGAGTTCTACAACAACTGTGCTTCAAAATGACAATGGCCTTTTAGTTCATGGTGCAGTATGGACCCAGCCAACGTCTTGTTAATGACTCTTGATTGTATTCGTTTGTTTATTTTTGTTCCTGTTGCTTTGGCTGTTGGATTGACCTTGGACTCCATTTTTGGAGCCTTCCTCTCTCTCTCTTGCTTAACCACCTGCTTGAACCTTCTGTACGAGCCTTGGGCTGTTTATTGATTCTGCATTCCTGGACTTGTTCCTGGTTAGCTTGGCAGCCACCCACTAAGCAGAACAGACTGTTAGGTAGAGGTACGTGTAATGAATGAAAGCCACCAGAGATGCCCAGATGGAGAAGGTTGTTCCAGAGGTTCTTCAAAAGTTAAGTATGGGTAACTTTGTGAAAGAGCTATAGAATTTGACTGTAGCTTGTGTGTGTGTGTGTGTGTGTGTGTGTGTGTGTGTGTGTATCTGTTGGGTGGAGCACCTGGTCTCCCAAATATAAATCAGTCTGTTCTGTGTTTTGCAGGCATGTTTTGCAGGCAGACGTCACATACTGTGAATACTGGAGCGAAACGCAGAACAGACTGTTTTATATTTGGTAGACCGGGTGCTCCACCCAACAGATAATATATATATATCCTCCCTGGTTTCTGCTGATAGGAGTAAGGAGGCTCAAAAGGTTAATACACCTGCCTAACATGCAAGCTGCCCAGGTTCGAATCCCAGAGGGTTATGACTAGCTGATGAGAGCTAAAGAGCTTGAAATAGCTATACTAGTCTCCCACTAACTCTTTGTCAATCATGTCTGATTCTCAGAAACTGCCTGAATAGGTCCCTGCAGTGTTTTTGGCAAGGTTGTTCAGAAATGGTTTGTCATTGCCTCCTTCCTAGAGTTGAAAGAAAGTGACTGGCCCAAGATCACCCAGCTGGCTTCACGCCTAGGGCAAGACTAGAATTCATGGTCTCCTGGTTTGGTTCCTACGATGATTAATTTAACCACGGATTATTCAATTAACCCAATTTTTTTTTTAGTGTTACCCAACATAACCAACCATCAGCTAACTACTTGGGCTCAACTGGCACAACAAGCTACACTAAAATACGGTTAAACCTTCACGCGATACTCTGTCCTGGCACTGGCAACTCAAATGAAGCAGCTGTAGGGTAGTTGTAAAGGACAATGTTTGGGTATGTATGCGTGTTTCAATCTTCATTGTTGCTATAATTCTGAGCCAGAAGAGCTGTACTGAACAGGTGGCAGCATGAAAACACATACACACAACTCACAGACTAGCCAATTTAAAATTAGAGAAGAAAAAATTGACAACACACGGTATGGAACTGCTTAGAGCTTGATTCTGACTTCTACCACCCTTTTTTTTACACCTTTATTAGCTTATTTCTGACTTCTACCATTTATTTGTTTTTGTTTTTTTGTTTGTTTATTTACTTACTTACTTACTTACTTACTTACTTACTTACTTACTTACTTACTTACTTACTTACTTACTTACTTACTTACTTACTTACTCGCTCACTTATTTATTTCATTGGTGAAGGGGAGTGGAAAATTTATTTCCCCAAACTTTTCTATTGCTACCTGTTTTCATTTGACAACTAAGCTCTTTTACCTAAGAGAAATTGATACTCACTTTAAACAAATGTTTCTCAACTTTGGGATCTTTTAGATATGTGCACCTCAACTCCCAGAATTCCTCAGCCAGCATGTTAAACTACCCACGTTCCCATGGTTGAGAAACGCTTCTCTGAACACCCGAAAATAGGCAAGTTCAATGTGCATATCAAGTATGTTTCATATGGAAAATATCCACATTTAGGTCACCAGTATTAGTAGAGAGGAGGGAACACATATTTATAGGTATGCATACAGAGTAACAGAATAACAGAGTTGGAAGGGACCCTGGAGGTCTTCTAAGTCCAACCCGCTGCTCAAGTAGGAGACCTATGCCGATTTCAGAGAAATGACATTCAGTCTCTCTTGAAAACTCCAGTGAATGGGCACCCCAGTGAACTTTCTGAAGTGCCCCCGCAAGCCAATCCACTGATTACAGGTAGTCCTAATTTATGTTGCTAAGTGAGAAATTTGTTAAATGAGTTTTTACCGCCCCATTTTTGACTTTTTCTATCACATTTGTTAAGTGATCACTGCAATTGTTAATTAATAAACACGGTTGTTAATGAATCTTGAATCTGGCTTCCCCATTGACTTTTGCTGGTCAGAAGGTTGCAAAAGATTATCACGAAACCCTGGGCCTGCAAACGGTCATAATATGAGTCATTGTTGCAGCATGCCCAATGCCAAAATTGCATACCATATGAGATGCTGCAATGGTCATGAATGGGATATAATCAGTCAGCAATCCTTTTTCCAGTGGCCGTTGTAATTCAAGCCGTCACTAACTGAACTGTGGGTACAGTCAAGGACTACCTGTAGTTGTCTAACTCCTCAGGAAATTTCTCTTAGTTCTAGTGCTTCTCTGGCTTGATTAGTTTCCACCCGTTCTTCTTGTCCTGCACTTCAGGTGCCTGTGGTGCTTTATACAAGACAATATTTCCAGCAAATTGCCATCTTAGCTCTTCCATACTACAACGCTGCAATTGAGGGGGGGGGAAGATATGAGAGATAGAGAAAGAACAAGAGAGAGCGAGAGAGAGAGGATGACCGACGAGAGGAGTGAGAGACAGAGGGAGAGAGAGAAAGACACAGAGAGAAAGACAGAGAGAGAATGAGAGAGAGAGAAAATGAAGAGGGAGGGAGAGAGAGAGAAAGACACAGAGAGAAAGACAGGCAGACAGAGAGAGAGAGATTGACAGAGAGAGACACACAAACACAGAGAAAGACAGAGAGAGAGAATGAAAGAGAGAGAAAATGAAAGGGAGGGAGGGAGAGACAGAGAGACAGAGAGAGACAGAGAGAGAGAGAAAATGAAAGAGGGAGGGAGAGAAAGACAGAGAGAGAGAGAGAGAGAGAAGGGAGGGAGGGAGAGACAGAGAGACAGAGAGAGACAGAGAGAGAGAAAATGAAAGAGGGAGGGAGAGAAAGACAGAGAGAGAGAGAGAGAGAGAGACAGAGAGAGAAAATGAAAGAGGGAGGGAGAGAAAGACAGAGAGAGAGAGAGAGAGAGAGACACACAGAGAGAGAGAGACAGAGAGAGAGAGAAAATGAAAGAGGGAGGGAGAGAAAGACAGACAGAGAGAGAGAGAGAGAGAAAGACACAGAGAGAGAGACAGAGAGAGAGAGGATGTGAAGAAAGCCACAAAGTGGAAGGCTGGGTTTTTGTGCGGTTTTCCCCCCCCTCATTTGTCATTGTGAAAAAGAGGAAGCGAAGGACGTGAACCCAAAGTAAAAGAGGTGGCCCAGCGGGAGCAACGGGCAGCCATTCCCAGCCAGGTCATTCAGGGAGTCTGTTAAGGGTCTCCTGCTCGGGCAGGGGGTTGGACTAGATGACCTCCCAGGTCCCTTCCAGCGCTAGGATTCTATAAGGCAGGAGAAAGAGACAGAGGGAGGGAGGGAGGGAGGGAAGGAAGGAAGGGTTGGACTAGATGACTTCTGAGGTCCCTTCCAGCTCTGTCCTTCTATGATTCTGTAAGTGTCTCCTGCCTGAGCAGGGGGTTGGGCTAGATGACCTCCAAGGTCCCTTCCAACTCTGTTATTCTATGATTCTGGTAAGGGTCTTCTTGAGCAGGGGGTTGGACTAGATGACCTCCGAGGCCCCTTCCAACTCTGTGATTCTGTAATTATGTTAAGGGTCTCCTGTCTGAGCAGGGGGTTGGACTAGATGACCTCCAAGCTCTCTTCCGACTCGCCAAAAAAAGCCTCCTGAGAAAACGCAAAGAGATCCGGGCCATTCAGAGATGGCTGGGGGGGGGGAAGGTAACAAAGCTTCTTTCCTTCCCCCAAAGGACGGACTACAAGGTCAGCGAGAGGAGAAGACGTGAAACCTTCTGAGCCTGTATTGGTAGGGTAACTCCCCAGGCGAGACCTACCGATCTCTGCCCCCCCACCCCCCCGTAAGTATTGAATATTCGCTGTTTATTTTTATTTTGTCTGGTTTTTCTCCTGCTTGAGCGGGGGGCTCGACTAGAAGACCTCCAAGGTCCCTTCCAGCTCTATTCTATTCTATTCTATTCTATTCTATTCTATTCTATTCTATTCTATTCTATTCTATTCTATTCTATTCTATTCTATTCTATATTCTATTCTATTCTATATTTTATATTCTATTCTATTCTATATTCTATATTCTATTCTATATATTCTATTCTACTCTACTCTACTCTACTCTACTCTACCCTACTCTATTCTATTCTATTCTAAAAACAAAGTAAGTGCAGTTGGCTCTTGAAAAAAACCCTGATATGATTTTGAAGAGTTGCCCCTTTCACATGTAGGTTTAGAACATTATTATTATCATTATTTTCTACATTCTATATTCCGTTCGATATCCATTCTATTCCATATTCCATATTCCGTTCTATTCCATATTCCATATTCCGTTCTATTCCACATTCCACATTCCATATTCCATATTCCATTCTATTCCATATTCCATATTCCATATTCCATATTCCATATTCCATATTCCACATTCCATATTCCACATTCCACATTCAATTCTATTCCATATTCCATATTCCGTTCTATTCCATATTCCATATTCCACATTCCACATTCCACATTCCACATTCCATTCTATTCCATATTCCATATTCCATATTCCATATTCCATATTCCATATTCCATATTCCATATTCCACATTCCACATTCCATATTCCACATTCCACATTCCACATTCAATTCTATTCCATATTCCATTCTATTCCATATTCCACATTCCACATTCCACATTCCACATTCCACATTCCATATTCACTCTAGTCCGTATCCCATTGCAAAAGGAAACGTATCTGCTGCAGTTCTTTGAGGCTCAGCTCAGGCCTTGGTGATCCATGTTTAACCTTATGAAAAAGGGTTGAATCAGAGTTTGTGCTCCAGACAAATTCACAACGCAAAGGAAATCTTTGCAACTTCAGCTGTATCTGCACTCTGCCTGATAGGATTTTGAAGAGTTGCCCCTTTCACATGTAGGATTAGAAGACAAGGATTGAAGCTGCGGGAAATGAGGAACCGATACTAGCAGATGGACGTGGATACGGGGGAGGTTATGGTCTGCCGCAAAGTACGAGGAACTGATTCTTTGATATTGCAAAGTTGACAGCCATCTGTTTTGTGGTTTTAGGGAGAACTAAGGTGTAAAAGATTGACTTTGGAAAGAGTTGGAGGCCGGTGGCCCCTTGCGTCTCGGGCCCTCCTTGCAATGAGTCACTGAATGCAAGCGATAAATATTACCATAAAACACACCTCGGAATTCTAAAGGGAGAAGTTCATTTTGTGTGCTGCCTCTTGTTTCTTCTCTAACAAGTTTTCTCTTCTCTTCTCTTCTCTTCTCTTTTTATTTCCATTCTATTCTATTCTATTTTTATTTCTATTCTATTCTATTCTATTTTTATTTCCATTCTGTTCTACTTTTATTTCTATTCTATTTTATTCTATTCTTAATTCTCTTCTCTCCTGTTCTATTCTATTTTTATTTTTATTCTATTCTATTTTTAATTCTCTTCTCTTCTCTTCTCTTCTCTTCTCTTCTCTTCTCTTCTCTTCTCTTCTCTTCTCTTCTCTTCTATTCTATTCTATTCTATTCTATTCTATTCTATTCTATTCTTATTCCATTCCATTCCATTCCACTCCACTCCACTCCACTCCACTCCACTCCACTCCACTCCACTCCTCTACTCTACTCTACTCTACTCTACTCTACTCTACTCTACTCTGTTCTGTTCTATTCTATTCTATTCTATTCTATTCTATTCTATTCTATTCTATTCTATTCTATTCTATTCTATTCTATTCTATTCTTATTTCTTATTCTATTCTTATTTCTTATTTCTTATTTCTTATTTCTTATTCTATTCTTATTTCTTATTCTCTTCTCTTCTCTTCTCTTCTCTTCTCTTCTCTTCTCTTCTCTTCTCTTCTCTTCTCTTCTCTTCTCTTCTATTCCATATTCCATATTCCATATTCCATATTCCATTCTTCATTTTTTTCTTCCTGGTGGCCCCTCCCTCCCCCAGCCCAGGGGTTTCACACCAGAGCTGGGGGGGTGACACCAGAATTGCTTGCTTGCTCCCTCCTCGTGTTCCCCCCCATCACTTTTCTTCTTGGACGGTGCCCTTCCCGCCCCAATGGCCTCGCCTGGGTTGCCCTCTCAGCCATTGGCAGCTGCTCAGCTGGGGAGGGGCCACCGAAATACTTCTTAGGAAGCCACTTCATGGCAAGGCGACCACAATCCTGCAGAGAGTAAGAGAGTCACGCAAGGTTCAACTCGACGTCACCACAACATTGTAAGTTGGAGACCAGGGTGGGGTTCGGGAGAAATGCAGCAAGAAATATCAGTTTCAAATCTGTTTTTTTACCTGTGCTTTTATTCCGCTGTTTGGATTGCTTTATTATGCTGTTGCAAAAAGCCCAGAGCTGCGTAGGTGAGTTGGGTGCCCTAGAAATTTATCAAGGAAAAGAAAAGAAAAGAAAAGAAAAGAAAGAAAAGAAAAGAAAAGAAAAGAAAAGAAAAGAAAAGAAAAGAAAAGAAAAGAAAAGAAAAGAAAAGAAAAGAAAAGAAAAGAAAAGAAAAGAAAAGAAAAGAAAAGAAAAGAAAAGAAAAGCCATAAATAAAACCGGGGAAGCTGCACTCTCTCCATTCCTCAAGATGGGGATGAAAAATTCAGAAACGGAAAGGAAAGAGAGACAGTCTTGGTTTGAATTTGGGGTTCACCGAAGGCTTGTAGGAAGGCTGCTCCTGAGGGCAGGACAAGAAGCAGCAGATGGAAACTCATCAAGGAGAGAAGCAACCTGGAATTAAGGAGAAATTTTCTGAGAGTGAGGATGATTAACCTGTGGAACTGCTTGCCACCAGAAGTTGTGGATGCTCCAACACTGGAGACAGCCACCTGTCTGAAATGGTATAGGGGCTCTGTTTGAGCAGGGGGCTGGACTAGAAGACCTCCAAGATCCCTTCTAGCTCTGTCATTCTATCATTCTATAAGGGTCTCCTGCCTGAGCAGGGGGTTGGGCTAGAAAACCTCTGGGGTCCCTTCCAACTCTATGATTTTATAAGGATCTCCTGTTTGAGCAGGGGTTGGACTAGAAGACCTCCGGGGTCCCTTCCAACTCTATGATTTTATAAGGATCTCCTGTTTGAGCAGGGGTTGGACTAGAAGACCTCCAAGATCCCTTCTAGCTCTGTCATTCTATCATTCTATAAGGGTCTCCTGCCTGAGCAGGGGGTTGGGCTAGAAAACCTCTGGGGTCCCTTCCAACTCTATGATTTTATAAGGATCTCCTGTTTGAGCAGGGGTTGGACTAGAAGACCTCCGGGGTCCCTTCCAACTCTATGATTTTATAAGGATCTCCTGTTTGAGCAGGGGTTGGACTAGAAGACATCCAAGGTCCCTTCCAACTCTATGCTTCTATAAGGATCTCCTGCTTGAGCAGGGAATTGGATTAGATGACCTCCGAGGTCCCTTCCAACTCTGTCATTCTATCATTCTGTAAGGGTTTCCTGCTTGAGTAAGGGGTTGGACTAGATGACCTCCAAGGTCCCTTCCAACTGTATGATTCTATAAGGATCTCCTGATTGAGTAGGGGTTGGACTAGATCAGTGGTTCTTAACCTTTTTGAACGAATCGCCCCCTTGAGCCAATGAGGAAGTTGTCATCGCCCCCCTCCCCCAACATAACCTCTCAATCACAACATAGGAAATAATTCTTCAATTTATGCAAACACTTTTTTTGTTTTCTTTAAAATTGTCATCAGGACATATCGATGCAAATAATTTATTTCCAGTCTTTTTCCCATATCTCAACTGTGTGAAAAAATTTGGTGCCACCCGTCACTTTATTCCCAAACTTCGTGATACATGTATTTCATTATTATCTTATTTATTCAAGACACTTAAATGTAATGACCACTGAAAACAAAATTCAATTGCAAGAAAGTGAAATGCCCGAAAAGAAAAACAGTAACATTTAATGATTGAATTACAAATGAAATTTAAGACGCAAAAAGAAATATAAAAAGGGCATAAGAACAAACCGCAATGCAGGAACTAAGAATTTCAAGACGAAAACTCTGAAACTAAATTAAGATTCGAGGAAAATATATATAGTCACGCACACTGTAAAAAGGATTAAAAAGACACAAAGAAAATATAATATCGAACTGGAGTGCACGCTAAAAAAGTACAATACAAAGAGACACAAAAAATGTTTTACAGAGCACAACAAAAATTCGAAAATGAAGCCGAAAACTCAAACTGGAACGTGAAATCCAATGCAAGCAAATACAACGATAAAAGCTCAGACAATTATTAACGAAAAAAATGTATGTACACAAAAAGCAAAAAAAAGAACAAAGCTGTATGTTGGAAGGAGATGGAATGAATCCCAATTTTAGGTATTCCGTCGAATATTGGCGACACTTCCTCTTCTCGGCCATGTTGAGAGGTCTTCGAAATGAAAGGCACTATCTGCAAATTAAATTTTTGACTCCACTGGAACACTAGAAAAACACACGTGGACGTTGATAAACCTAGTTTCAACAGTTACGTTGACATTACAGCTGACGTCACAGGGGACAGCCACTCAGCATGCAATGTTTCGAAAGAAGCGCTCCCCCCTCCATCACTGCCCATTCTGGCCAATGGCGTGCCACGGTATGGGTAGAGGCTGCTGCGCAACGCGCATGAAGATAAGTGATGTGTATTCACATGTACGATGTTCTGTACTGAAGCTAGCTGGAGGAACATTTGAAAACACAATTCAATCCACTAATAGCGAGCGATCTGATGTTTTTGTATGACAGATATACAGCGATTCACTGTACGAAAAAGTCTCAAAAGTGTCCCCAAAACTTCTCGCTCCATCGCCCCCATATCGCCCCCTTTTCGTTCCTTTGCCCCCGCGTTGCCCCTTTTCGTTCTATCGCCCCCCTGAAAAATGAAATCGCCCCCTGGGGGGCGATATCGCCCAGGTTAAGAACCACTGGACTAGATGACCACCAAGGTCCCTTCCAACTCTATGATTTTATAAGGATCTCCTGTTTGAGCAGGGGGTTGGAGTAGAAGATCTCCACGGTCCCTTCCAGGTCTGTTCTCTTCTAAATCCCTTCTAGCCCTGATGATGTTCCCTAGCTGCGTCAGGAAACGTCTTCAAGGGAACCACCCAACTCAGAGAGTAGGGAGGACCCCACACTTCAACCCTGAGCTATAACAATGCAGGGTAACAAGCGTTTAAAAAGGAGTTTTTATGCGTTTCTGAGATGGCTGGGGAAGCAACCATTTCCCCCCCTTCCCCAAAGAATGAATGAGAAGATTTGTAAGTGGGGGGGACAGTGTGAAACCTTTAAGCCGGTATTTTGGGGAGAGCCTCACTGGGCCCGACATGCAGACCCCCCCCCCCAAAAAAAAATAGACCGACGTGGATATTCACTCCTTATTTTGTTGTCTTATTTTGCACTCCTCTTGGGCTCTCCGTCCTGCTAATATTTGCAACAGCCGGAGATCTCCTTAAACCCCAGTCGTATCATTTATCACTCCTAGGGCGTATCAGTAATCATATCTGTGCCGTTACTAAATACCAGGATACGGGAATAATCGCCGGAGCTTCCTTAGATGTTCCCAGTAAGAAAACAGGGACTATAAAGTGACTGATCCACCCGATTTTAGTGCTGGGAGCGACTGTTAATGATAAGAGCTTGGCTGTTGAGTACCGTGTAAATATAATAAAAGGGGAGCAGAATTAAAGAATTACAGAATCACCGAGTTGGGAGGGACCCTGGAGGTCTTCTACTTTAACCCCCCCTGCTCAAGCAGGAGACCTTTACAGAATCACATTTATTTTTATTTTTATGAATATCCCTTTTAAATCCTTCGTGCACATTTTCAACATAAAAATCTTTCAACTGAATTGTATGACATAAGTTATAATTGTTCTATAATGTGGTAATTCCAACAGCTCCTCAAGAATCTATTAAACCTTGGCAAACAGTATCATCAGACTAGACAAATATACAAATATACATATGTAAACAGGTAATGTACAACAAGCCTGAAGTTGTATCTTGCATCACAACTCTGAAATTGCGCGAATGAATTGTCAAAGAATGAAATAAGATTGGTTTGGCCTGACCTGTTTTTAACAAACCCGTGCTGGCTTCTAGTTATAACTTTATAACTAGGGAGGGAAGAAGGGAGGGGGTTTGTGGAGGAGGAGGAGGAGGGGGGGGAGGAGGGGGAGGGGAGGAGGAGGAGGAGGGAGGGGGGGGAGGAAGGATGGAGGAGGAGGAGGAGGAAGGGGGGCTTGGTGCTCTCTGATCTGGGTGGTTTCTTGCAGACATTTCATGACCCAACTAGGGACACCATCAGTGCTGGAAGGGAATGGGGTTTGTGGAGGAGGAGAAGAAGAGGAGGAGGTGGAGGAGGGGAGGAGGGAGGAGGAGGGAGGGAGGGAGGGGGAGGAGGAGGGAGGGGGAGGAAGAGGAGTAGGGTCCTTGGTGCTCTCTGAGCTGGGTGGTTTCCTTGCAGATGTTTCATGACCCAACTAGGGGACACCATCTGCTGGAAGGGAGGAGGATTTCTGGAGAGGAGGATAATGACTGATGATGTTCCTGAGTTCGGTCATGAAACGTCTGCAAGAAAGCCACCGAGCTCAGAGAGCACCAAGGACGCCACAGTCGTCGTTCTCTTCCTCCTCCTCCTCCTCCTCCTCCTCCTCCTCCTCCTCCTCCTCCTCCTCTCTAAAATCCTGACTCCCTTCTAGCACTGATGATGTTACCAAGCTGGGTCATGAAACGTCTTCAAGAAAACCACCAAGCTCAGAGAGCACCAAGGACTGCATAGTTCTCTCCTCCTCCTCCTCCTCCCCTTCCTCCACTCCACAAACCCCAGTCCCTTCCAGCACTGATAATATCACCTAGTTGGGTCATGAAACGTCTTCCAGCAAATAACCAAACTCAGAGAGCACCAAGGACTCCCTCCTTTCAGCTACAAACCCTCAGCTACAAAGATTCTCCTTTATTGGTAGGACTTAATTTGATCAACCTTTTATTAAGATCCTGCATGGGGTTTACACACAACTGTGGTTCCTCCTTGTTTTATCTTTTCTCAGGAGTCAGCATGAAGACCCCGACCCTCCAGATGGTCCAGGTCTTGTGCCTGGTCGGATTCTTCACAGGACCTTTGCAGGTACAAAGGGAGCAGCTTCAGCAGCAGGAGTGTCCACCTCTTTGAATGGGGAGGGGTTCCCGGACAGGCAGGTGGCAGTCCTCCCCTCTCCGCTTGACAAAAAAAAACCCACTTCCTGCTGTTAAAATCTTGGTTCTGACTTTCTTTTTCCTTGAAGATGTCTCGCTTCTCATCGAAGAAGCTTCTTCAGTTCTGACTGAGTGGTGGGGAATGGAAGGATTGTATTCCTGGCAGTCATCTGGTCCTTAGTGCTCTTTCTGAGTGTCGTTGAGGCCACTTGAGGGTTTATCTGTACCTTCAGGGTCACCTGAATAGTGCAAATGGGTGTGGAGCCTTCTTGGAGCTGCTGAAAGGACCGTGTTGTAGACAGGAGATGGGTGGTCTCGCATCCCTTCCCCTCTGTCGAGATGGCTTCTTTAACCCTCCTTCGAACCAGTGCCCAGAATATGGACTTTTGTTGTCTTCAAAAGAGTGACATTTGTCTGTGAAATGAAGACGGACTGTTGAATTTTGTCCTGATATCTTTGTCCTCCTATGTGGCGTCATAAGTTTGTGAAGTGGTTGTTTTGTTTCTCCACTGTACAGATCAGTACGTGTCTCACTGCATCGTACCGCATATATCACATCCCTCGGTTTGTGTCCCGGGTGTTTTATCCTTGAGGTGGACAAGCTTCCGCCTTAGTGTAGTTTGGGGTTTAAAGTGTCCATCTTGAAAACCCTCTCGAGCTTTTCAGATATTCCTGCGACATGTGGAAGGACAACGTTGCTTCGTTTGTTATGGTCAACCTCATTATTATGGTCGACATTTTAATTCCGTATGTTGCAGGACTATCTGAAAAGCTCAGGGGGATTTGGAGCACTTGTGGGAATAGAACAATTAGGTTCGAGACCCGAGCACCACAAGAGGGGGCGAGCTCCCGTCCTCACCTCAGCTCCTAACAACCTAGCAGTTTGAAAGCATGCAAATGCAAGTAGGTAAATAGGTACCATTTCGGTGGGAAGGTAATAGCGTTCCGTGACTTCACGCTGCCCACATGACCACGGAAATGTCTTTGGACAGCACGGGCTCAATGGCCTGGAAATGGAGATGAGCAGCGCCCCCTAGAGTTGGTAACGAAGAGTGGAGTAAAATCCACAGGGATTCAATCCTCTCTGTGCTCTTTTGGGGGTTGAAGAAGGCACCTGGGCCAGCCTGGTTTCACCCGGCATTGGCCTCTTTTCATTCCTTCATGTCCTTGCCCACCTTCTCTTTTACCGCACAGGTGTTGTGTCTCAAAAAGATTCCCCTCGACATGTCCAAGAATTCTGTGGATGACCAGTATATTAACTGCCACCACAAGAAGGAGTTCAAGGTGCAGAAGCCAGGATACATTCCCATCCCAATGAAATATATGTCGATCTGGAATTTGGCCAGAGGGTACTGGGCCAAACTTGGCCCAAGTGTCAGCAAAATCAAACCAATCTACAGTACTGCAATTGTGGCTTACACAATCGGTGGAGGCCTGTACCGTGATTTCACCAACGCCGTCCACGAAGCCGGGAAATCCAAATACTCTTATAAACATTTTGCTTTCAAGGACTACTTCTTCCTCCTAACCAGGTTTGTTCAGGCCCGGAAGATCAAAGGCAAATGCTATGAGGTCTTCCGTGGGGTAAATGGGATCCGTTTCGACGTCCACTTGAAACAGCTTGTCCGCTTCGGGCAGTTCGCTTCCTCGTCTTTGGTCAAACAGCAGGCCCAAAACTTTGGCCAGGACACCTTCTTCTCCATCAAGACCTGTCACGGAGTGCCCATTAACAACCTCTCGTACTACCCACACCAAATGGAAGTTCTCATCCCGCCGTACGAGAAGTTCATTGTGACCCACCACCAGAAGACACTAAAGGGAGTCACCATCAGATTGAAGTCCCATGGTGTTTCCAGCCGGTTCAACTGTCAAGCTCTGAAAGGTAAGAGGCTGGAAGAGAGGAGAACTTGGGGATCAGAGCACAGCTCCCCAACTGTTCTGGGTTGGTGGCTGGGGGGGAAGGAGTGGGGGGGGGAAAGGGGATGGTTGTGTGGGAGGGGCAAGTATGTGCATGGACAGTCGCGCATGAGCACCCATTGCTCGTGTGACTGGAGCCAAGGGTAGCCATGTCGTTCGCGCTAGTGAGGCCCCAAGCACTCGCGTGAGTGGGGTTACAAGCACCCACAACACTCACATGAGTGAGGCTCATGAGTGCTCCCGATGCTCATGCAAGTGAGGTCCCGAATGCCCATGACACTTGTGCGAGTGGGACCCCAAGCGCCCACGACACGTGAATGGCACCAGGAGCACCCATGATGCTCAAACAAGTGAGGCCATGAGCACCCGTGAGGCTTGCCTGAGTGGGGCTTTACGGGTGCACATGCGCACACCAGCCACTCATGTGGACCACTTGTGAATAGGTTACGGACTGGCAGTGGGCTGCGGCCCACAGTTTTGGGACCCCTGGTTCAGATGACCCCGGCAGCATCTCAGCCATTATCTGGGGCTGCTGGAGAACCAAGATAGTTCCAGACATGGACCAAATGTCTATGATGCTCAATCATCCAGGTCATGGTTGTTCTTGAGGCAACCATGCTGCGTTTTTCTTGGTTTTCTCGTTTTTCTTTTTTAGTGGTATCGAACGAAAGTATTCAGGTCACAGACGAGGCATCTCGGCTAAGGATAAAAATGAATAAATAAATAAAATGAATAAAAATTTCACTTGCTGCCACTTTAACCTCGCCACCCCTCACCCCATTTTTGTCTCCATGGGTGCAGGTCACTAAACTCTAATGGGGAGGCCGTTCCTTCTGTGGGGGTCTCCTTCGGACCTGGAGCACCCTTGGGTCTCCAGGAAGCCTCGGACAACCGGGCCATCTAGGCAGAAGGCGTCCCGAGGAAGGAGACCAAGTGCGACATGCAAAAATGCCATTTATTCGGGGAGGGTGCAGTCTTTCTCTAGGGTGCAAGGATCAGGGATTGGGTATATATGTGATATGGGATGATTGTATTGGAAATCAACAAATCAAGCAATAAAAGTCTTTGGTGTGCAATGAAAGCTTTGTTTTGTTACATGGGAGAAAAGACACACACACACACACTCACTGTAGGTTGCTCCTTTGCTACTCAGGTTTGCGTCTTTTTGGACACTTTGCAGTTTTAATCGGGGAGTTCACAAGGCAGCCCTATTGTTTGGTTGATGAAAAGGCTAGTTTGGGCCCATTGAAAGAAATGACTCTGACTCAAAGGGGGGGGAAATAGTGTAAACAGAACCCACACCCCAGAATAAAATATTTCCCGGGTCGACTATATAAAGGACTGAAACTGATTACACAGCCTAGGGCCAAATTAGAAAAATAAAAACACCTATAATTACATTTCCTTTTGCCCCAAGGATCAGCGACAACATCATACACAACAAAAGGAAAACCTATAACAGCAATTAAAGTATTGTGTACAGCCCAAAGAACACTGAAAGAACACATGTTCACATAGCGATAACAAAGAACTCAGAAACACATAAAAACTCACTCAAAAATAAACACAATTTGCTAGCTGCCCCCAAGAGCACCCCTGTTGCTGTTATGGGAAATAAAAAGAACCTCCTTTTCATAAGCAGCTTTCCTTGGGTCTTGATTTTCACTCGCCGCTGCTCTCCCGGTTTCGGAGAAAAAACAGACCCGAACTGATTAGCTTGACAATTTGGCGACCACAAAGGGACTCCAAAGCTAATCTGATCAACCTGGCCCCAGTAAGCCTTCACTATGCTGGCGACAGATCCCTTTTCTCTGTGGGTGGGTTTTCCGCACCTTGCCCATTTTGAGAAAAGGTAGTAAAGGGAGTTTTGAGTCTTGTGCTCAACAGCCACTGGGAAAGGAGGTAAGTACCTCCAAATTTTGATATTCTACACCCAGGGAAGTGAGAATGGTGTATGTGTGTCAACGCTGCTAACATCGGATGTTTTTGCATTGACAACAGAGGGAAATGTAGCCATCTTTTACCTTTTGCTTTTAGAGTTAGATGATGCTGAGAAGGGGGATGTGAACGAGAGTCCAGCTAGACATAACAACACTAAAGCTAGCGTGAGAAACAAGGTTATTGTAACCAGAGCTGATAAGGAATTGGCGGGCTGGAGAACTGGAGAGGAGGCCTGTGCTTCACGTTAATTGGGGAATGTGATTTATGACTGTTAATTGAAGGAGGGAATTGTGCTTTGATACTATGTGCTCAGGGGAGGGGAATTCAGTTTTTGGCTTTGATTATGCAGTGCCGATATTATGCTACTCAAAATAAAGATTCTTTACCATAAACAATACCTCAAAGTTCTTTTGAAGAGTTTCATCTGTCGGAACCATGATATTGTGTGTGTGTGTGTGTGTGTGTGAGAGAGAGAGAGAGAGAGAGAGAGAGAGAGAAAGAGAGAGAGAGAGAGAGGGAAAATCCTGTTCTTCTCACTGCAGCTGGATCCTGTTTCTGCAATAGAACCAACTCTCTCAAAAATTGTTTCTTGATCTTCAAAAGAAGGCGTAGGCTAAAAGGCTGATAATAAAACCTAATAAAACCACTGGTTAATTGTCCTCCCTGTTAGGAAGTTTCTCCTTAGTTCCAGGTTGCTTCTCTCCTCGGTCATTTACCACCCATTGTTTCTTGTCCTGCTTTCTGGTGCTTTGGAGAATATGTTGATCCCACCGTCTTCTTTGGGGCAGCCCCTCAGACAGTGGTGCGATTCAGCCGGTTCGCACCGGTTCGGCAGAAGCGATATCTAATATTTTTTGTTGAGTTTGGCAAACCGGTTATGATAAACTGGATGAATGAATAATAAGAAAGCCCCATGAGGACACAGATAAACCTCCAGGTGGCCTCAATGCCTCTCTAAAAGAAGGCAAATGACCAGCTGTCTGCAAGGAGTATAAATCCTTCCATTGTCCACCATCTGTTCCGTTCCATTCCATTCCATTCCATTCCATATTTTCTATTCTATTCTGTTCTGTTCTGTTCCGTTCCATTCCATATTTTCTATTCTATTCTATTCTATTCTATTCTATTCTATTCTATTCTATTCTATTCTATTCTATTCTATTCTATTCTATTCTATTCTATTCTATTCTATTCTATTCTATTCTATTCTATTCTATTCTATTCTATTCTATTCTATTCTATTCTATTCTATTCTATTCTGGCACTTTCTGTTTGTGCATTCCACCCAAACCCACCCAGGTCTCCAACTTACAAGGTGGTGGTGATGTCGAGTTGAATCTTGAGTTACTCCTTGGAGCTCTGAAGGACTATGGTCCCCTCGCACGAAGTGGCTGCTAAGAGGTGCTCTGGTGGCCCCTCCCTTGCTGAGTGGCTGCCAAGGGTTGAGAGGGCAACCAGGGCGATGCCACTGGGGCAGGGTGGGGCACCATCAAAGGAGAGAGGTGATGGGGGACAGCAGGAAGAGGGAGCAAGCAAGCAATTCTGGTGGCACCCCTTCAACTGTGGTGGGAAGCCCCTGGGCTGGGGGAGGAAGGGACCGCAAGAGAATAACCATATTATAACAGAATTCCAAAAAACAAAAAAACAGAATAACAGAGTTGGAAGGGACCTTGGAGGTCTTCTAGTCCAACCCTCTGCTGAGGCAGGAAAGCCTATACCATTTTGGAAAAACTGCTATCTAAAGCAGGGGTGTCAAACTGCCGACCTGCGGGCCGGTTGTATCGTACGGAGGCCACGCCCACCCGGGCCTTCGGCAATGCAAAAAAACTCGCGATACATCACGACACGTCATGTGACGCGGCGAGTTTGACACCCATGATCCAAAGCAGGGGTGTCAAACTCGCAACATCACGTGATGTGTCGCGACGTATCGTGACTTTTTTGCCATTGCCGGCAATGGGTGGGTGGGCGCGGTTTCGCTATAATGCATCTGGCCCATGGGCCGGCAGTTTGACACCCCTGATCTAAAGGGTGACTGACAGCAGTCTTCCAGTACTTGTGGGTCTATCCTAGGGAGGACAGGGTCAACGTTTTTCCCAAAGCACCTGAAGGCAAGAAAAGAAGCAACGGATGGAAACTAATCAAGGAGAGAAGCAACCTGGAACTAAGGAGAAACTTCCTAACAGTGAGGACGATTAACCAGTGGAACTGCTTGCCACCAGATGTTGTGGGTGGTCCATCACTGGAGGTTTTCAAGAAGAGACTGGACAGCCATTTGTCCAGAATGGTATAGGATCTCTCGCTTTTGCAAGGGGGGTTGGACTAGAAGACCTCCAAGGCACCCTTCCAACTCTGTTATTCTTATTCAGAATGGTATAGGGTCTCCTGCGTGATCAGGGGATCGGACTAGAAGAACTTCATTGTTCCTTCCGACTCTGTTATTCTTTTAATGATCCCGACTCAGGATCCAGCTTTCTGGGTCTTGCTTTTCTTTGAAGAAGAATGTTCCAGTCAACAAATGTAACAGCCCTCCACCATTCAGATCTGATTCATATTTAGGAAGGTGTCCCATCTTGCAGTTAAAGCACCTCAGCCCCCCATCTTCCCCCTCCATTGCAGAAACTCCCTCTTGCTTACACAGGGCCCGGGCACAGCTGTGGGAATTGATTTATCCTGAGGGAGTTGCATTCTGAATCTCTTCCTTCCCAGGGAGCAAGAGGCCCTCTCCAGTCACCCCGCCCCCCCCACACACACACGTTCCATTCCCCTTTCTCAGCTGAGGATGTTGGGGGAATCAAACATGAGTGTTACATCAAATTTTAGGCTTTATTATTAGTTTTTTAGATTGGTGCCATCGCGCCTTTTGTGTCTTTGCAGTCCCTTCGTGGTCGCCAAATTGCCAAATGAACCAGTTCGGGTACATCCTTTCTTCGAAGTCGGGAGAGAAGCAATGAGCGAAAATCAAGACACGAGGCAAACTGCTTATGGAAAGGAGGTTCTGTTTATTTCCCAATAAGAGCAACAAGGGTGTTCTTGGGGGCAGCTAGCAAATTGGGTTTGTTGGTGAGTGAATTTTTATGCTTCTTTGTTATCGATGTGTAAATGTGTGTTTTTCCTGTGTTCTTTGAGCTGGAGATAATACTCCATTATGGTTTTCCTTTTGTTGTGTATGATTTTGTGGCTGATCCTTGGGGATAAGGGAAATGAAAGTATAAGTGGTTTTTTTTTCTAATTTAGCCCTAGCCTACGTAATCAGTTCCAGTCTTTTATCTAGTCAGCCTGTGTTTTCGGAGATTGCTTTGTTATGCAATATTTTCTGAATGGGAGTCCAGTTTTATGAATGGGCAACATTGTATCTTTTGAATGAAACATTGTTTCTCTAAACTACGCCTGTGGGCTATCTTGGTGGAGGAAAGACAGGTGATGTTTTCTGCCTATTCTTAAGGGGATTATCTTTTCTTCTCTTTTGGGAAATCATCCTTGGGGAAATATTTTATTCTGGGGAGGAGGTTCCCTTTGCACTAATTTTTTTCTCCTTTGAGTCAGAGCCATTTCTTTCAATGGGCCCAAACTAGCCTTTTCATCAACCAAACCATTGGGCTGCCTTCCGAACTCCCTGCTTAAAGCTGCAAAGCATCCAGAAAGAAGCAAAGCTGGGTGGGAATGGAGCAGGGGCCATGAATGGCACGGGAGGGGGGAATCTGTCTTTTTTCCAGTTTAACAAAACAAAGCTTTCATTGTATATCAATGACCTTTATTGATTGATTTGTTGTTTTCTGATACAATCATCCTATATCAAATATAACCATCCTTGGTCTCTGCATCCTCCCTGAATAATCACCTTTTTTGGAGTTGCCTGAAATTCTTGCAATTCATCTTGTCAGTGGGGCAAAAAAGGCCACTTTCTTGAAAAAATATTTTGCATGTCGCACTTGGTCTCCTTCCTAGGGACGCTCTCTCCATAGATGACCAAGCTGTCAGAGGCTTCCTAGAGGCCCAAGGATGCTCCAGCTTAGAAGGAGACCCCACAGAAGGAAGGACATCCCCATCGGAGTTAAGAGGCCTGCAGCTGTGGAAACAAAAAGGGGGTGAGGGGCAGAGAGGTTAGCGTGACAGCGAGTGAAATATTTATTCATTTGTCGATGCTGGAAGGCGAGCTCCGTCTTCTGCATTCGCCTGTCATGCCTCCGTCCGAGCCTGACTCCAAGGAAGACATGGAGTTCTCTGTTGAGGCCCAGGAGGGGGTGTCTGTGGCTTCGGAGGACTGTAGGGAGGAGCAGGCTGAGGCAGGCCAGGGCCCTTCAGGTTTGGAACAGGGAAGGCAGAGTTCAGGCCTGGAGCAAGGCCCATCCCCACCTGATCCTAGAGCAAGGAGAGCAGAGAGGAGGAGAGCACAACGGAGGCAGGCTCAATTGCTCGGGAGGAGAATGTCCCACCCCACTCCACAAGGCACACCTGGGGATTAGTATTTAAGGAGACGCTGTGGGGTGAGGCATTTGCCGGGAACAAACGTGGGATCTTGAGATTGTCGTGACTTGTGCTCTTGTAACCTGGACGCTTTGTATTCCAGACCAGTTTGTTTCCTGCTTCCCAATCACAGCTTACATGCCTGATCTCTCCTTGCAGTTGGCAGTTTGCAGTTTGCAGTTCTCAGACAAGCCGAGAGTAAAAGGACTTTTTATGTTTTCTTGCTATCTGTCTTGTCTTGAGAATATTGTAAACTTTCCTGGCTATCTTGGTTGAACTCTTGCCAGCATATGGGGGAGCTTTTGGGTGAACATTGGCAGTGATTCCAGGACTGTTGCTTTTGCCAGCCAACTGCCTTGCCTCCGTTCGGGGCCCTGGGTCATCACACCGCCTGTCCGATACCTGTGCATTTGGTTTTTCTTGCCTAAGAAAAACTTTTCTCAACACTGATGTCAAGCTTGAAGCATGCACAAGGCAGTCACTTGTCTGAGATGGGATAGGTTCTCCTGCTTGAGCAGGGGGCTGGACTAGAAGACCTCCAAGGTCCTATTCTATTCTATTCTATTCTATTCTATTCTATTCTATTCTATTCTATTCTATTCTATTCTATTCTATTCTATTCTATTCTACTCTACTCTATTCTACTCTACTCTACTCTACTCTACTCTACTCTACTCTACTCTACTCTACTCTACTCTACTCTACTCTACTCTACTCTACTCTACTCTACTCTACTCTACTCTATTCTATTCTATTCTGGCACTTTCTGTTTGTGCATTCCACCCAAACCCACCCAGGTCTCCAACTTACAAGGTGGTGGTGATGTCGAGTTGAATCTTGAGTTACTCCTTGGAGCTCTGAAGGACTATGGTCCCCTCGCACGAAGTGGCTGCTAAGAGGTGCTCTGGTGGCCCCTCCCTTGCTGAGTGGCTGCCAAGGGTTGAGAGGGCAACCAGGGCGATGCCACTGGGGCAGGGTGGGGCACCATCAAAGGAGAGAGGTGATGGGGGACAGCAGGAAGAGGGAGCAAGCAAGCAATTCTGGTGGCACCCCTTCAACTGTGGTGGGAAGCCCCTGGGCTGGGGGAGGAAGGGACCGCAAGAGAATAACCATATTATAACAGAATTCCAAAAAACAAAAAAACAGAATAACAGAGTTGGAAGGGACCTTGGAGGTCTTCTAGTCCAACCCTCTGCTGAGGCAGGAAAGCCTATACCATTTTGGAAAAACTGCTATCTAAAGCAGGGGTGTCAAACTGCCGACCTGCGGGCCGGTTGTATCGTACGGAGGCCACGCCCACCCGGGCCTTCGGCAATGCAAAAAAACTCGCGATACATCACGACACGTCATGTGACGCGGCGAGTTTGACACCCATGATCCAAAGCAGGGGTGTCAAACTCGCAACATCACGTGATGTGTCGCGACGTATCGTGACTTTTTTGCCATTGCCGGCAATGGGTGGGTGGGCGCGGTTTCGCTATAATGCATCTGGCCCATGGGCCGGCAGTTTGACACCCCTGATCTAAAGGGTGACTGACAGCAGTCTTCCAGTACTTGTGGGTCTATCCTAGGGAGGACAGGGTCAACGTTTTTCCCAAAGCACCTGAAGGCAAGAAAAGAAGCAACGGATGGAAACTAATCAAGGAGAGAAGCAACCTGGAACTAAGGAGAAACTTCCTAACAGTGAGGACGATTAACCAGTGGAACTGCTTGCCACCAGATGTTGTGGGTGGTCCATCACTGGAGGTTTTCAAGAAGAGACTGGACAGCCATTTGTCCAGAATGGTATAGGATCTCTCGCTTTTGCAAGGGGGGTTGGACTAGAAGACCTCCAAGGCACCCTTCCAACTCTGTTATTCTTATTCAGAATGGTATAGGGTCTCCTGCGTGATCAGGGGATCGGACTAGAAGAACTTCATTGTTCCTTCCGACTCTGTTATTCTTTTAATGATCCCGACTCAGGATCCAGCTTTCTGGGTCTTGCTTTTCTTTGAAGAAGAATGTTCCAGTCAACAAATGTAACAGCCCTCCACCATTCAGATCTGATTCATATTTAGGAAGGTGTCCCATCTTGCAGTTAAAGCACCTCAGCCCCCCATCTTCCCCCTCCATTGCAGAAACTCCCTCTTGCTTACACAGGGCCCGGGCACAGCTGTGGGAATTGATTTATCCTGAGGGAGTTGCATTCTGAATCTCTTCCTTCCCAGGGAGCAAGAGGCCCTCTCCAGTCACCCCGCCCCCCCCACACACACACGTTCCATTCCCCTTTCTCAGCTGAGGATGTTGGGGGAATCAAACATGAGTGTTACATCAAATTTTAGGCTTTATTATTAGTTTTTTAGATTGGTGCCATCGCGCCTTTTGTGTCTTTGCAGTCCCTTCGTGGTCGCCAAATTGCCAAATGAACCAGTTCGGGTACATCCTTTCTTCGAAGTCGGGAGAGAAGCAATGAGCGAAAATCAAGACACGAGGCAAACTGCTTATGGAAAGGAGGTTCTGTTTATTTCCCAATAAGAGCAACAAGGGTGTTCTTGGGGGCAGCTAGCAAATTGGGTTTGTTGGTGAGTGAATTTTTATGCTTCTGAGTTCTTTGTTATCGATGTGTAAATATGTGTTCTTTCCATGTTCTTTGAGCTGCAGATAATACTCCATTATAGGTTTTCCTTTTGTTGTGTATGATGTTGTGGCTGATCCTTGGGGCTAAGGGAAATGAAAGTATAAGTGTTTTTTTTTCTAATTTAGCCCTAGCCTACGTAATCAGTTCCAGTCTTTTATCTAGTCAGCCTGTGTTTTCGGAGATTGCTTTGTTATGCAATATTTTCTGAATGGGAGTCCAGTTTTATGAATGGGCAACATTGTATCTTTTGAATGAAACATTGTTTCTCTAAACTACGCCTGTGGGCTATCTTGGTGGAGAAAAGACAGGTGATGTTTTCTGCCTATTCTTAAGGGGATTATCTTTTCTTCTCTTTTGGGAAATCATCCTTGGGGAAATATTTTATTCTGGGGAGGAGGTTCCCTTTACACTATTTTTTTTTTCCTTTGAGTCAGAGCCATTTCTTTCAATGGGCCCAAACTAGCCTTTTCATCAACCAAACCATTGGGCTGCCTTCCGAACTCCCTGCTTAAAGCTGCAAAGCATCCAAAAAGAAGCAAAGCTGGGTGGGAATGGAGCAGGGGCCATGAATGGCATGGGAGGGGGGAATCTGTTTTTTTTCCAGTTTAACAAAACAAAGCTTTCATTGTATATCAATGACCTTTATTGCTTGATTTGTTGTTTTCTGATACAATCATCCTATATCAAATATAACCATCCTTGGTCTCTGCATCCTCCCTGAATAATCACCTTTTTTGGAGTTGCCTGAAATTCTTGCAATTCATCTTGTCAGTGGGGCAAAAAAGGCCACTTTCTTGAAAAAATATTTTGCATGTCGCACTTGGTCTCCTTCCTAGGGACGCTCTCTCCATAGATGACCAAGCTGTCAGAGGCTTCCTAGAGGCCCAAGGATGCTCCAGCTTAGAAGGAGACCCCACAGAAGGAAGGACATCCCCATCGGAGTTAAGAGGCCTGCAGCTGTGGAAACAAAAAGGGGGTGAGGGGCAGAGAGGTTAGCGTGACAGCGAGTGAAATATTTATTCATTTGTCGATGCTGGAAGGCGAGCTCCGTCTTCTGCATTCGCCTGTCATGCCTCCGTCCGAGCCTGACTCCAAGGAAGACATGGAGTTCTCTGTTGAGGCCCAGGAGGGGGTGTCTGTGGCTTCGGAGGACTGTAGGGAGGAGCAGGCTGAGGCAGGCCAGGGCCCTTCAGGTTTGGAACAGGGAAGGCAGAGTTCAGGCCTGGAGCAAGGCCCATCCCCACCTGATCCTAGAGCAAGGAGAGCAGAGAGGAGGAGAGCACAACGGAGGCAGGCTCAATTGCTCGGGAGGAGAATGTCCCACCCCACTCCACAAGGCACACCTGGGGATTAGTATTTAAGGAGACGCTGTGGGGTGAGGCATTTGCCGGGAACAAACGTGGGATCTTGAGATTGTCGTGACTTGTGCTCTTGTAACCTGGACGCTTTGTATTCCAGACCAGTTTGTTTCCTGCTTCCCAATCACAGCTTACATGCCTGATCTCTCCTTGCAGTTGGCAGTTTGCAGTTTGCAGTTCTCAGACAAGCCGAGAGTAAAAGGACTTTTTATGTTTTCTTGCTATCTGTCTTGTCTTGAGAATATTGTAAACTTTCCTGGCTATCTTGGTTGAACTCTTGCCAGCATATGGGGGAGCTTTTGGGTGAACATTGGCAGTGATTCCAGGACTGTTGCTTTTGCCAGCCAACTGCCTTGCCTCCGTTCGGGGCCCTGGGTCATCACACCGCCTGTCCGATACCTGTGCATTTGGTTTTTCTTGCCTAAGAAAAACTTTTCTCAACACTGATGTCAAGCTTGAAGCATGCACAAGGCAGTCACTTGTCTGAGATGGGATAGGTTCTCCTGCTTGAGCAGGGGGCTGGACTAGAAGACCTCCAAGGTCCTATTCTATTCTATTCTATTCTATTCTATTCTATTCTATTCTATTCTATTCTATTCTATTCTATTCTATTCTATTCTATTCTACTCTACTCTATTCTACTCTACTCTACTCTACTCTACTCTACTCTACTCTACTCTACTCTACTCTACTCTACTCTACTCTACTCTACTCTACTCTACTCTACTCTACTCTACTCTATTCTATTCTATTCTATTCTTACTGCTTCTTAGCTTGCCAACGCGCTCGGGGAGAGGTGAGGGGGAGAATGGAATGCAGTTGCCAAGCAACAAGAAATCTAACCGTGAGAACCAAGGATGTTTCAGCAGGTGTTTGCCAACCCACAAAGACACTTTCCCATAACAACCTTTTGACACTTGATTGCACAATGTGACGTGCACTAATGGGGGGAAGAGGGAGAATGGTGTATTTGGATTATAGCGGTTTGCGCGGGAAATAGCCCAAGCTGGTTTTGCTTTGAATCGTGCTGAAATGATGTATTCAATAAAGTTTTGCACAAAGAGATTGGATCGGCTTGTCAATGCTTCTTTGATTGGGCTTGTTAGTCAGAACCTTGACAACTAAATTGCATTTTGTCAGATAGGGTTCCATGCTCCATGCCTTTCTCTTTATTTTCCCCGCTAGGGCAAAGTGTCCCCATCAACTTTCATGCTGTGGGCCCCACAAAACTCTCCTGCACTGTTCATCTCCTGACCCTCGCCGGCCCTGGGTTCAACCCTTCAGGCAGGGCATTGGGGTGCTGGCTCAGCACGCCACAGAGAGACCTGGTCTATCTCGGCGGTCCGCAATCTTTGTGGCTTAGCGGCCCGGCCTGATGTGGGTGACAGCGACACGCCCATGTGCACCATTCCATTTGTGTGAGAAGCACACGTGCACACCGTCCACTGGCGCCAAGGGAGCTTTGCGCATGAGCGGAGAGTGCTTGCACAAGAAACTCCTTTCGCATGAATGGCGCTTCGGGCATGAGCGCAAGTGGCCTCCCCTCACGCGACTGGAGCTCCACGTCCACGTGCTTGCCCGTTTCTCCTGCGGACCGGTAGTGGGCTGCGGCCCAGGGATTGGGGACCCGTGGCCTATGTGAAAGACTCGAAAGGGGTTTTCATCGAAAATGTTTTGCTTCTCATCCAAGAGGACTGAAGAAGCTTCTTGGGTGAGAAGCGAAACGTTTCGAAGGAAACACCGAGAAAATCCAGTTCCGTTTTGAGAAAAAAACAAAACCCTTTGGGACACCCGTGACCTGGACGATTGACCATCTCCATAGACCAGTGATGGCAAACCTTTTAGAGACTAAGTGCCCAAAAACCGCCTCGCCCCTGCCCCGCCCCCACCTCTCCTGCCCGGAGGGCCACCTACCACCTCCATGGCCCGCCACAGCAGATCGCCCAGGCAGGCCAGCAGCGTCATGGCGGCCACACCCTCTGTCTGCGCCCCGCAGCATCATCTGTACACGATGGGGTGCGAGGGCAGAGTCTTGTCCCCGCTGCCCGGCTGCCATGTCCTTGGCTGTGCTGCTCTGCGCAGGCTGCGCCCGGGGCGAGTCTCCTCCAGGGGGGCTGCTGGTGAGGAGCTGGCCATGGGAGGTGGTGGGGTTGGGGCGATGGCGTGCGTGTCCACAGAGAGGGCTCTGAGTGCTGCCTCTGGCACCTGTGCCAAAGGTTCGCCACCACTGCCATAGACATTTGGTCCACCTGGAACTGACATGGTTCTGCAGCAGCGTCAGCTATGGCCGAGAATCTCCCTGGGACCTCAGAACCCCATCTTCTCCTTTCTTCCCGCCTCTTACCATTCAGGACTTCACAGTTGCAGCGGCTGAATACACCCCGGGACTCCAGCCTGATGAAGACCCTGTTCTGGCTCCTCCTGTGGTTGATCACGGTGAACGTCTCATAGGGCGGGATGAGAACTTCCTTTTGTTTCTGGTGGTATGAGAAGTCGTAAATGGGCACTCCGTAGCAGGTCTTGATGGAAAAGAGGGTGTCCTCGCCAAATGTTTGGGCCACCTTTTCGTCCAACGAGGAGGAAGCGAACTGTCCGAAGCGAACCACCTTGTCGGAGACGGTGAAACGGATCCCGTTTATCCCGCGGAAGACCTCATAGCAGCTGCCCTCGGTCTTCTTGGCCTGAAGAGCCTTGGTTAGGAGGAAGAAGTGCTTGAAGGCAAATTGGTCGTAAGAATTTTGGGATTTCCCGGCTTCTCGTACGGCGGCGTTGAAATCACTCTACAGGTCGTCTCCGACTGTGTAGGCCACAATCGTGGTGCCATAAATGGGATCGAAGCTGCCCACAATTTGGCCAAGCTTGTCCCAGTGGCTTCTGGCCGTTTCCCAGGTCTTACTATACTTTCCCTCCAAAGGGATATTTCCTGACTTCTGCCTCGTGGAGCTGCAGTCAATATACCGGTCATCCACAGAGTTGTTGAACATGGTGAGGGGTATCTCTCGCAGACACAACACCTGTCCGGGAAAAGAGAAGTTGAGGAAGGACACTACAGAAAGGAAAGAGTCCAGCAGGGGGTGAAGCCAACCTGAACTCAGTTATCTTTTTCAGCCCCCAAAGGAGCACGTGGGGGAAGGTAAAGTAAAGGGGTCCCTGCTGGTTTAGTGCTGTCCGACACTTGGGGCTGGTGTTCCTCTCTGTTTCGAGGCCGTTGAACCAGCGCCGTCTGAAGATGTTTCTCTGGTTATGTGGCCAATCTGACATCACGGAGCGCTGTTACCTTCCCACCTAAGTGGTACCTGTTTATCTACTCGCCTTTACAGGCTTTCGAACTGCTAGCTTGGCAGGAGTTGAGGTGAGGACGGGAGCTCGCCCCATCTTGTGGTGCTCGGGTCTCGAACCTGGGCTGCCGGTTTTCTAGCCGACAAGCCCAGCGTCTTAACTGCTGAGCCTGGGCACGTGGAAAAAGAGCCAGAAGAAAATCATGATTGGGACCCCTGGTGGCGCAGTGCTTAGAAGGCAGCATTGCAGGCAAACTCTGCCCGCTGCCAGCAGTTTGATCCTGATGGGCTCAAGGTTGACACAGCCTTCCGTCCTTCCGAGGTTGGTAAAATGAGGAGCCAGATTGTTGGGAGCAATAGGCTGACTCCTTCCTTCCTTCCTTCCTTCCTTCCTTCCTTCCTTCCTTCCTTCCTTCCTTCCTTCCTTCCTTCCTTCCTTCCTTCCTTCCTTCCTTCCTTCCTTCCTTCCTCCCTCCCTCCCTCCCTCCTTTCCTCCCTATCTCCTTTCTTTCTTACTTTCTTTCTTACTTTCTTTCTTTCTTTCTTTCTTTCTTTCTTTCCTTCCTCTTTTCTCTTTTCTTTTTTCTTTCTCTTCCTCTTTTCTCTGTCTCTCTGTTTCTTTGTTTGTTTTGTTGTTTCTTTTCTTTCTTCCTCCCTCCCTCCCTTCCTCCCTCCTTTCCTTTCTATCTTCTTTCTTTCTTTCTTTCTTTCTTTCTTTCTTTCTTTCTTTCTTTCTTTCTTTCTTTCTTTCTTTCTTTCTTTCTTTCTTTCTTTCTTTCTTCCTCCCTCCCTTCCTTCCTTCCTTCCTTCCTATCTCCTTCCTTCCTTCCTTCTTTCCTTCCTTCCTTCCCTCCCTCCTTCCTTCCACCCTCCCTCCTTTCTTTCTTTCTTTCTCTTTCTTTCTTTCTTCCTTCCTCCCTCCCTCTCTCCCTCTCTCCCTCTCTCCCTCCCTCCTTTCCTTCCTATCTGCTCCTTTCCTCTCTTTCTTCCTTCCTTCCCATCTCCTTCCTTCCTCCTTTCCTTTCCTATGTGGTGCTCGGCTCTCGAACCCAATGGTTTATGTTCCCCCAAGTGCTCCAAATCCCCCCTGGAGCTTTTCAGATATTCCTGTGAAAGATGGAATTACGAGGTGAACAACAATAACAACAAGGTTAACGATAACCAATGAAGCCACGTTGTCATTCCACACGTCGCAGGAATATCTGAAAAGCTCAGTAGGGTTTTCAAGCAACGCGATGGTCCAGACGCTGGTCCACCCAAGGATAAAGCACCCAGATACGAAGGGAGGAATGTGATCTTGGAAAAATATTTGGAACAGAAGAGTATATATGAAGAATATGTCAGTTAGAGTTAAGGGAATTGGATAAAAAGTGACATGGAGGTGGTACCTAACCCCGCGTAAATTAAATCAAATAGATGTGAAATATACAAATATTTGCTGGCGGCGCGCGAAAGAGATTGGAACATATAGACACATGCGGTGGAATTGTGATAGCGCACAAAAGATAGGGGACATGGTGTTTAGGGAAATTAGAGAACTTTTGAAGGTAAATTTAGAGATGTCACCCAGGATTGCATTTACTGTTACTGGTGGCAAAACCGAGATATAAATGACGCAAAAAAAAAGGAATCGATTGTAAATTTGATAACGGCAGCTAGATTAGCGATGGCTAAATATTGGGAGACGGAATTGGGTTCTTCCGAGAAATGAAAGAGGGAATATGGCAATAGATGATAAATTAACAAGAGAAATTAAATTTAGAAAAGGGATGATTAAACTAAATAATTGTCATGAAATATGGGGGGATTTTATCAAAACTGTCTTGGTGGAAGGCAAAGGGAAAAAACCTGCTCAAGAATGTAGGCTGTTTGGAGGGGATAAGGGCCCAGTTGAAATCTATTGTAGATGGTTAGTTGTTATACGAGAAGAAATATAGGTAATATATTTCCGAAATGGTATATATATCCGAAATGGTATAGGGTTACCTGCCTGAGCAGGGGGTTGGACTTGATGACCTCCAAGGTCCCTTCCAACTTTATTATTATTATTATTATTATTATTATTATTATTATTATTATTATTATTATTATTATTATTATTATTATTATTATTATTATTATTATTATTATTATTATTATTATTATTATAAAAATGGTCTTCGGGGGGGCTGGAGGCACTGTAGCATTTGCATTTTTATACTGTTTTTTTATTTAGATGTACATGTGTTATGTTTGCATGATTTGCATTTGAATAAACTTAAAATTAAAATTAAAATTAAATTAAATTAAAATAATTAAAATTAAAATTAAAATTAAAATTAAAATTAAAATTAAAATTAAAATTAAAATTAATTAAAATTAAAATTAAAATTAAAATTAAAATTAAAATTAAAATTAAAATTAAAATTAAAATTAAAGAAAAGGAAAGGAAAAAAAGGAACGTGATCTGTGCAGTGCGATGCAGTGAGACACGTACACATCTGTACAGGGCAAACACAAAACGACAACTTCACAAGCTCAGGGCGAAATACAGGAGAACAAACCCATCAGGACAGTCACCAATCAGGTTAGATCGTCATTTACGGAGGTCCCAGGGACCCAGCGACATTCTGAGGTGGCTTTAGAGTGGCAGATATATTTTCTTTTACTCTCTCGATGTCTTCTCGACGTTTTATATTTCATTACAATATTCCTTTTTTTAAAAAGGGGTTTTTTAAATATTTTTTATAATGATCGTTCCTATGTGTCTGTGGTTTTATTGGATTGTTTACAGGCCACAAAGGGATTGCCGGCGTTCCCAGAAGATGGGTTCAGGGTTCGAAAGAACCGAGAGCAGAGAATAAAAGGGATAGTCCATCCCCCTGCTCGAGCAGGAGACCCTTCCAGAGTCACAGAATCACAGAGTTGGAAGGTACCTTGGAGGTCATCTAGTCCGACACCCTGCTCGAGCAGGAGACCCTGACAGAATCACAGAATCGCAGAGTTGGAAGGGACCTTGAAGGTCATCTAGTCCATCCCCGTGCTCAAGCAGGAGACCCTGACAGAATCACGGAATCGCAGAGTTGGAAGGGACCTAGGAGGTCATCTAGTCCGACCCCCCGCTCGAGCAGGAGACCCTGACAGAATCACGGAATCGAAGAGTTGGAAGGGATCTTGAAGGTCATCTAGTCCATCCCCGTGCTCAAGCAGGAGACCCTGACAGAATCACGGAATCGCAGAGTTGGAAGGGACCTCGGAGGTCATCTAGTCCGACCCCCCGCTCGAGCAGGAGACCCTGACAGAATCACGGAATCGCAGAGTCGGAAGGGACCTCGGAGGTCATCCAGTCCGACCCCCTGCTCGAGCAGGAGACCCTGACAGAATCACGGAATCGCAGAGTCGGAAGGGATCTCGGAGGTCATCCAGTCCGACCCCCCTGCTCGAGCAGGAGACCCTGACCGAATCACTGAAGAGCAGAGTCGGAAGGGACCTCGGAGGTTCATCTAGTCCGACCCCCCCCCCCCCGCTCGAGCAGGAGAACCCTGACAGAATCACGGAAGAGCAGAGCTGGCTGGAAGGGACCTCGAAGGGACCTGGCAGTTTTTCTTCTGCACCATCTCTCCTTTTTTTAAGAACCCGACCGCACTCTTAACAACAGGAAGTGGCTTTTGCATCGAGCAGAGATAGTGTGTGTGTGTGTGTGTGTGTGAGAGAGAGAGAGAGAGAGAGTGAAAGCTGCCTGCTCCGGCAAAAAATCCCCCCCCCATTTAAAGAGACGGAAACTCCCACTGATTGCTGCCCCATTTGTACCTGCAAAGGTCCTGAGAGGAGTCCGATCAGACAGAACAGCCGGACCGTCTGGAAGGCTGGGGTCTCCATGGGGGTCTCCTGAGAAAAATAAAAATAAAGGAGGAGGCCCCGTTGTGCGTAAAACACAACAACCGCCTTAATAAAAGGTTGAACAGTTGAAGTCCCGCCCGATAGAAGGGAATCTTTGTAGCTCATGGTGGAAATGAGGGGGGGGGGTCCTCGGGTGGTGGTGTCTCTGAGCTGGGAGGTTTCCTGGCAAACGTTTCCTGACTCAGCTAGGTAACATCGTCAGGGCTAGAAGGGAGGGGGGGTTCCAGGGAGGAGGAGGGGAGGAGGGAAGGAGAAGGAGAAGAGAAAGAGAAGGAGAAGGAGAAGGAGGATGAGAAGGAGAAAGGATGAGGAGAGGAGAGAAGGAAGAAGAGAAGAAGAAGAAGAAAGAAGAAGAAGAAGAAGAAGAAGAAAGAGGAGGAGGAGGAGGAGGAGGAGGAGGAGGGAGGAGGAGGAGGAGGAGGAGGAGGAGGAGGAAAAAAAGACTGCGGGGTCCCTGGTGCCACAGAATAATAGAATGACAGAGCTGGAAGGGACCTTGGAGGTCCTCTAGTCCAACCCCCCCCAGCTCGAGCAGGAGACCCTTACAGAATCACAGAATGACAGAAGGGACCCTGGAGGTCATCTAGTCCAACCCCCTTTTCCAGCAGAAGACCCTTACAGAATCATAGAATAATAGAGTTGGAAGGGACCTTAGAGGCCATCTAGTCCAATTCCCTGCTCATGCAGGAGACCCTTCTCTCCCCCTCCTCCTCCCCCTCCTCCTCCCCCTCCTTCTCCTCCTCCGAATAACAGAGTTGGAAGGGACCCAGGAAGGTCATCTAGTCCAGCCCCCTGCTCCAGCAGGAGACCCTTACAGAATCATAGAATGACAGAGTTGGAAGGGACCTTAGAAGTCATCTAGTCCAACCCCCTGCTCCAGCAGGAGACCCTTGACCATTTCAGACCAGTGGCTGTCCGGTCTCTTCTGAAAAAACCCCCCAGTGATGGAGCACCCACAACATCCGGGGGCAAGCCGTTCCACTGGCTAATCGTCCTCCCTCTTGGGAAATTTCTGCTTAGTTCCGAGTCGCTTCCCTCCTTGAGGAGTTTCCCTTCCGTTACGTCTTTGTCCTTCGCTCAGGAACAGCGGAACCTGTGGAACAGCCTGCCTCCAGGAATCCTGGGCGCTCCATCACTGGAGATTTTCAAGAAGAGGTAGACGTTCACCTGTCTGTGACAGTATAGGTTCTCCCGCTTGAGCAGGGGGCTGGACTAGAAGACCTCCAAGGTCCCTTCCAGCTCTACTCTCTATTCTATTCAAAGCCTTCATACAACCCAGATTGCAACTCTCTGCTTCCTTTCCATTTCTCAGTTTTCCTCCCCCACCTTGAACAACTTCCCCGGTTTTATTTGTGACATGTCTACAGCCCTCAACTCAGCGACGCGGCTCTGGGCTGCGGGCAACCGCCTCATCGAACTACAAAAACCATGCTCCACCGAAACGTAGATGAAAAACAGGGTTGTAAGTGACATTTTTTTCCTGTGCATTTCCCTCTGGTCCCCAACTTACGAGATGGTGGTGAGGTCGCTCTTGAGCGTCGCGGTGCGGCTCCCTTGCCCTCGGCAAGATTGTGGTGACCTCGCGTGAAACGGTGCGAACGGGGGGATTTATTTGCCCCTCCCTGGCTGAGTAGCTACCAATGGTTGTGAAGCCGCCTGGGTGACGCCACTGGGGCAGGGTGGGCCCCCCCAAATTGATGGTGGGGGGCATAAGGAGGACATAGGAAGCAAGCAATTCTGGGTGGGATGCACACACCCCTCCCCGGGGTCCGAAAACGGAGAGGAAACACCTGGGATCACCTGTCAAAGGAAGTGGGGATCAAAACAAAAAAATAGAGAGAGGAGGAAGAGAAAGCCACAGAGCGGATCGCTTTTTCCTCTCTCTCTCTCTCTCTCTCTCTCTCTCTCTCTCTTTTTAAATCTGTCGTTCATTGCCAAAAGAGGAAGCGAAGAACGAAGCGCCGATCAAAAGTCGAGGCATCTTTCCGAGAGGCGGCCGTCTCAGCCGTCTCAACGAGGCCAGCCGAGGAGAGCGGCCAAGAGGCTCAGATCTTCACCCAGCAGGTGAGAAGGTAGGACCAAGAACATCGAAGCACGGGGGTGGACTAGAGGACCTCCCAGGTCCCTTCCGGCCCGAATGATTCGACGGTTCCTGGAATCCGAAAGAAAGCGGACGTCAGGCCGGACCTGGAAAAGGGCATCCAGTTTTGGTCGAAAAAGAGGTTGAGATTTTGGCGAAAGGGCAGAGAAGAGTAACTCGGATGATCCAAGCCCTGGAGGCTAAAACATACGAAGGACGGCTGTGGGATTTGGGTTATGGAGAGTCCGGAGAAAAGAAGGACTGGGGGGAGGGCGACATGATAGCAGGATTCCAGTATTTGGGGGGGGCTGCCCCAAAGAAAAGGGGGATCGAGCTATTCTCCAAAGCACCCGAAGGCAGGACGAGAAACAATGGATGGAAACTCAAGGAGAGAAGCAACCTAGAACTAAGGAGAAACTTCCTAACACTGAAGACAACCTGTGGAACAGCTGGCCACTGGAAGTTGTGCATGCTCCATCGCTGGAGGCTTTTAAGAAGAGGCCGGACAGCCATTTGTCTGAAATGGTAGAGGGTCTTCTGTTTGAGCAGGAGGTTGGACTAGAAGACCTTTTAAGGTCCCTTCCAGCCCTGTTAAACTATGAGTCTGTAAGGGTCTGCTGCTCGAGCAGGGGGTTGCACTAGATGACCTCCGAGGTCCATTCCAACTCTGTCATTCTATGATTCTGTAAGGGTCTCCTGCTCAAGCAGGGAGTTGGACTAGATGACCTCCAGGGTCCCTTCCAACTTCATTAGTCTATGATTCTGTAAGGGTCTCCTGCTTGAGCAGGGGGTTGGACTAGATGACCTCCAGGGTCCCTTCCAACTCTGTCATTCTATGATTCTGTAAGGGTCTCCTGCTCGAGCAGGGAGTTGGACTAGATGACCTCCGAGGTCCCTTCCATCTCCGTTAATCTATGATTCTGTAAGGGTCTCCTGCTCGAGCAGGGGGTTGGACTAGATGACCTCCGAGATCCCTTCCAACTCTGTCATTCTGTGATTCTGTAAGACCCCCATGTCATGGTTCCGACAGACAAGAGACAAAGAAAGCCGAACTCGGAGGCTTGCGAATTCCTCAAAGAGCATGTTTATTGCTACAGAGTATCGGCACTTCAAAAGTGAAACCAAGACTGAAGAGATCCATAACAATTCCCCAAGGCAAAGTTGGAAAGTCCCACCCCCAAGTCTTGGTTCTCCAGAGGCACGATCTGTTTTGGTGACCCCCCTCAGTCAAGCCAGCTTCCATGCATAACAAACCAGGCCTATTTTTGGTTTCCGGCATCCACACACATTTCTCAGAAATGCTCCAGCTGAACGGAAGACTTCAGTTTCTTTTTCAACGTCCTCTGTTTGAGTTTCCCTCGTGGAAGGAGATCAGACGCTCAAGTTCGATCTTGTATAAGGCCAAGGAAGAAGAGAGATGACGGCTGGTGCCTGCTGGATCTCTGACCGGGGGGGGGGGGGTTGTCTAGAAAGTCTCTTCCAACTCTGCTATTCTATGTTCTATCTTGAAAAGACCCTCTAAGTCTCAGGTCCAACTCTGGACCCCTCCCTTTAGACCAACTGGAGAACAGAAGGATAGAATCAAGATCACGTGAAGCGTTAATACCACTTTACAAGGCCTTGGTAAGGCCACACTTGGAATACGGCGTCCAGTTTTGGTCACCATGATGTAAAAAAGATGTTGAGGCTCTAGAAAGAGTGCAAAGAAGAGCAACAAAGATGATCAGGGGACTGGAGGCTAAAACATATAAGGAACAGTTGCTGGAATTGGGTAGGTTTAGTTTAATGAAGAGAAGGACGAGGGGGGACATGATAGCAGTGTTCCAGTATTTCAGGGGTTGCCAAAAAGAAGAGGGAGTCAAGCTATTCTCCAAAGCATCTGAGGGCAGGACAAGAAGCAACGGATGGAAACTCATCAAGGAGAGAAGCAACCTAGCACTAAGGAGAAATTTCCTGACAGTGAGAACAATTAACCAGTGGAACAACTTGCCTCCAGAGGCTGTGAATGCTCCAACACTGGAAGTTTTTAAGAAGAGACTGGACAGCCATTTGTCCGAAATGGTATAGGGCAGGGCTTTTCAACCTTTTCACCGATTGTACCACTTTTAGGATATGGCAATATTCGAGTACCACCTAGCAAGGTGTCAAAAACTTGGTGACAAAAAAAAAACCTGTTCAAAGTTGCAATTGCACTGAATGACTTATGACCATTTTTCACACTTATGACCATTGCAGCAACAGGTTTGTGATTATATTTGGATGCTTGGCAACTGATTCATATTTATGATGGTCACAGTGTCCCAGGTCATGTGATCCCCTTCTGCAACCTTTTGACAAGCAAAGTCAATGGCAGAGCTGCTGGTGGCCAAGTGCTAAGGCAGGACTTCCTTCCCTCCCTCCCTTCCCTGCCTCCCTTTTTCTCATTCCCATCTCCTTCTGAAGGAAGAATTTGAACCCCCCCCATATTTTCCCTCTTCCATATATTGATCAAACAAGGAAAGGCCTCCAGAGACAGAAAAGACAAGCTGCTGAGTGAACTAGCTTAAAAAGGCACTTTTCCTTTAAGAATTAGCTACTGGCTAGAAAGGAAAGTAAGGAGCCCAGCTGGCACTTAAGGAAGAAAAAAAAATGTAAGTACTGGCTGCCGGCTAAGGCAGCCTCCCCAAATGGCTCCATTCATAAGTAAAATCTGCAGCTCCAGAGGACTCTCTCACTGTAAGTCTTTGCCTGTGCTGGCTCTTTCCCTCCCCCGCTACACTTGGCTAGGCAGGGCTGCGTACCACCTGCCACTCATTAATGTACCACAAGTGGTATGCGTACCACAGGTTGAAAAGCCCTGGTATAGGGTTTCCTGCCTGAGCAGGGGGTTGGACTAGAAGACCTCCAAGGTCCCTTCCCACTTGTGTTGTTGTTGTTGTTGTTGTTGTTATTAACCCAGAGGGATAACCATGGGGTGAGGAATGGGGACAGTGTATAACCTTAGCAAGAGAAGATAGAGTAGGGGGTGGGAGACCCCAACTCCTCATTGGAAAGGGGGAACAAATTGCAGGAACGCAAATTCTGGGGGAACATTAGCCAAATTCCCTAGGCGTACAAGCAGTTCTATAGAACAGGGGTCCCCACACTCGGCCACTTTAAGACGTGTGGACTTCAACTCCCAGAATTCCTCAACCAGTCATGGAGGAGAAGCAGTTTTATACATCAGGAGTCTTCAAACTGGGCAAACTCGGCAGTTCCGTGGGGGCTCCGCCAGTGGTGGGATTCAGCCGGTTTGCACCGGTTCAGTAGAACCGGTAGCTAAATTTTGTTGAGTTCGGAGAACCGGCTGAACCCATGCTGCTTCTGGAAGTCCGTTCTAGGCCTCGGAGACCTGGGGGAGGGCCCCCAGGCCTAGAACGGCCCACCGGAAGTGCATGGATGTCACTTCCGGAAGTCCGTTCTAGGCCTGGTGGAGGCCTCCCAGGCCTAGAACGGCCCGCTGGAAGTGCGTTGATGTCACTTCCGGAAGTCCGTTCTAGGCCTCGGAAGCCTGGAGGAGGCTTCCCAGGCCTAGAACGGCCCACCGGAAGTGCATGGATGTCACTTCTGGAAGTCCGTTCTAGGCCTGGTGGAGGCCTCCCAGGCCTAGAACGGCCCACCGGAAGTGCGTTGATGTCACTTCTGGAAGTCCGTTCTAGGCCTCGGAAGCCTGGAGGAGGCCTCCCAGGCCTAGAACAGACCACAGGAAGTGCGTGGATGTCACTTCCGGAAGTCCATTCTAGGCCTCGGAGGCCCAGGCCTGCATCCACGCAGAGAACTGGATGTTCAGGCATTTGAATCCCACCACTAGGCTCCACGTCCATTTGCACTGCTCGGGTGACCCTGGGGACACAGATGGACCTCCGGATAGCCTCAATCACTCTCTAGAGGGATGCAGGTGGCCAGCTGTCGGAAGGGAATGTGGGTCCTTCCATTCCCCGCCATCCAGTCGGAGCTGAAGAAGCTTCTTGTCTTCAAGGAAAAACAAGAAGGTCCGGTTGCCTCTTGAAAAAGCAACTTTGGGATGCTCATTTATTATCACACCAAATCTTTTTTTTTTACAACCTTGTTGGTCGTTATTACCTTAAAAATATGTGTTCCCTAAAATGACTGCATGGTGGGAAAAAGAAACAATTCATAACAGACTACCGGATCCACATGTCAACATTCACTTCTATAATAAATGTGTTATTTCAGGAACCTCTTTTCCCCATTTTTACCAACAATGAGTTAACTTTAAGACTTCTGGACTTCAACTCCCAGAATTCCCCAGATAGCATGTCTCAAAGTTGCCATGTTTGGAAACTCCTGCTCTATACAGCTGCTTCTCCTCCATGGCTGGCTGAGGAATTCTGGGAATTGAAGTCCACCAGTCTTCAAGTTGCCAAATTTAGAGAATTACCCCTTATGGCAGAATGAAGGATCAAGAGAGATAGTTGCTCCCCTCTGCTGGATGGTTGTGAAAATCATTTTTGAAAATCATTTCTCCAACACATTTCCTGTTTCTCTGTCTCTGCCTTTCCCTCGGGCCTCTTTCTCTAGCTTTCCTTCAGGCCTCTTTCTCTACTTTCCCTCAGGCCTCTTTCTCTACTTTCCCTCGGGCCTCTTTCTCTACTTTCCCTCAGGCCTCCTTCTCTGCCTTTCCCTCAGGCCTCTTTCTCTGCCTTTCCCTCAGGCCTCTTTCTCTGTGATTCCCTCAGACCTCTTTCTCCATCTTTCCCTCAGGCTTCTTTCTCTGCCTTTCCCTCAGGCCTCTTTCTCTGCCTTTCCCTCAGGCCTTTCTCTGCCTTTCCCTCAGGCTTCTTTCTCTACCTTTCCCTCGGGCCTCTTTCTCTGTGATTCCCTCAGACCTCTTTCTCCGTGATTCCCTCAGACCTCTTTCTCCATCTTTCCCTCAGGCCTCTTTCTCCATCTTTCCCTCAGGCTTCTTTCTCTGTAATTCCCTCAGACCTCTTTCTCTGCCTTTCCCTCAGGCCTCTTTCTCTGCCTTTCCCTCAGGCTTCTTTCTCTACCTTTCCCTTGGGCCTCTTTCTCTGTGATTCCCTCAGACCTCTTTCTCCATCTTTCCCTCAGGCCTCTTTCTCCATCTTTCCCTCAGGCTTCTTTCTCTGTAATTCCCTCAGACCTCTTTCTCTCCCTTTCCCTCAGGCCTCTTTAGGTTTCCCTCAGGCCTCTTTCTCCATATTTCCCTCAGGACTCTTTCTCTACCTTTCCCTCAGGACTCTTTATGTTTCCCTCAGGCCTCTTTCTCCACCTTTCTCTCAGGCCTCTTTCTCTACTTTCCCTCAGGCTTCTTTCTCTACTTCCCTCAGGACTTTTCTCTACCATTCCCTCAAGCCTCTTTGTCTATCTTTCCCTCAAGTCTCTTTCTTTCTTTCCCTCAGGTTTCTTTCTCTACCTTTCTCTCAGGCTTCTTTGTCGATGTTTCCCTCCGGCTGCTTTCTCCATCTTTCCCTCAGGCCTCTTTCTCTACCTTTCCCTCAGGCTTTTGAAGAAGCACCTTTGGGACAACCATGACCTGGATGACTGAGAATCTCTTTTCTGTACTCTTTCTAGAGTCTCATGTTTTTTTATATCATGGTGACCAAAACTGCCTTCAGAATTCCAAGTGTTGTCTTGCTAAGGCTTTGTAAAGCGGCATTAGAACTTCACGTGATCTTGATTCTATCCCTCTATTACTGCAGCCTAGGATTGCGTTGACTTTTTTGGCTGCTGCCGCACATCATTGGCTCATATTTAAGTGATTGTGTCAACGCTGCTAACATTGGATGTTCTTGCTTTGACAACATATGGAGATGCAGCCTTTTTCTTTCTTATGCTTTACTCATAGAATTAGATGATACTGGGGGAGGGGGAGGAATGCGCTGGGAGTTAGTTAGACATACAATATTGTAATAAGAGATGATAAGGCATGGCGGGATGAAGAACTGGGCGGAAAGCCAGCATTTCAAACTAATTGGAGAATGTGCTTTATGACTGTTCGTTGTAGGAGGGAATTGTGCTTTGATCTATGTGCTGAGGGGAGGGGAAGTCAGATTTTGGCTTCGACCATGTACGTGCCGATGCCATGTTATTTGAATAAAGATTCTTTAAGGTAAACAATGCCTCGAAGTTCTTTGAAGAGTAACATCTGTCGGAACCATGACAGATTGTCTATTAGCACTCCAAGATCCCTCTCATGGTTACTGGCATTAATCCAAGTTTCACCTAATCTGTACCTGTACAGTTGGTTTTTCTTGTCTCAGTGTAAAATCTTAATGTCAACATCCAGCTCGAGAATCCAAACAAAACTCCGTTTCCGAAAATCTCATTGTTTATTGAATACAATGCATGGTAATGTTGAAGCAAAATTAACTCTGAGGTTCCCAGACATCAGTTCATAGAATTAAACAACAATTTCCCCAGCCAAAACCTCAACCTCTCATGTAATCCATGTAAACGATGTCACTTTGTTATGGGAACCGTCTGCTTCCTCTCGACGCCTGCTTACCAGGAAGTAGGTTGTGATCTACTTTGTCAAATGCCTTGCTGAAGTCTAAATATACTACGTCCACAGCGTTTCGCTGGTTCACTCGTTTAGTCACTTTGTTTGGCATGGTCTGCTTTTGACGAACCCACATTGGCTACCTGGTTACAACCGTGTTTACTTCTACGCGTTTGCAGATTGGTTGCTTGGTTATTTTTTCCAAGATCTTCACAGGTACTGTTAGCAGAACAGAAGGACGGAAGCAGAAGGCTCTGGCCCTTTGGAAGCTCAGTTATAAAGACTTTTCAGGCTGTATTTCAAAGTGTAAAACAAAATGGAGGAGGTATATTTTTGTTCACAGTTCTCTATATCTGCTTTTATCATGTCTTCCGTGTAGCAAGGAGCATCCCGGTTGTTTTGCACCAGGTCATCAATCATGGTCATGAGTTTCGTCACCTGAGCCTCCCTTTCCGCCCCTTCGGCCTTGTTGTTGAAAGCCAGGTAGCGGTTCCCACACTGCGACACTTGATCCCGAAGAGAGGGATCTCCCTCGGATATGAATCTCTCGAGAGCCTTCCCTTCCAGGTCCTCGGTGTGAATGAACAAGATGACCATGTAATTCTTGCCTTCATGGCTGAACATCTCTTTGATCAGCTGAGCCAGGTCCTTCTCCTGCTGGGTGAAACCGAAAGGACGAACGACCCACAGAATAACGTGGGGACCTGGGGAGCAAAGGTTGATGGACTTTATAATTGGTTTGCATTGCATTGAAAACCAGGCGTGGAAAAAGCCAGGCGTATCCACGACCACAATCTTCCTGCCCTTCAGCCACGTCTCCTCCTTTTGCAAGTTCTGGTGACTGAGTGGAAGCCCGTCCTAGATTCAAAGACTTGGCTTCCCAGAATTGTGTTTCCTGTCGCACTTTTTCCACTTCCCGTTTCGCCGATAAGGACGATCCTCCGTTCGGGCCCTGCAACTCAAAGGAGAGAGGAGACAAGAAAAGGACCCGGTCAGCAGTGTACGGCCATCATAGCCTGTCCCTCCACCCAGGACAGTAAGTCCCATCCCACCCTGCCACTACCACCACCCCCCAGGGCCCAAGACTTTACCTCGGATGCTTCCAGCCATTTCCAGACACATTGCACAGCACAAAACGCGGGATTTCTGGATGAAAAGCGAAACAGAATCAGCCAAAGGAGAAGCCGCCTTGCTCAGAGATTGACAGGAACTCTCCTCCCCCAGAAGACATGGAGGAATTGGAGGGGCCCTAAAAGAGGGGCACCCCCTCCCCGCCGCCCTGGAAGCTGATACATCTTGATCCTCACTCTCACACAAACCAAGTTGGCTTAAGTGGTAATTGTGTGGAGGGGACACCCCCCCCTCATTTCTGGAGCAGCAGAAAGAAAATAGATGGGGTGGTGTACCAGGGAGGGGAACAAGCATGGATTCTGGGATCGCCATCCCCTCCTCCTCCTCCTCCTCCCCACAAGTTACCTCTGCAGGCCTCCCTGTAGGACAGATGCAAGTGATCACCTCGCTCCATTGACCGAGCCCGACTTGAGTCACAGCTGCACATCGGAATTGGTATTGGAGATTTAGGTGGACGTCTTCCAGGGTGAATTGATCCTGAGGACCTTCTGTATGGAGACTTTTCCAATTTTCCTCTCCTGCGATCCGATATTGCACCTGGTATCTGGAGACTGAAGGCTTCCCAATGGCTACTGGATCAATACTGATCTGGAAACTATTTGGGTGCACTTGCTCAACCTTAGGAGGGGGAGGTCTTCTAAGAGCAGCTTCCCGCTCCTGATGTCCCTTGAGAACCTCCATGGTCAACGTTAAACTTCTCCTTTCCAGCCTCTTTAACGAGTCAAAGAAATTCTTCATGCTCTCGGTGCTCATTTTCCAGGACATTTCGGCAGAAGCGTTACGGCTTCCTCCGTTTTCTCGGTGAGCGAAGAGGGCTGAATGGTTGAATCTGAAGTGCAGAGGGTTTCCCGACTCGTCCCGAGCACACGGCAGGTCAGCCTCCTTGAGGGCCTCCAGGACAGGTGGCGTCCCCCCATCTGCAAAGGTGATCAGGAGTTGGACGTTATCCTTCACGTCTTTTCCCAACATGGAGAGCATGGAATCAAAGACACACTTCTGAGCTGAATGGGCAAGGAAGGCCTGGGCCACCAAGCAGATGGCATCAACGTGGTCAATGCCCCTTGGGGTGGAGAAAAACTCTCGGAGCTGCTCCTCAACCAGTTTGCCTTCCTCTACGTCTCTTGTGCCTCCAAATCCGGGAGTGTCGATTATTGTGAGAGAATAGGGAATTCGGAAACCCTTCCGATGGTGCACCACGTAGGCTGTGACTTCAGATGTCCTGCTTCCAGCTTTGCTTCTCGGAGTGGTTTTATGAACCAGTTTGAATCGAAAATTATCTCCCCACTGGACACGCAGGATATAATTGATCATCCCGTTGATCAGAGTGGTTTTCCCACACCCTATTGCTCCCGTCACCAGGATCACTTTGTTGGGCACTTCCGGGTTCTTCTTTCCAAGCTGATACATGAGACAGGAAGTGGAGGTGTCTGACGGGACTTTCTCCAGAGGAAGGGCGAACACTAATGGCTGTCTGTCCTCCACCAGGGAGCTTTCCTGAAGGAACTGGCGGGTTATGTTGTCTGCGTCTTCTTCCTCCAGCGATGTGGAGACTTCCACCTCCTCACTGGGGACACTCAGAGCTCCATTATCACACACGGCGGACACCCGTATTCTATACGCTGTCTGGGGCTTCAGACCTTCGATGGGGTAAAACTCTGTTTTTCTCCCAGTCCTTTTTCCAATCCACTGGTCCTTCCCATCTCCAGCCTCCACCGTTCTGTACTCCACCTTGTACTCCCTGACCACAACTCCTGAGGCAACGATGCTGGGACTCATCCAGGCCACAGAGATGACAGAAGATGCCACGGTGACCTTTCTTAATTTCTCAGGAGGGCTGGTGGGAAGGGTCTTTATGGGTGGGCTCAGGTCACTGGCTTTACTAAGGCCCAGCTTGCAACAAGCAGCGTACTTGAACTGGTACTCTGTGTTTGGAGGCAGATCTTTCAGCACGAACGTCTCCCGGGCGTCCTCTGTCCTCACGGTCTTCCAGTTTTCTTCCCCTGCAATCTTGTACTCTACCAGATAGCTGGAGATTGTAGCCTTTCCATATTCAGCGGGCTGAAACTTAAGCTGAATGCTGCCATGTCTCAGTTCGCTAATCTGCAAAGGGAGAGGTTTTGAGGGCAACTCAAAGTTCTTGCTGACCAGCTCTCCGTCTTCATAAAGGTATATTGAGGCTCCTGGTGTGTCCACATCTGGGAGTGAGGCCACAACAAAGCGGACATTCTCATTTGATTGATTGATACTGAAAAAGTCTTTGATGGATTTGGCAGCTTGGCGAGCATTACGGGTCCACCCCTTGTTCTCAAACCAGGCCATGTCTTCTTCCTGCCCAGGGGTGGACCTTGTGGACTGTAAGCTCAACAGAAATGGCTCCTTTTTATACAAAGAGGTGAAAATAAAGGAGACCACGTATACATTCTGGAGGTCCAGAACTATTTCCTCCAGCTTGTTCTGAGATGAGATAACTTGCACTTCACTTAGAATAGTCAGGTAAGATTTGACAAAGTTAATTTCTCTTTTCTTGGTGTCCAGAAACTCACGGAGTCTTTGGCTGTTGAAGGGCGACTGGTTGACGGACATCAAGATGTCCACCAGGGTCCCTTCCTCCTGGCCTCCACCCCGGATGGAAGGCAACATTCTGGCCAGCTGTTTCTGGAAAGTCTGCCTGTGTTTCTTGCACAGGTCATTGAACTGCTGGATCTTCCTCTTGATCTCAGGAAAGGTGTCAGCAATGGGATCCTTGGCTAGATCGTTGCTTTGCATCCGGATTTCGTTGAGTTCCTCCAAGATCTTCTCAGCATCAAAGATCAACGCTAGGCTGATCTCATGGGCCATCTTAGCTGCTCTGGTGTCCAGCTTGGTCAATGGGTAGAGCCAGACCCTCATAGGCACAGCCTTCTCCCCATCTTCCCCTAACAATTTTGGTAGAGTTTCGTAAACTTTCATGGCATCTTGGAAAGTGACTGGATTTTTCTCCAGAGAAAAGTCTCCGTGGAACTTGCAACTAAACTTCAGAGCATTCTCTTTCTCCTCATCCTTTAGTTTGACCTCTGCTTCTCCCGTGACTGATATCAGCTTCTGAATTGTAAGCTGGAGACTTCCTTGAATATTTTTTACCATCTCCGTTGTAGAAACGTCTCGGTCAAACACGAAGAAAGCCTGGGCTCCGTAGAGGATGGCGGTGACCACGTGGGTGGCCGTGCCATGCTCAAAGACTGCTGGGTAAGAGACATTTCGGATTCCAAGATGGCTCATGGTCAGCTGTTTGTACTTGGTGGTGGTTTTGTACTGGACGGTGACTCTGGCCTGTTGCTTGGACTTCTTGGTGTCGTGAAGATACTTGGCCGAGCCCCCCACTTCAATCAGCCCCCCAAGGAAACTGGCCTTGAGGGATCCTGAGATGTCCAGGGCGGAGGCCTTGTCATCAATGGTGTCGGAAGCAATGATTTCCAATTCGGTCTTGGGCTGAGGCCTGATGGTCAGGTGCTTCTGCAGAGAGCTGTAGTCCCAAAGGGTGACGCCTGCATAGAACAGAAGAAGACAGAAGGGAAATATGAAACTTGAACTCCAAAAGACCACTAGCTGGATAGAGAAGCTCCCGAGAGGTGGGACAATGGAGTCATAATTTCCCCTGGAGGGTTCCCTCATTTGTTCTGTCCGGCCATCACCAGAGAAACCTCCTGCTTGTTTTGCCAAATACCAGTATTTCCAAAAGTTTTCGACTGAGTAGAGAGGAATGGGAATTGCTGTGCACTTATGAATTTCAAGGATCTCCCAACTCCCTGGAGAAACCATGTTTCGCTCCTGGGGTTCTGAGTCGTCTTCTCTGTTCAGACCCGCCCGCCCCCCTCGGGAAAAGGAGCAACATCACATCCAGAGAATTACATACTTCACCACTCTGCAATCTTTTTTTAGCCATTTTCCAAATCATTTCACTAGTTTGGTTTGGAAACCTACCCGGTAGTTGGGTAGTCAAGGTGGGCCCTGCTTATGGATACGCCTTCCCAGCTAGAAGGTCCTACTTAGTTAGCTGCTACTAGCAGGCCATGTGTCCAGGAGCTCAACTCTGAAGTGTCCCTGTGCTGAGCCAGCGCATTGATGTGCATTGATACACCGACACCGAACAACACCAGTTCGATTGGAGCAGGACAAAAATCATCGCCCATGCTACCACTTGCCACGCTTGTGAGTCCATCGAAGCCTGGCACTCCACAAGCAATTCCATCAACAGACACATCGATCTACAACCAGCCTACGAAGCCCTCAGGATCCAGATCAACCGTACACCCAACCGGAGACAGCACCGACCCTCAACCATCCCGCGCAAGCCCCCCAAGCCAGCACTTCACCTCCCAATGACTCTGACCTGATATAACCTCCCTATCACAAGACCCATCACCGATAACTCACACCTGACCCATCACCTCACTCCACACACCCACGCCTGAAGCCCTTAGAAACAGAAGAGTAGTGACACAGACATCCCCTAAACGCCACTGAAGATGTTACCCAGCCTGGTAAGGAAATGTTCGCAAACCTATCCACAAGCTCGGAGAACGAACCTTCACCCTCACTGATGGCCATGCCTATTTCCCTCCCTTCTTCCCTCCCAAGACCCATCAGCCACTCCTCCAGCTCCTACCGGGGATGAGGGCATCCTTGCGGCAGTCGTACAGCATCCCCAGCTGGAAGGGGCGGCCCAGGGCTGGGGTCTCAATGGCGTCGTCTCTCTGGACCATGATCGGCTCCTGCTGACTCTTCTGCTGTCCTGCAAGAGAGAAGAACCAAACATAGGAGGCCACGACTGACTGATGTCTCTAATGAGTTGTGCGGGGGACACTTCATACCCCTTCCTTTTTTTTTTTTAAAATATATTTTATTAGATTTTATAGGGGTGCAGGGATAACATTAAAGTGCTTAGGAACCACCATGGAGGTGGGTATATTAAACATCCAAAAGAAAGAAAAACAATCACAGATATATAAGTCAACTCAAGTCTTTTAAGCTTCCCTCTCTAATTCCCTCATTTAATTTTACATATTCAAATTAATAAATTCTATATAAGTTTCAAACGGTCCTATCAAATATCAGTTACATTTCAATTCTAAAAAATCCAAATCCTGTTTTTAAGCTTTACTAACTTACAATTACTATATTTCAATTAGCCTTAAATAGACATTTTATTAACACTTCGGGTGCCCTTTTTTTTTTTTTACATAATTATATCTGGTATATTGTTCTTACAACAACATTCTCATATCTTCTTCATTGATACCATTTTTTTCTCTTATCACCCATCCCTCTTATTCTCCTTTTATTTCCAAATAATTCTCTTAAAATAAAGATATCAGGCCAACAAATAAATTTCTATCTAATTTAAATATATATTCTATCAATGCCTCTATATCTATAAAAATCTTTTTAAACCAATAGATAAAGTTTACTTCTCCAATATATATCATATCTAAAACAGAGTAATATTACAAAGGGTATCCTCTTAAAAATTTCACGTATTCCATTAATTGTTAAGTCAGTCCAGAAATCAAAGCCTTTTTAATCCCATTAAATAAAACTTTAAAATACATTTTTAAATCTAACTCTAGGCTTCTTTCTATGCCATAGTGGTTTCCATAGTGAGGTTCCTACATAATCAAACCACACTATTAAAAGGTCCATATTCTTTAACGCTTCAAATTGGTCAAAGTTCTCTTTCCTTTCTTCTAATAGCCTTTGGATGGTAAAAGCTGTTTTATTCCATGTTATATTTGCCAATTGTTTATCCACCTTTTCTCGATTTTCAATAAGTTGTGTCTGAGTGTCAGTCTCTGTTGATGTTGGTATTGATGCTTCAGACATCTCTGTTGAAGTTGTTATATAGTCATCAGACTTCTCGATAGGTTGTGTTGGAAGTTGAATAAAATTAGTTTGTTTTGTGGTTTCCACAGTTTCTCTCAGTGTAGAGAAAAGGGATTGAAAGTAAGAGCTCACATCCTTTGCAGCTTCTAAAATTGTTTCCAATATAAGTTCATAGTCCAGTTGTGTATTAAGTTCCATATCGATAATAATAAGGCTTTTTAATCTTTAATCTTTAAGAAAGGCTCTGCTTCATAAGAATCAAGCAAGCATTCACCTTCAATTTTCAGTAGG